>CM035433.1:36131903-36176903 GCA_020310875.1 Ceratopteris richardii
TACACATACACATACACATACACATACACATACACATACACATACACATACACATACACATACACATACACATACACATACACATACACATACACATACACATACATGTACACGTACACATACACATACACATACACATACACATACACATACACATACACATACACATACACATACACATACATGTACACATACACGTACACGTACACATACACATACACATACACATACACATACACATACACATACACATACACATACACATACATGTACACATACATACACATACACATACACATACACATACACATACACATACACATACACATACACATACACATACACATACACATACACATACACATACACATACACATACACATACACATACACATACACATACACATACACATACACATACACATACACATACACATACACATACACATACACATACACATACACATACACATACACATACACATACACATACACATACACATACACATACACATACACATACACATACACATACACATACACATACACATACACATACACATACACATACACATACACATACACATACACATACACATACACATACAGATACAGATACACATACACATACACATACAGATGCACATACACATACACATACACATACACATACACATACACATACAGATACAGATACAGATACACATACAGATACACATACACATACACATACACATACACATACACATACAGATACAGATACAGATACACATACAGATACACATACACATACACATACACATACACATACACATACACATACACATACACATGCACATACACATGCACATACACATGCACATACACATGCACATACACATGCACATACACATGCACATACACATGCACATACACATGCACATACACATGCACATACACATGCACATACACATGCACATACACATGCACATACACATACACATACACATACACATACACATACACATACACATACACATACACATACACATACACATACACATACACATACACATACACATACACATACACATACACATACACATACACATACACATACACATACACATACACATACACATACACATACACATACACATACACATACACATACACATACACATACACGTACACGTACACGTACACGTACACATACACGTACACATACACATACACATACACATACACATACACATACACATACACATACACATACAACATACACATACACATACACATACACATACACATACACATACACATACACATACACATACACATACACATACACATACACATACACATACACATACACATGCACATACACATGCACATACACATGCACATACACATACACATACACATACACATACACATACACATACACATACACATACACATACACATACACATACACATACACATACACATACACATACACATACACATACACATACACATACACATACACATACACATACACATACACATACACATACACATACACATACACATACACATACACATACACATACACATACACATACACATACACATACACATACACATACACATACACATACACATACACATACACATACACATACACATACACATACACATACACATACACATACACATACACATACACATACACATACACATACACATACACATACACATACACATACACATACACATACACATACACATACACATACACATACACATACACATACACATACACATACACATACACATACACATACACATACACATACACATACACATACACATACACATACACATACACATACACATACACATACACATACACATACACATACACATACACATACACATACACATACACATACACATAAACATATGCATACACATACACATACGCATACTCATACACATACACATACATATACACATACACATACACCTATACATACACATACACAAGGACTCATCATGAGTAAAGCGGATACTTCTCTGTTTATTAAGAGGCGTAATTCAGAGGTAATATACCTATGTGTATATGTTGATGATATCACACTCATAGGTAATGATGCTAATGGCATCAAGGAGATCAAGAATCAGATGATGCTGGAGTTCAAAATTAGTGACCTTGTATCACTAAAATATTTTCTTGGACTTGAGTTAGTCTATACTAACTCTGGAATTTACATTACTCAGAGAAAGTATATACAGGACATGTTAGAGAAGTTTCAGTTACACGATGCAAAGGTAGCAAGTACTCCAATGGAGGTAAACCAAAAGTTCGATGCTCATGAAGGTGATGTGCTATTGTAGGTTACCAAAAGCATAGTGGGAGCCTTGAACTATGCTACACTGAGAAGGATTGATATTGGTTATGGAGTAAGTGTTTTGAGTCAGTTTATACACAAACCTAGGGCACCTCATTTGGAAGTTGCCAAGACGATTTTGAAGTACCTTAAGGGCACTCAAAATCAATGGTTATATTTTCCTTATCCCTCAGACTTGGACATCAAGTTATACTCAGATGCAGATTGGGCAGGTTGCAAAGATGATAGAAGAAGTACCTCAGGATACCTATCCTTTGTAGGTGATAAACCTATATCATGGTCTTCAAACAAGCAACCTACTATTGCTTTATCTTCTACAAAGGCAGAGTATAGAGGATTGGCCAATGCTACTCAAGAGGCCATATGGATCAGATTGTTATATATAGATTTGTGTTTGCATACTACATCTCCAATCATTTTTGAAGATAATAAAAGCTCACTACATCTTGGAGCAAATCCTATTTATCATGCTAGGACCAAGCATATAGAGTTCCACTATCATTATGTGAGAGAGAAGCTATTGAGAAAGGAAATTCAGTTGGCT
The DNA here is from genome assembly GCA_020310875.1 of Ceratopteris richardii. NCBI lineage: Eukaryota > Viridiplantae > Streptophyta > Polypodiopsida > Polypodiales > Pteridaceae > Ceratopteris > Ceratopteris richardii. Next base: position 36,134,823 of record CM035433.1, read on the forward strand.
TATGTATCAACTAATATGCAATGTGCAGACTTATTGACTAAAGCATTAGATGGTACAAAACTTTACATGTTTAAGTCTATGATTGGATTGCAGGCCAATCAAGAAGATTGAAGAAGAAGACCAAGCCAAAATGTTTGGCTTGAGGGGGAGCTATTGGTACAAATACCAAGCCTACACATTTGGCTAGAGTTTATTGAAGCTCCATGGAAACCATTGCTAGGAAGCATTTATCTTTACCATTTGTAAAAGTCATTTTTTGACTTGAAAGAATATTTGTAACTACCACTAAATTTGTGGGACTTGTTAGTTGGAAAAGTCATGACTCTACTTGAGAGAATATTTCCTAGATTGGAGGACTAATTAGTGAGAGCCAATGGAGGATTCAAATTCAAATTCAAATATCCTATCTATAAAAGATGACTGGAAAACTTGCGGGATAAGTGACTCCGTTTTCGAGTTCTCCTTGACCAAATTGTAAGAGATTAAGGATCACATCATAGCCTATACTACTCAACATCATTAGGCTTTGATTATCATGCCTATGATCTTGTACAACATTGTGTTCTAATACAATAGATCAATACTTCTCATCTATGGTCTCTCTCTCATAGTCACTCATAATAGTCAACTTGTACTGCTCATATCTCAGTCATTTCTTTACCATTTTCAATGTCCTATAGCGAGTTTGAATCCACTCTAAGTTCTCCACATGCTCACAAATTTTGAGGTAAATCCATTCAGCCAATTTGGCGAAAAGCGCATCGAAGCACTCAATAGTCAAACTCTATAGAGGTCCTAAAAAATCAAGGGTAATGATTTGATTGCTAAATTGATTGCTCTGTGTATAGTACATCATTTTAAGTGATTCCACTTGAAATCATTAGCTCATTAAGATAATTTGATATATCCAAAAGGAAATTTTCTAATTCCTACTGTACTAGAAGCACTGAGCATAACAAGCAGCAGGTGTGTGGACAAAAATAGAAGGTTTTCATCAATCCTTCAACTTGGAAGTAGTTTGGTTTGATTTAATCATTTCTCACATCATTTGCAAAGTACATAGGCACTTGTATAGTGTCATTGGAAATCCAAGAGGGCCTACAACTCAACTTTGAAGCATCAAGGGGCTGGTACAGAGCAGGAATTGGCAGTACCTGCTCATTTCTTGGAGTATCCATCCATCTTTCCCAAAAATGGGTGAGTGTAAATTAAAGAAAACATCTTTATTGCAACGCATATGGTTGCTACAACCACTATCAATGTACCATGTAAAATCTGAATTGAATCTTTCAATTGACCCATACATCATAAGCAAGTTCTCATTTTTTGAATTTGCTAAAGTACTAGCATCATTACCTTGTTATCTTTTGTATCCTTGATTGCCTCCTCCTTTGGACCAACAATCTCTTGTAGAATGGTCTGGTTTTCCACAATTGTGCATTATCCATTGGATGCTTCTCTTCCATGTCATCTTCCTCCTGTTCCTCTTCTCCTTCCTCTTCCTCTTGATCCATAGCTTTGGTTGGAGCCTTCTTGGTTGCTTGAGCTTAAATTTGAAATTCCTCTCCCTCTGCCTTGGGATTTTTGTACACCTCTTTTGACTTTGCCTCTACTTGCATAGAAAACTTGGACTTGACAGCCCTTTGATTGTGAACCTCCTTGGTTCATCTCCTCGATTACCATCAATGTGACTAATTGATCAAATTTTGGTAGGGAATCCCTACATAAACGGATGTGGTGAAAGCTTTCCATCGTTCATCCTCTCTCAAGCCATTGATAGTTTTCGCAAAAGATCATCATCTTTGATTGGGCTCCCAATTGAGCCTAGGGCATCTACAAGCTCCTTAACCTTCAAAATGTACTAATTTATGTTAGAACTTGGTGCTTTCCTAAGATTATTCAGCTCATTCTTGGGCTAAAACTTCCTTGCCTTGGATGATGAGGATTACAATCTCTCCAAGGTCTCCGAACCTTCTTGGATGTGTCCAAGTCTTGTATATGTCCTATCATGCTATTGCTTATATGTTGGGATAGAATGAATATGACTCTTAGATCTCTTTCTATCCATTCATTAAGTGCCTTGACCTGCCCTTGAAGTGGCGGATCATGTACATGAGGCACTGGCTCTATGCCACTTAGTAATCCCCACAATCCTTTGCCCATAAGGTACTTGCTAACTCTAAATTTCCATGGTTGATCATTTCGTTTCTCTAACTTTTCTATTTGTGCATTATACTCAGCCATACTAATCTTTAAAATGCTCCTCTAGCTTTTCCTCAAGTCTTTGTATGCTTTAGAATGTGTGAATATTACCTTTTGATAGCTTCTCCCTTGCTAACCTTCGACTAGTTGAGATCTCGATTGACGTAGCCCCCTTTCGATGTCTTCTTGCTTTGATAACTCCTCCTTGTGCTTCCACGAGTTGCCTTGATCCATTGAAGTATTCAATATGATGCCCATTGATGGCTCCAAGCCTCCAAAATTGCTCTGATACCACTAACGTAGGATGGTTCTAACACCTCAATGCAAAAATGGAAGATGGCTTCCCTCCACTAGGTCTACAAGCAATGATATATGCTCACTGTTTTGAACTTTTCTCTACACTTTTATAAAGAATCAAAATGAAACTTTTCAAAATTAGAGTAGACTATACAAGCTACCCAAAATGCTTTAAATCATTCTAAATGGATATTCAAGCTAGGAGAACCATCCTCTGCAATACAAGCTACCTGTTTGCGACACTCTGCCTAAATGTAGAGATATACCTTCATAAAGTTTGCAATTTCTCACAATTAACTCAGCCAAAGAACTTGAAACTTTGGCCAACTTTGGGGCACTTTATAAGAGATAGAATTTAGGTTGAAATCGATGAAAATGAGTACAATGAGCAAGCAAACAATGCTCTTTAATCTAATACAATTAGATTTGAAAAAGCATAACTACACCTTTAGATAGAAAGGAGCAAAATCATGAGAAAAATGAGGTAAGCAAGCAAGGGGGCTGCTTGCTAGAGTTTATGACTTCATTAAACCAAGTGGGAAACTCATGGAATGAATACAACTCGAGAAACAAAGGTGATATGATGCTTATATAGAGTTTTACTTTTCCTTGAATCTAGTTAACCACCCATCAATTAGTGTAGGTGCACTTTTTGGTGGCTGATTGATGAGATTTGAATTTGATTGCATTTGGTGGAGCTTCTAACTTGCTTCCATGAATTTGGGTGCTCCTTTTTTATTGTTCCACTTGCAAAACACATTTTTGAGCCCTTTTGCATGATTGAGACTTGATTTTCATTAGATACGATGCAAAATTGCATGTCCTATATGCAATATGATGCAGAAAGAAAGAGAAAATGCATATTAATTGACGAAGAAACTTATCTGGAGGTTGAAAAGATAATTTGCAGGTGTGTGCAGGTTTCGAGATGGTCCACCCTCCATTGGAATAGCTTCCCAAGGCTCTCCGGATAATTGATGCTTCACAGTGATGTTCAAAAGACGGTTGTTGATGATGAAAGAGAAAACTCCAAATTCTGAAGATGATGGGAATTGAGGCCAAAGTATGGCTTGCAACCTCTCCAGAAAGATCTCTAAGATAGCTATCCATAGCAAGAAAAATCTTCAAATTTGGAGGTCAGGTCCTCAAGATATGGGCAAAAGAGTGAATATTGGTAGTCTAAATTGACAATCTTCTAGCTATAGCAACAAAAACCATTCGAATTTCTTTGCTTTCTTTTGTTTCTATGGCGTCCTTGTTCGAAGGCACCAACAGTGCATGTTCAGGATGTTTATACCACATGCTACAATAGACACAACCTCGCTGCCTTCATATAGAACACGACTTTTTTATCTTCTTCAAGTCCAAAGAAAAGAGGAACCTTCTCTCTGTAGCTTGCACATGAGCAAGCACTCTTGAGTGCATGTAAGTTTTGCGGAATGGCGGGTAGAAGACACCTTGATGAGTGCATGTGCCCATGGCAACGTCTTCAATGTGTACATGTATCTTCCAAGGAGGGATCCTATGGCTCCCAAAAACCTCCTTTTACTTTGTGCTCCAAGTGGCCAATGATTCGAAAGCTCCAAAACACACGCAAAGAACTCCAACCATGTGAGAAGAGATGGTGATACAATCCAAAGATGAGGCTGATGCTGCAATAACCTACTCTATACTGCCAAGTTTCACTCCATGAATGCTTAGTAGAAACTTTGAGCTTGCTAATGATGCAATAAAACCTCCTTAGTGCTTTGGAAGATCACTCTCCAATTGATTCATCAAAACACATAACTCAACACAAAACAGATGATAAAAAACTTGCTATTCTAGGATGGAAAGCACTTTGGAATTTTACTTAGAGCTCATAGTCTGCTAAAAAATAATCAGAGAAGCTTTGCACACATTCAATTGAATATATGATGAATCTAAAGCAACATATTTGATGAATTTTAATGGACTATACTTAGAGAAATCAATTTAGGAACATTAGGGTGTCATCCCCACTTTTCAAGAGTAATATGCCTGCATACATAGGTCACTTCAAATTGATGTAGCTCATAGAACAGAGATCCAAATGTGATGAAAATTGAGATGAAGCAAATAGACTCATCCCTTTACCTATAGCAACTTAAAGCACTTCAAAACATTAAGTATAGATAGAGTAATCACTGATCAAAGTTGAGTGAAAAAAACTAGCGTAAACCTAAGACATCAGTTGAAGAGGGCTCCAAGTATGGTCTATGAAATCAATCTATATTGCACATATAGTACATGAAATGATTGGGCATGAAGCATGGGAAGGAGGAGCACAATGTGTGCTTCAATGATGATCCAAATCTCGATTATAATGTCCTCTTAAAATTTCTACTCTACCACGTGACTCTTTTCATGAGCTTTTATAGAAGTTTTTGAACTCGAACTTGGTGGGATTCCACCTAAAAGTTCCTCCATTATAGGGAATCTCATCTAATTTATTTCCCTTACTTGGATTTCATGATTTTCACCTACCAAGGTCATTGGATTCCTTTTTCCCTTTTACTTTTGAGGATTCTAGTTTTCTACTTTTACAAGAGAAAGGTTTTATCGCTTCTCTCATTGAGAGTACATAAGAGATCATTAAACAAATGATTTTCATCAAGCACTAGGCTTGGAAAAATGCACCAAAAGCTCCCCCTCAAGCCTATCATGCTGGAATCTTTATTCCTCACTAATCTCCATCAGTCCAATCATCCCTTTGAATTTGTAGCATCCAATGGTTTTGTCAACATATCTGCACATTGAAGATTAGTAGATACATAGGACAATTGAATGCCCTTGCTCTCTCTCCTTGAGACTCCTTGAGTATATGTCACTTGGTCTTCAATGAACTACAAGACTTCCATGCATTTGATGACTCTTTACCTTCATTTATAGCTTTAAGATGCATCATCCAACTTTTCCACCACCTTAGGAATTCCTTGCCCAACCTTGCTTGACCTTAAGACCACCTTAAGTGATTTGCGTTATGACTTTTGCCCACACTAAGTTCTTTTGACCCCTTTCTCCACCTAAAGCTTGCATAATTCACAATTTCAACAATAGGAAGCATACTATGTGGTATGTTTTCTAAACAAGAACTTAGATATTAGCTTTCACTTTCCATAGTTTTGGAATTTTCTTGATTAGGCTGGATGCACAAAGGATATATATTTTTTTACTATGATTCCACTTAAGAGATCCCTACAAGGAAAACAAAATCTCTTGGGTTTGGGGTAGGTAATGATGATGAAGCTCAAACCTCAACCAATTTTGCCCTAGGAAACTAATCCAGAGACAAATATAAGAATCGACTAGATGAGGGTTGTAGGATACTTAAACCCTCTAACTATCCAAGGATAGACGTACGAGTGACCAAGGTGGGTAATCATTTGTATTTACTTCATGATGATCAAGTCGAATATCTATATGTAGGATATATGTCACAAAAGATGTAGCAAGTGGAAAGTTGATCCATCAAAAGATCCGTATGTATATGTGTGGGAAGGTGGGTTTTAAAATCTTTCTTTTTCTCCCTAATTCTCAGAGCTTCGTAAAGTCAAAGGAAAATGTATGTGTATTTGTGCCACTAGATATGGTGGTCTAGTAGGTGAGTTGGATCATCCTAGCGAGGTGGTTAGGACCATAATTCATAGCTAGTTTTCATAATAGGCTTGGAATGTGAAGTGTGTGTTTGTATTCTAGCTACATGCCATAACAAGTTGTTAGGTAGGTGGAGCTTGCTTGTCTAGGTAGTCAAGACCAAAAGACACATCCAGCTTCCCCATGGGCTAGCTTTCATATGTTGAGTATAGTGTGTGTATGTGTTAGGCCCTACACTGCATTGATAGATAGGTGCAATAAATGTTAGAGTTTTATGTGTACGAAAGCATGCAAATAGCACAAGGAAGAAGAAGAAGAAGAAGAAGATGTTTGGCACATGGATTACTAAGTGAATTTACTAAGATAAAAGTGACCCACTAGGGTTAAATAGGTAAATAAAAGCCTAGGGAAAAGAACCTCCTAAAGAAGGAAGAAAGTGCCTCGATGTTCCTAAGTTTGTTCATACAGATCTCGACCTAAATATATCAACAAATCCCCCCTAGGAGTGATGCAATGAACAAGGAGATGGCAGTAGGTTTGCAATATTCAAGGCCAAAATGCTACAATAACGTGTCAAATTACTTTGTTTGACACAAGGCTATTCCCATATAAGATGAAAATGCCCCAAATCTGACATCTCAAAAGAGGAATGCAAATTAGTCTTAAAATCAGCAATATGCTTCTCATTTGGACGAGTGAGAAGTGTTGATATATTTAGGTGGTGATGTGCCTGAACACACTAGGACCACCCGAGCACTTTTTTCCCTCTTTAGGAGGTTTCCCCCCTATCTTGTATATACACCTATAACCCTAATGGGTCACTTATCTTTGTACATTCTAGTGGTAAAAGATTGAGTATTATGTGTTGTGCTGCAAGCATCTTCTTCTTCCTTGTGCTATTGGTCTTCCTCTATAGACGTCAAACTCCAACAATTGGTATCAAAGATGGTCTCCGTTTCATCTAGGGCATCATCGACACCCCTCGGATGAGTCTCAACATTGCACGAAATTTGGTGAGTGTACTCAAGGTGATTATGACTTCAAAATAGCTTCGCTTTATTGTGCCGAAATTGCGATCTGAGCTTGTTTCAACCTCCAAATGGACTATCATAGTGCTTGTGTAGGCAATTTTGTCTTTTTGTGCCAAAGATATATATAAGTTTTAGTTCGCTAGTATACGCGCATCAAAGTTTGCTACAGGTTTAGCAGAACTTGACAAGGTAGTTCTATTCAAATTTGAGAGATACAATCATTTTTTGCATCAGGGTATTTTAGTCAATGGCCATGGCTGAAAGCAATGATACATTCGATATGTTGGCTATTGAGGATAAGTTTGATGGTACTAGTTACCCATTATGGGCTTATATGATGCATCATGTATCGGTTGCAATAGGACTATGGAATACTGTATAGGGTGTTGAAAAGCATCCTATTCCACCTGTAAACATAGTTGTTGAAGGTGATGCAGATTTCATTGAAGATGATGATATTCTTCATGTTCCTCTTCGTACCATAGTTCCTACTAGAGCTACTATAAAGCAAATTTGTTGGGATGGTAGAGATGCTTAGGCACATGCATTGATAGCTTTTTTTGTCAAATGTGCCATTATTCCTCACATTCACTCTTAGAGAACAACTAAGGATGCTTGGGATACACTTACCACTCTATACCAAGCAAGGATTGAGGCTCGTGTTGCTTATGTCCGAAAATAGTTGGAGAGTGAGCACATGAATGAAGGAGATTCCATGGATAGTTTTCTAACAAAGATCAAAGATTTGAAGGAACAGTTGATTTCTGCTCATGAATTCTTGCTTGACAATTCATTTGTGCAGATTGTCATGAATGGTCTTCTCGATTCCGATGAAAGTTTTTCTTTCACTCTTCGTTTGATGATGAAAGGTAATCCAAATGCCTTAACATTTGAGGAGTTAGTCTCTATTTTGTTATAGGAAGAACAACCTAGGTAGAAGAGCTCCATTATGCATGTTTCAGATCAAGCTTTCCTACCTAGTTAGATGGGCAAAGGTAAATGGAGCTCTTCTACTAGTAAGCAAAAATCTGTTAATTCTGCACAATAAAAAAAGGATAATAAAGATGAGAAGAAAACAAAAAAGCAGAAATTGTTTTGCAAATATTGTAAAGGAAATGATCATGTCATAAAGAGTTGTCCAAAACTAGTCGCTAAAGATGCAAGGAAGAAAGAGGCTGGACTGGTTGTCGTAGAGGCCTCTACACCCAAAGTATAGTCTGCTAATCTTGTGTAGAATGAAGAATGGACATTTACCACTGTTTGCAGTTATGACCTATCTTCTCATGAATAGTGTGTGTCTGTAGTAGACTTAGATGTTTGGTACTTTGATAGTGGGGCAACCAAACATATTACCTTGCAGTGTAGTTTCTTCACTTCACTCAAGTGTGCCGCTACAGGGAATACTATCACATGCATCAATAAATTCTCTTATCTTTTCGTGGGAGTTGGTAAGATCATTTTGACTACTGCTGATGGTAGTTCTTTTACATTGTCAGATTCTTGATTTGTGCCAGGGATCAGGAAGAATCTATTATGAGTTTGAGATTTAGCCAAGATTGGATTGGTTGTGAACTTTGTTGATGAGAGATGTACAGTTCATGATATCTCAAATGGCAATTTCATTATTGCTTCTAGCATTTTATGTCATGGGATGTATAAGCTCATAGACTATGAAAAATCTGTGAATGATTCAGAATGTGTAGTACATGATTCTCAGGCTATGTCAAATGCGAAGCTTTGGCATGCATGTGTTGGTCATCTAAATTTAGCTAGTTAACTACACCTACAGAAATATGAAATGGTGCACTCTTTGCCCAAACCTTAGGCACCTTGTAAAAATGTTTGTGAAGGCTGCATTTTGGGCAGAATGCAGTAATCCTCATTCCCAAAAGATGGTTCAGTTTGAGCCGCAAAAAAATGGAGTTGCTAAATGGAAGAACATGTCACTCATGGAGACATCAATGTGTATGGTCAAGAGTGAGGCTTTAGCACATAGTTTTTGGTGTGAGTTTGTTATGTGTGCAACATATGTATCTAACAGATGTCCCACTAAAGCACTACAATCTGTCACTCCATATGAGGCATGACATGGTTGCAAGCCATCTGTTGCTCACTTGTGTGTTTTTGGTTGTTTGGCATATGTATTAGTTCTTGAAAAAGAATGAAGGAAATTGGATAATAAAGCTGTGAAATGTTATTTTCTTGGATACAATTCTGAAAGCAAAGGCTTTCATCTATATCATCCATAGACTAAATGCATTTTGGTTAGTTGTGATGTTTTTGTGGAAGATTCTATTCTACCATTAATTTCATGTACTAAGGAGACATCAATTAGCTCCAAAGACATATATGACACTTTTTTGCCTCTTTTTACAAGTGGATAGTCTACTCCTAGTTGTAATGAGGGAAATTTTCAGCCTTTACAAGTTTGATGTGATGACACAGATAATTCCATTTCTGATGCATATTTACATGATGCACTTGTTTATGAGAGAGCTAATATCGAGGAGGCAAGAACTATGCCGAAATGGTTGGTGTGGACTTTGCATGATAGCAAATTAGATGAACCTCTATCATATCATACTCTTTCTACCTCTCATTGTGGTTCCTTTAAATTATATCGCTATGCTATGGCTGCCCCTAGTCTCTATGATGAAAATGAGCCTGTATTTTTATGAAGCACAACTTAAAAAAAATTGGATGGCTACTATACAATTTGAATATGATGCTATAATGAAGAATGGTACCTGGTCTTTGTTTGACTTTCCTCCTCACAAGAAGGCCATTGGCACTAAGTGGGCATACAAGCTAAAGTGTTAGCCTAATGGAACAATTGATAGGTATAAGGTTAGGCTTGTTGCAAAGGATTATGCTTAGGAAAGAGGCATTGATTTTGATAAGACCTTTGCTCCTACATGCCAAATGACTATTGTTTGTAGCATCTATGCACTTGCAGCTCATCATGGTTGGAATGTACATCAGTTGGACATTAAAACTACATTCTTGAATGGTGATTTGCATGAAGAAGTGTATGTTTTTCAGCCTTATGGCTTTGTGCAGAATGGGCATGAAAACCAAGTGTGCAGGTTAAAAAAGGAATTATATGGTTTGAAGCAAGCACCAAGTGCTTGGTTTGAAAAGATACATGCCTACCAAATTGCACATGGTTTTCAGAACAGTCCAATAGAGAGCACCTTATATGTAAAGCGTGCTAATCATGTGCTGCTTCTGATCATTGTTCTCTATGTTGATGACATGCTTCTCATTGGTCCTCATGAGAAGCATATTGATGATTTTAAGGTAGATTTTCATGCCTCATTTGAGATGTTAGATTTGAGGCATTTGCATCATTATTTGGGCATTCAATTTATATAAGTTGATGGCGGAATAGCTTTGTGTCAAACAAAATATATTGAGACATTATTGTAGTGTTTTGGCCTTGAAGACTACAAACCTATTACCACTCATATGGAGACAAGTTTATGATTAAGTCTTCATGATGTTGGAGATGCATTTGATGTTTTTCTCTATCAGCACAATGTTAGATGCTTGATTTACTTATGCATTACTCGGCTAGATATTAAGTTTTCTATCCCACAGATAATCAGGTTTATGCATTGCCCAAGTGTCAAGCATTAGTAGGCTGTTAAGCTCATCTTTCTCTTATTGAGTGGTACTCAAGTACTTGGATTGTTTATCCCAAGGGGGGATTACTACCAACAAATTTACATGCTTTTTCTAACTGTGACTAGGTTGGTTTCTCTGACACTTGTGTGTCCACTAGTTGCTTTTGCTTCATGCTTGGTAGCTCATGTGTATCTTGGTTGAGCAAGAAGCAGCCTACTATGAACACTTCCAATTGTGAGGCTAAGTATAGGGAAGCTTTCATAGCGACTATTGAGTGTGTGTGGCTTAGACACCTTATGGCTGATTTGGGTGTTGGTGAGTCCTCTACGACCATCATCTTCACTTACAGTTAGAGCACATTGTCAATTGCGGGGAACCTTGTGTTCCATGCTCGCTCTATGCACATGGAGGTGCACTATCAATATGTTAGGGAGAGGTTTTCTATTGGAGAGATTAGTTTGGCATATGCGCTCACTTTCGAGAACATTGCAGACCTTACACAAAAGCTCTACCTAGGGAGAAGTTTGAAGTTTTCTTCAAATCTTTGCAGTTACTTCCTTTCATGGATTGATTCCACATAGCTTGGAACTTCCTTATACATGAGTGCTAGCTCCTTTTTGACTGTATCACTCCCAGGTGGGGATTTGTTGATATATGTAGGTACTGATGTGTGTGAACACACTAGGATTGCAAGGGCACTCTTTTCCCTCTTTAGGAGATTTTTCTCCCCTAGCGTGTATATATGCCTATAACTCTAATGGATCACTCATCTTTGTACACTCAGTGCTAATACACTCAATATTGTGTGTTGTGCTCCAAGCTTCTTCTTCTTTCTTGTGCTATTCACATGCTTCCACAGACCTCAAACTCTGACAAGAAGCATGTCATCAACATACACAATGGTGATCAAAAGTACACCATTTGCATGCTTAACATATAAGGTGCTCTCAGTTGGAATGTTTACAGAACCATGTGCAATGAAGTAGGCATGTATCTTTTCATACCAAGCGTGTGGTACTTGCTTCAAACAATATAATGCCTTCTTCAATTTACACACTCTCTTTTCATTCCCTTTCTACACAAAACCATGGGGCTGAAATACATATACTTCTTTATGTAAGTCACCTTTGTAGATCTTGCATCATCTATAAGCTTATACAACCCATGACATAAAATTCCAGAAGTAATAATAACATCACCATTTCAAAAATCATGAACTATACATCTGTCATCAACAAATTTGACAACCAAGCTACTACCATCAATAGTAGTCAAAATGATTTTACCATTTCCCATTTTAGGATAAGAGGAGTTTTTAGTGCATGTGAAAGTATTCCGGCCTATAAGGGTAGACTCAACTCATATGAAGAAACTGCGTTGTGAGTTAATATGTTTCTTTGCACCATTATCAAATTACCAAATATATGAGCCTACTCCGGACATACAATGCTTATGAGATGAATAGCTACAAACAATAGTAAATGCCCATTCTTCATTCTACACAAGATTAGCAGAATGTTTTAGGTGTAGATGTCTCTGCAACAACCATTCCAACCTCTTTCTTCTTTGCCTCTTTTGTAGCCAGTTTTGGAAAACTCTTTATGACGTGATCAGTTCCTTTACAATATTTTCAAAAATATTTTTTCTTTTCTAATTTCTTCTCATCTTTTTCTTCCTTCTTTGACTATGGAGTATTAGCAAATTTTTTATTACTAGTAGATGAGCTCAATTTAAATTTTCCCTTTTGATTAACTAAGAAAGCTTGATCTAGAAGATGCATACTAGACCTATTCTACCTAGGCTGATGTTCCATCAACAAAACAAAGACTAACTCCTCAAATGTTAATGCATTTTGGATTGCCTTTGATTATCAATCTAATAGTATAAGCAAAACTGTTATATGAATATGGAAGACCATTAGGCACAAGTGAACTATCTAGTAAGACTTCATCATTAGAAATCAACTCTTCCTTTAAATCTTTGATCTTTGTCAAAAACAATTTCATAGAATATCGTTTATTCATATGCTCACTTTAAAATTGTTTTCAAAGGTGAGCAACATGATCCTCATTTCTTGCTTGGTATAAGGTGATAAGTGTAGCCCAAGCATCTTGTACTGTTTTGGAAGAGCCAATATGAGGGATAATGGCACATTTGAGAGACAAGGTTATCAATACATGTGCATGAGCATCTCTACCATCCAAATGAAGTTGCAATAAAGTAGGTTCAAGAGGAACTATGGCAGGAATAGGAATCCAAAGATCATCATCTTCAACACCATCTGCATCACCATCAACACCTATATTTGCAGGTGTACTAGGGTGTTTTTCAATACCTTGCACAATATTCTGCGATCCTTTTGTTATCAATACATGATGCATCATATATTCCCACAATGGGTAATGTGTACCATCCAACTTGTCCTCAACAACCAAGATACAAAATGCCCTAATGCAAAAACATGACTTTATCTCAAAACGTTGAATAGAACCACCCTATTGAGCTGTGCTAAACCTATAGCAAACTTTAAGGTGCTTGTACTAGTGAAGTGAAATATGTATATATGCTTGGCACAAAAGGATGAAATTTCCTACATAGGCACTACGATAGTGGGTTGGAAGGGTGAAATAAGCTTACATGGAAATTTTGATGCCAGAAAGAAATTCATGCCATTCTAAGATTATGATCGGAGGGGTGTTGACAATGCCTACGATGAAGCAATGGTCTATTATGCTACCAATTTTTGGAGTTTGAGGTTCGCCGAAGCACACAAACAACACAAAGAAGAAGAAGAAGCTTGGAGCACAACACACAATATTGAATGTATTATCAAGTGAATGTAAAAAGATAAACATGACTTGTTAGGGTTAAAGACATATATATATAAGCCGAGGGGAAAAATCCTAAAGAGGGAAAAGAGTGCAATAGACACATATGTTTGGTTCTCTGATAGTGAGGCAATCAAACATATTACCTCCCACTGTAGTTTCTTCAGTTCACTTGAGCCTGCCCCTATAGGGAGTACTATCACATGTGCCAACAACTCCTCTTATCCTATCATGGAAGTTGGTACCAACAACTCCTCTTATCCTATCATGCAAGTTGGTAAGACCATTCTTACCACTACTGATGATAGTTCTTTCACATTGTCAGATGCTTTATTTGTGCCACGACAAAAAAATATATAATCAGTTTCAGCATTAGCCAAAATTATCTTGGTTATCAAATTTGTTGACGACATATGTATAGTTCATGATCTTTCAATTGGCAATGTTATTACTTCTTGACCATTGTACCCACTTGCCAAATGTCTGCTGTTCGTAGGATCTGTCCACTTGCAACTCATCATGATTGGAATGTACATCAGTTGGAAATTAAAATTGCATTTTTGAATGGTGACTTACATGAAGAAGTGTGTATTTTAACCCCGTGGTTTGTGTAGAAAGAGCATGAAAACAAAGTATGCATGTTGAGAAAGGCATTATATGGTCCGAAGCAAGCACCACATGCTTGGTATGAAAAGATACATGTCTACTTGATTGCACATGGTTTTGAGAACAATCCAACTGAGAGCACCTTATATATTAAGCATGCAGATGATGTACTTATGGTCATGGTTGTGTATGTTGATGACATGTTGTTGATTGGTCCTAATGAGAATCATATTGCTGATTTTAAGGCTGATTTACATGCCTCTTTTGAGATGTCCGATTTGGGGCATTTGCATCATTATTTGGGCATTTAGTTTATTTAGGTTGATGGGGGAATAGCACTGTCTCAGAAAAAATATATTGACACATTATTGCAATATCTTGGCCTTGAAGATTGCAAACCTATTGTGACTCCTATGGAAATAGGTTTTTGGTTGAGTCTTCATGATGTTGGAGATGCATTTGATGTTATTCTTTATGAGCAATCTAGTGGATGCTTGATTTACCTATGCATAGCTCGGCATGATATTCTCTATGCTATCTCATAGATGAGCAGCTTTATGCATTTCCTAGGTGGCAAAGCATGGACAGGCAGTTAAGCACATCTTTTGCTACCTTAGTTGTACCCAACTACTTGGATTTTGTTATCCTAAGGGGGGATCACTACCACCAGATTTACATGCTTTTTTTGACTCAAATTAGGCTGGTTTCTATGACACTCTTGTGTCCACGAGTGATTTTTGCTTCATGCTTGGTAGCTCATGCATATCTTTCTTGAGCAAGAAACCACCTACTATGGCTACCTCTAGTTGTGAGGTTGAGTATAGGCCAGCTCTCATAGTGACTATTGAGTGTCTGTGGCTGAGATACTTTTTGGCTGATTTGGGTGTTCTTCGGTCTTCGACCACCACCATCTTTACTGATAGTCAAAGCACATTGATGGTTGTGAGCAACCCTATGCTCCATCCTTGCACAAAGAAAATTGATGTGTATTTTCATTATGTTAGGGAGAGGTTCTTTGCTTGAGATATCAGTTTAGCATATGTGCCCACATAGGATAACATTACTAAGCTTTTCACAAAGGCTCTACCTAGGGAGAAGTTAGAAGCTTTTCGCAAAGCTTTGGTCTTACTTTCTTTTGTGGATTGATCTTTGTCCATATAGCTTTTCACTATCTTATACATGAGTGCCATCTGCTTGTTCAATGCATCACTCTTGATTTGTTGGTATATTCTGGTAGTGATGCATGTGAATACACTTAGGACTACTTGGACACATTTTCCCTCTTTAGGAGGTTTTTTCCCCCCGACGTATATGTACGCCTATAACCATAATGGGTCACTTATCTTTGTACATTCTCTTGGTAATACATTCAGTATTGTGTATTTTGCTCCAAGCTGCTTCTTCTTATTCCTTGTGTTGTTCTCATGCTTTCATATGCTTTCATAGACTTGAAACTCCAACAATGTTTGCAAATGTCTTGATTAACAAGATTCCTCCCCGCGAACATATACACTCTGGCTTAAATATTCGCAAAGTTGTACTGAAAAGATTGGCAACTAATCGAGACATATATGTTGCTTTGTAGAAACGTTTGTGAATTGCTGAGTTTTCACATGATTTTTTGTTACTCATGACTTTGTTAGTTGCACGAATGCTATACACAGAGAGAGAGAGAGAGAACGTATGAATAGCAATTGGGGATGTTAGTAACGCATGAATAGCAATTGGAGATGTTTGTATAAAGACTAGACACATTAATCTATTGCGACATAGAAATATCGAAGTAGGAACTCCGATTAGTCATCATGATCTGGGAAGGCTTTCCTCAAGAACCTTTTAAACTCCATAGGCTAAGTTTCACTTGCGCTCGATATTTCTCCCAAGCATGTGCCATCCTAAATGTTTGTAAGGACAGAAAAATGGTATAATTCCATTGTTTTAAGATGACAGTCGTATAGATCCATGTGCAAAAGCTGAACTCCTTGCTAGTTGTGGATTTCATATACTCATTTAATTGCACAAGTCCTTCAATTGTATGATTATAGGCCCAAAATTTTCCTTTAGAATCCACAATTCTTTTAAGAGTATGGGATTTATGGAGAATCTTTCCTCGAAGTATTGGTTCTTATATGACCATGAATAGTATGACCTTGTTTGGTGTTCGACACTTCATGGCCAAAAATCAGCCAAACTTTATTTTTGCATTAACCCATTTCAAGAAGGGGAGGAAAATTAAGTGATTATGTGGTCGACAATCTGGAAGAAAGTAAACAGCTTTGATTGAAGGTTGATATGGATGCATGAAGGAGCAAGATTGAACTTGGAGTGATTTAAGGCACTAAGTCCAGTGGGTTCACATGTAGAGAATTGAGAAGAATAAAGTTGTGGCTATTCCCTTGGTCGCCATTTATGTTGGATCTTTAAATTTACTTTCAATTTCAACCGTGAATAGGAATTTCTAGATGAGGCTCGTGGTTCTATTCCTCCTTTGTTTCTGAAAATGATATATCTGATGAATCTGAAGTTAAAAAGCAGAGGGGCAACAAGCATATTATCGCCCAGTAGACTAATAAAAAAAAGGGATATCATGATGAAGTAATTCTTGATGGATATTACTTCATTTTTTGATCCCACCAGCCATCAGAAAAGTTAGCCTAATTGTGCACATTAGAGAGTGTAAAGTTAGAGAATCTTTCCAAAATACAGGAGATTGAGTAGATTTAGCTGCAAAGGTTTTTATTTTTTCCTATGTTTAGGACTGATTCATTTGGTGATCTTACTCGGGAGTCACTTGGCATATCTCTATAAGAGATTGCCATAGGTTTGCCTAGTGCCTTTGGTTGGCTCAACACTCATAACCTAGTGACCATTAGTACATGAGAAAATTGACCTCTTCTTTAGTAGGGTCTAGCATGTATAGAGAGGAACAAGTAGCTCAACGAGCCAAGGCTTGGGAAAATTGTAAGAAAGTAGAGCAAGAACAAACCTCAAGTAATCAAGAGAAGTCAGCAGAAAAGACATATTACTTGCAAAGGGTAGCATCCTAGATAAAAAAAATTGAAGGGGTTCTCAAACTTAGATCTTTGAACTTTTGGGAACAAAGTGATATTGACATAACCCCTTTATTTGAGATGGCTCATAGAATTCCTATACATTTAGAAACTTTCCAAGACTCTCTGATCTCTGGGATGAGGATCTAGACAATTTCATCCAACTCTTTGAAGTAGCTTGTGATGCGATTGAGATAGTAGAACAAGGGTAGAAATTAAGAATTTCTCTTGCAACCCTTGAAGATCAAGCAACCAACTGGTATGGGAACCTAACATCCCAAGAGAGGGGGATTTATCAGTTGCTAAAGGATGCGTTTTTGGCTAAATTTCAGAGAGAAGGGTTTCAACATAGACTAGACCTATAGATGGACTACTTGCGATAGGGAGTGAATGGGAGTGTAGATCGCTACTTACAACATATGGAGACAGTAGTCATGACAATGGTTGCAAATGCACCAAATGATGAAACCTTAAAGAAAAGATTCATTACGGGATTGAGACATCCTTTGGTACAACAACATATAAGCCTTAGAGGGCCAGCCAACATGATGACCAAAGACGAAGAAGCTAGGGTGTGGGAAGAGGTGCAACTAAGCCAACAGAGAAGGAGAGAAATATCATATGGTTCTATGGATGGATTAGGAGGCACACCCCTTAAAAAATAGCCTACAAAAGCCTTAATGTGGCAACATCAACTTTTGTCATAACTACAAGCATGCTATGTAAACCCACATTGATAGAGGAAAGGATAATGGAAGGGACTATCCTTAGATAGGATTTCCTACCTAGAGTGAACATCCTATACCTTGCTGGGGAACAAGACGATCATATGTGCATGGTTCTCAAGACGAGATAGGTGGCTATGTGAGGGAGTTAGTATATGAATGAAGAGGATTACCTCCTCCAATCCAATTTTGGAGATGTGGAGGTGATGGACACATAGATCAAGTATGTCCAAAAGAAAAGAAGCCCATTCTATTCAATCCATTATGTAAGCATTGTAGTGGGGAGGGACATTATGAAGAGGATTGCTCGATAAAGAGAGAAAGTTATGGAAAAGGAAAAGGGCCTATAGAATCCTCAAATTATGTCAATATCAAACACAAACCATTCACAACATACAAGAACAAGTTCCCATAGTAGGAGTTGTGTTTGGGATACGAAAATCCAGAGAAGAATCAAGTTTCTCTACTCAATCTATAGATGTAGAGAAAAGTTAGCAACAAGCAGAAATAACCTACAATGATAGTAGTCAAATGAAAACAAGAATATGCTAAAGATGACATGGGAAAGAAATTAGGCACAACCGGAGCAAACAAAGATGCACATGAACATATTGAAATGGAAAAAGAGGAGGACGAGGAGACATTTGGAAAAGGCATATTAGAGGAGGGGGTGAAGAGGAAGTCGTACCTCTAGTTATGAGAAAATTCATTGATGGTGTTCCTCCATTCTAGAAAAGGTTGGAAATACTTAGACCCAAAAAAAAAGAAAAATGGGGAAGAAATTGACATTGTACAGCGATTGGCTTAGATAGAAGTAACGTTAGATTTGGGGACATTATTGAAGTGCTCCTTCGCATACAGGAAGCAATTTTATAACGAGTATATAAGGAAACCCTTAAGGTCTCAAGGAAAGAAGAAGAATGAGAAGGAGGCCCAAGGCATTATCCAAAGCATCACCACTCAAGTTGATTCAAATGCCCCTATGGTTACAGTGGAAATCAAGGATTATGTAGTTCCTAGTGCCTGATGGATAGTGGCACGGCATTGAACTTAATGATAGAACACATGATGAAAGTTTTGGGCTTACCCAACTAGAGAATATGCCAATATCTTTATGCATGGTGGATAAAACTCAAGTCAAAGTGGTGGGAAGTTTGAAGAATATGTAGTCAAGGAGTTGGATTTTTCTTTAGAATATGTAGTAGTCAGACCAAGGACTCCAAAATCACCTTTTCCATATTACTAGGAAGAACGTGGCTAGTACAAGCCAAATATGTGCATGAATGGTGCATGGGTTTTATCATCGTTGTCCTTAATTAGATCATGTGGAGATCCAAGTCTCTTCCAACTCAACTATCAAGAAGTTCATACCAATCAATGAAGTGGAAATAAAGGCAAGGAAAATGAACCTCATCAAAGAGTTTGAGCAAGATTATCCTTAAATACGAAATAGTAAAAGGCCTTGCTTAAAGACGGTTACAATGAACAATTACTTGATTTGAAAAGCAAGGGAATGGGGGAGGACATGAACCCCCTATCATATAACGATAGCTCTGATTAGGAGCTGCTCATATGGCTCACAAGAACTAGCCTATTTGAATTACAATGAATGTTGATTTGACAAATAGTAAAACCAATAAGCCTTTTGATCTAGGAACTGTGAAAAAGGAATTGACGCCTAAATCCACAACAATAGTAAAACTACAAAGGTTGAGAGGAATAATCTTGACACTAGAAGCAAAAATCCAAAAGAAACATCAAGAGTCGACCATGGTGAGGATGAAGGAACAAAAAGTACAAGATATTCTTGCTACACTTGAATTGAAGAAGTTGAGTCTAATAGAGAAACAAAAGGTTCATAATTTAATGGCTAACAACACATCTACAATTGGAGATCATTTTCCAATCAGGATCATTTCCAAAGGTGAGAAATACTTGAGAGAGGGCAGCATTGAGAAATTGGAAGTAGCCTCCAAGAAGTTTTGAATTTAGGAACAAAATTGAATGAGGACATACAAGAGAATATAAAAATAGTGGTAGACAACACCATCTTTCCATTGACATATAGTGATTTAAGAGGAATCGACCCATAGATATACTAGCACTACATTGATCTAGAAGTCGGAGTAAGACCAATCTATTGATGTATCAAGAGGACCAACCCAGCTTACGCAGAGTTAATTAAGCCTTACTAGATGGATGTAGTGCCCATAGATCTGCGGGTCGATTCCTCTTAAGTCACTATACGTCGATGGAAAGACTGTGTTGTACCTCTCTAGCACTACTTTTATATTATGTTTTATATCCAATTGGATTGTGCCAAATATCTATATCAATTATAACACCTGCACCTTTTGCAAACATGGCAGCATTCATTTCTGGAATTTTTACATTTAAAATGAACATCCTACCAACTTTATTCCCTTTGGCGACCAACCTTCCATTTTGTTTGTACTCTTCTATACGTTAACCATCAACATTGAGCCTGAATTGTAATCTTTGGTCAACCATTTGTCCATCATAAACTAAATTCTTTGTTATATTTGGAGCATGTAGTACATCAGCAAGATTTTTTTACCTTTCTTTCCTCCATAGATAGTGTTATGTTTCGTTAATGCTCAATAGGATGTGATGTGTCATTGCTTGTTTCAACAAATCCGGGAAGAGACAAATTTTGCAAACTATTAAACCATTCTTCATGAGTGATCATGTGATTTGAAGCACCTCAATCAATAAACCACACATTACCATTCAATTTTGAAAAATCAATAGACAGTCTATTCATCATGTGATGTTGGGTAATGAAAAACTTTTCTAAATTGTATGTGCTTGTTGATGCGTAGTTGTTCTATTGCCTTCTATTATTTTGATTTTTCAACCTAGAATCATGTTCAAAGTGACCAAGCTTACCATAATTTCAATATCCATTATTATAATTACCTGAATCATTTTTTTGGAAATTTCTATAGCGTCTTTGGCTCTGCCTGCCTCGAAACTGTCCTCTACCTCCCACATGATTTTGTTGTTGACATTGGTCTTGGTTACTATTTCCTCTTCCACTTCCGAAGCCTGTGCCTTGAGCTCCTCATTTCTCAAAGTACAATACCTACTTAGAACTAGGTTTTCCTTGGGAGTTTGAGTCCTCACCAAGATTCTTTTCTTCAATAATCAACATGGACATGAGATCAACAAAATTTGAAATATTTTCACTAGTCTAAATAGAAGTTTTGAAGTGCTTATATGCAAACCCTAAATGTTAGCCGTCGGAATGGAATTAGCATATTTTGAAATGTAATTCTGAAAAGTCGCACACACACTGAAGGATGTAGTGCAAACGATGTAACCCTTTTTGATTAATGAAAGAAGTACACGTGAAACAGAAGGAGACCACGTCGGACTGTTGGTCTGGGCGAGCGCCTCGAGTTCAAGCGTGGCGGATTGTCTACATCTTGGTGTATTATGTAATTTTGTTAATCAAGTTCAGTAATTATTTCAGTCTCTACTGAAGTGTTAAGTTAAGACGATATTGCGGTGAAGTGACATAGTTGCACGTTTATGCGTTATCATGGTGTAGAAGTTGTAATGTGCAGAATAGGGAAGTAATTGATAGATAGTTTGATTCAAAAACGTTAAGTCAGTTAAGTAGCATAAAGTGAGTTAGTAGATTGGGAAAATACAAAACAGGGCCTCTTTTTGACAGACCCCTAACCATCCCAAGAACCCAGTAAGATAAAACAAAACAAGTTTAACACTGGCGCGGGAATGGAGTAGCTAGTTGAAGAAAAGGTTAAGTGTCGAAGTAGAATCTTTTTGATATATGCCGGTAACACGTTTCGGCGAATCTTCTCCCAAATACCGAAGTGATAAACATCCTTGGGTAATTACGAGTTCATTAGGAACACCCTCAGGTGGTAGAAGTGAAGAACAACCAAATTCCGGTGGCAGTTCGGTGCTATGCAGAAGCATTTCGGTAGCTTGCGGAGGTAATCCGGTGCATTCCGGTGATAGTCAGGTATATTCTGAAGATAGTACGTTAGTTTTTGGTTGTACTTTGGTGTAGTGCGGTGACAGTTCAACATTATCCGATGACAATTCGGTGATCTTCGGTGATAGTTCAGCATTATCCGGTGACAATTTGGTGATTTTCGGTGATAGTACGATAGTGTTCGACTGGAATTTACTGCATCCAGCATTTTTAGGTGCAAGTTCTGCCAATTTCGAGAGTAAAGTTGAGAAAGGGCTCTTGGATTTTGAGTTAAGTAATCGGTTCAGAGATATCTTAGGATCGGAAAGTTGGCAAAGTGACCATATGGCCTAGGAACATCAAGAAATACTTTCCCAAGATTCAGACAACATGAGTAGTTCACAACAACAACACCAACAACAGCAGCAACAACAACAACAGCAGTAGCAACAACAACAATAGCAATAGCAACAACAACAACAACAACAACAACAAGAGCAACTAATTATTCCATTGCGTCCGGTGCCAGCCGGAGTCACATAAACAAAATTTGGAGGTTTTTTGGGAGATGATCCACATGCGCATGTGCGGACATTCGAAATTAATTATGTAGTTTTGAATTACCTAGGAGACCTTGCTTATAAAGCCATCGTGTTCCAGTCAACTTTGGTTAATGAAGCTGCGCGTTGGTTAACCGAGTATGACTTGAATCATTTCTGGTAGTACGATGAGGTGAAGAATGCATTTTCTGCAATGATTCTAATTAAAGAAAAACCCAACAAAATTTTTTGATTACCTGTAGAATAACAGGCAGAAGCCGCACTAGAATGTACAAGACTATGCCACTCTATTCCGGACTCATTTACGGCAGTTACCACCAGCACATGCCAATTTACCAAACGACATCATTTCTTAGTGGTTCATAAACGGATTAAATCCCCAATTGAAATAGATCATGATTATACGATGTGTGGGAGGAATGACCTTGGATGTTGTAATCGCTATGGCTTTACAATTAGAAGATAAAGTGGGTGGATTCACTTAAGATTTAGAGTGGTTGAAGGCATCCAAGCATTCAAATGAGGATCCTCTGAAACAAATTTACTGTACTAAATGTAAAAGCACAGGACACAGCAGCTCAGCATGCACTCTGAATCAGATGTAGTGCGCCATTTGCCATACAACAGACCACACTACGGAGACCTATCCTTATAACGCAAAGGTACAGAGCGGAGCCGCTGCCAATGCTATCATTCAGGAACAAGGGCAACCGGCCAATCACTACGTACCACCACAAATGAGGAATACTCCTTACCAAGGATACATGAGTTATAGAGGAGCACGATCAACTAACTTTGGATAAACTCAGTGGAATGCGGGTCCGTCAGGTGAAGGTGCATCTCCACCACCTAAATGTCATTTTTGCGGTGAAATGGGGCATATCCGTAGGTTCTGTAAAGATGCGGCTGAGTACGATAAAAGCAAAAAAGCAAAGACAACACCCAATGGCAAACATGGTGTACATTTCAGTAGTAGACACTCGAACGGCAGTGGTGCAAACACACTCGAGAAAGCAATTACAGCTAGTTGCAGAGATTTTTGAACCTGGAACCCGTGAACAACAGAAGGTGTTTACTAAGGCAAGAAAGTGGGCGACCCAGAACAAACTATTTTTCTGACCCAGTTCCGATGATGCAGGAAAGCATACCGTTGGCAGTACTGGAAGGAAGAAATCTGACCCACGCAACACTGGAGTCCCCACCAGACTCCGTATCAAAAACAACAAAATTTGATCCGGTGTGGGATGTCTTATCCAAGGTGTCAATTACACTACCATTGGGATAATTATTGGCTTTGGTTCCTGGCGTGCGCTAACAGTTCCAACAATAGGTCAGTTCAGGACCTTCATGTGCTCTTTCGACAGCAACAATCCAGCCCGAACTCGACCTGATGGTGGACCATACGGTGCCCTTGATTACGGTCCGGTATAAGAATCATAAAATAACACAAGTATTAAGTGATGGAGGTTTCAGAGTGAACATTACAATAGGAGCACTTTGTCAACGGATGGGATGGACACAAATCGAACCTGTCCAATTTTTTGTCCGCATGGTTGATCAATCTCGAGTTCATCCGGTTGGATTGGTGCGAGACATTCCTATTAATCTTCAAGGAGATGTATTTAAAATGACCTTCATTGTTCTCGAATTACGAGAATCCAGCCTTGATTGTAACCTGCTTTTTGGAGGACCATGGTTAAAGCAAGCTAAGGTAGTTCAGGATTGGTCAGCGCATGAATTGATTTTTAAGTATAACCACCGAAAATATGTCACATGAAGCCTTGTGACTTGCATGCACGACCATATGTAGCCGAACCTGTACACATGTTGGATGGTCTTTTAGATGATGAAGAGGAAGCTTTTCTTAAAGCCAACAAGGTTTTGATGACGCTCGAAACTGTGGACTTACAAACGATTGCAGATAACTGGAGTCCGGTGGTCTATATGGTGGTACCACTGACCAGTGAACCAGAACCAAGTGCAGCACAGACCTTGGATGATACCACGCTGCAACAATTGCTTCAGCCAGTTGACGACTTTGCCATACCCCGGCCGTTCTACGTACCGGAAGACCGATTGGTTATCTGCAACCTAGGCGATGAAGCCAATCTGCAGTTAGTGAAGATTAAGGCAGGACTATCAAAGACCTTCCTAGATAAATTACTGCAGCTATTACATGAATTCTCTGATGTATTTGCATGGGATTACCGCGATATGAAGGGGTTGGATCCGCGCATCTATCAACATCAGGTTATGTTGAAACCAGATGCTCGTCCTATTAAACAACCCAGCTATAGAATGAATCCTCACTATGCGGCTCAAGTCAAAGTAGAACTGGATCGATTGTTGAAGGTTGGGTTTATTGTCCCTATCGAGCATGCGGAGTGGATCTCCCCCATTATTATAGTCCCTAAGAAGAATAAGCAATTACAAATATGTGTGGACTACCAGAAGTTAAATGCAGCAACAGTACCCGATCCATTCCCTCTGTCGTTTCTAGACACAATGTTAGATGATGTGGTAGGCTGTTAGATGTACTCTTTTTTGGATGGATATAGTGGTTATAACCAAGTACGAATGGTGGAGCAGGACATCCCAAAGATGGTATCTATAACAAATTGGGGTGTTCATGCGTGTACAATGATGTGGTTTGGTCTGCGAAATGCTCCAAGTACGTTTCAATGTTGTATGCAGGACGTTTTCTCTCCCTATCTAACTACATTCATGAGAATTTACTTGGATGACTTCTCCTTATCTGGCGATACTTCGGTGCATCTGTATCATTTACGGTGTTGTTTTTTTTAAGTGTCGAGAATACTTTTTGTGCTTAAACCCCAATAAATCGGTATTCTCTGTATCTTGCGAAAAGTTGCTAGGGCACATCGTCTCAAAACAAAGGATCCAAGTTGATCCAGATAAAGTGAAGGTGGTACTAGAGGCACCTGCTCCCAAGACTCCCAAAGAAGTGATGCGCTTCTTGGGCCAAATCCGGTGGCATGGGCGACATTTGCGGTGGCTTGCTCACCTGGCCACGCCACTCAATCGACTGATAACCAGTACTTCGTGCCAATTTGAATGGAGTGACGCATGTCAGCTGTCTTTCGATCGGTTGAAATCACTGTTAATGCAGGCACCGATTTTACACGCGCCAAATTGGGAACTCCCATTTCATGTCTTTGTGGATGCATCCGACATTGCAATTGGTAGTGTGCTGATGAAGCGAACGGAGAAATGGTTCCGTCCAGTGTATTATATGAGTCACAGGTTAGCTTCTATAGAGCGCAATTATTCAGTCACCGAACGTGAATGTCTCGGATTAGTGTATTCGGTGAAGAAATTCCGGCATTATTTACTGGGATGCCGCTTCACCTTCCACGTCGATCATGGAGCCTTGGTGTACTTTGTTTGCCAACAGCATCTGGAAGGAACGTTAGCAAGATGGGTATTGTTGCTCCAAGAGATTGATTATTTAGTAGTACATCGACCAAGGTCTGCATAGGTGCTTGTTGACTTTTTATCTCGATTGGATTCCGGTGAACTTCTGAAAGGAGTTGATGATACCACACCTGCTATCTATGCAACTGAGACTATACAGGACGATCAACATGAATTGCTGGTAACCTCCTCCTACTATGACACTTTGATGCTTTCTTTGACGAGTGGATGTCCTCCTGGCACGACCTCTCTTGCTGCTCGACAAAAACTAGCCATGTATAGTCGATGATTCCGGCTAATTATAGGGTAGTTATATTATATGGATCAATCGGACGTGCTGCTAAGATGTGTTCCACCACACGAAACTGCTTTAGTAATCACAATGGCTCATTCTGTCTCAGTTGGAGGTCATTTTGCGGTTAACCTGACCCACCAAAAGATTTTGTAGGGTGGCTGATGGTGGCCTACTATGTACCGTGATGTGGCCAAGTATGTGCAACACTGTGATGCGTGTCAGTGTTCAGGTCAACCTTTACAGAGACATTACTTTCCGCTCCAACCAGTTTTGCCTCTCAGACCCTTTCAGAAATGGGGCTTGGATTTTATCGGACCGATTACACCTCCTGTGACACTTACCAGTAACAGATATATTCTTACATGCACGGATTATGCGACTCGGTGAGCCAAATGTTGGGCTCTATGGTCAGCCACAACTCTTGCAGTCGCTAAATGTTTGATGAAAGATATTTTTCCACGCTATGGTTTACCTTTGGAGATTGTGACTGATCAAGGTATGCACTTTGCTAACACATTAATGCAAGTGCTCACTAGTACCTTCCACATTGTGCATAAGTTTAGTTCCCCCTATTACCCACGAGCGAATGGACTCGCCGAGAGCACCAACAAATCTCTATTGAACATCTTAAGGAAACTAGTATTGGATTGCTCGGAGAGATCGGATCAATTCCTACCTGCGGTATTATGGGCTTACCCTACGACATATAAAGTGGCGATCGGAACAACTCCCTTCAAGTTGGCATATGGTTTGGAGGCGATTGCCCCTATGGAACTGGTGGTTCCTAGTGGCATTAGAGCAGAAGTTACTACCGGCAAAATCCTTCCCTTTCCGATTGGATGCTTTACAATCTCTGGATGAACAACGCCTCGAGAGTTTTCTGGTGCTGCAGAAAGGTCAACTCAGACAAGCAAGAACCCACGATCGTTTCCTTTAAACCCCCGTTTTTATGACAAATCAATTAGGGCTCTTTTATAATGCTAAATCTAATCGATCCGCAGGAACGTTTAAACTACAATGGTTTGGTTCCTACCGTATTTCCAAACAAGTGGGATGAGCGACTTTTCGGTTATCCACCTTAACTCGTACACTGTTGCCTAAGCCTATCAATGGATCTAAATTGCGTCCATATTGTCCGTCATCCCTTTCTGACTAGTAGTTTGACCTTCGCTCCTTTGTTCCGTATTTTGCATGTTTCGATAGACCAGTGAGCTATAATTTTGTTGATAAATTTTTTATTCGCCGCCACCTTCCATCACTGCATATTTTTAATGTGTTTATGACGATAATTGCATGCATGTTTCCTTCCCCGGTGAGAATGGCATTTTGGGTCGTGCGTTTCTCTTGTGTTTTTTACTTAAACCCTTCTCTTTGTCTTGTTGTCACTATCGTATTCCTGCGTGTTGCTTACTCTGTAGCGTATCGCACATAGTGACCATGGCTCTCGTGCTAGATACCCTTGCCAATTTGCAGAGGTTTATCACCTGAGCTGGGTGATTACCTGCACCAGCGAGGGCTACTAGCGTTCGCCGAACTGCCTTGGCATTCCATGGGATGCCACCCCTTTGCAGCTCAGATCATCACAACGATCGCTGAGCTGCCTCAAACTAAGACCTACTGGCCGATTACCTACTTGAACCCCCGCACAGTGATCACTACTGACACTGTTGCGTAGTGGTTCCATCTGGCTGAGGCAGGACGAGTAGAGGTTCCACTCCTTCCCTTAGCCATGATGCACCAATTGTCCCCCCGCCAGTCTTCCAACGAATTCGCTATCTCTACCGCCCCGAGCCTGAGTGTACCACGCTCAAATTTTTAGTTGCTTCTCTTAACTTACAGAAATGCAATTACGGTATATCCCGACCCTTTTACTCCGTGATTGAGGCTGTGTCCCATGAATCAATTAATTGGGCAGCAATTTTCTTTAAACGAATCCATCAGGAGTGCCAAGCCATTGTGAAGCAGGCCTCCAAACAATACATACCACGTACCCGACTGCCCCACATATTATCCCTTCTCTTTGCTACTAATCGCGTGCTGTAGAACGTTCAACCCCACCCTTCGCTCATTCGAGAAGAATCCATCATGGAGGTTGAGGACGATAACGCGGATCTTCTCCAATTCTTCTGGCACAAGCGCAGGCACATCAGCCCCTCACAAAGTCAAGTGCAGGTATCAACCGCTGCACAAGAAGTTGAAGTCTTTCACGATACAGCGACTTCGCTACAGGTAGCATCTGCACCATCTTCTCCTATTAAGCAGTAGGATCCCGATGTTATCATGGACGATGTGGCTGAAACTTCAAGGAGGGATGAAATGCAACAAGTGGATGATAATGCTATGCCAGACATAGTGGAAGGAAGTACGGAAGTTGCTTGTCATCAACCATCCTCGCAACCCGCAGGTGATCAGAGAGACATGCAAAATCAATAGCAAATCACTGAAGTTGTGATTACCGAACTTGTAGAAGTTCCACCTTTGCCCCAGCAAGGAGCAGGCATCGTCTTGGTCCAAAAGCCTATTCTTCCTCTTCCTCTTCCAATCACCCTTCTTGCCGCTTCTACTTCTTCTCCCTCCTCGCCTCTAGCAGCTGCCCCTAAAGCTTTGTCCAATTTCCCTTCTTCTCCCGATAATTCTCCACCCTTGTCCCCACACATCCTTTTTGTCGAACCATCGCGGCCTACAACTCCTCTTCCCGTCACTGCTGCGTTCACCCAATTGGCGTCAATGGGTCAATTTTTATTACAATTATTACAACAATTACCCCTTCAATTACAGAATGCACAACAAGCTATTCGTCATGAACTTCAAAGCAAAGTTGACATCCTAGAAGCAGACATAGCGCCTCTCCAGGAAGAACTCATCGAGGCCAAAACTGATATTCATTCACTGCAAACTGAAATTTAGAGATTGCAGGAACCATTGATGGACAAGGATACTATTATCGCCAATCAGGATGTAGAGATTAAAGTGTTGCAGCAAGAAGTTAAAGATAAACATGATGCAATGACTGCATGAGGCAATGCACTCCATGAAACAAGGGATAAGCTCAGCATATTAGAAGAAGCTTCTCAGACGCTCGCTACAAATGTCATCAAAGCTGAAGCAAAATTAGGTAAAGTTGCCAAACAGCTATTCAAACAAGGACAGGAACTTTCTACAGAGATTTCCAAGAATCTCGAGTTAAAGAAGGATATCGAAGCTATTCAAAAAGAAAGGCAAGATTTTTATAAAACGATGCAGTTTCAGTCTCAAGAATTAGAGCGCCAGGAAAAACAATCGGGTGTCCAAGAAGAAAGAATAAAGCGCATCGATGTAGAAATAGCAAAGATGAAGTTGCAAAGAGATGCAGTGTTAGCCAATGACTTTTACTTACCAGAAGCTTTTCTGCAAACTCAGACTGAGTCACTGATCAGTCAAGTGGTCGTGGCCAGTTGGGTCAGAATTGATGCGTAGCTTATTGAACCGAAAATTCTGCAGAATATGCTGGAATCACTCAAGCTTACAATTTTGCGCACATTCAAGATAGTCGGTTCCATGTATATACGGGGCATTATCGATGATTCCTAAATTTTTGTATTTATCAATTTGGGTTTGAGTCCATTGTGCATGCTAGTGTTAGTTCCCGGAATGGAATTAACATATTTTGAAATGTGATTCTAAAAAGTCGCACACATACTGAAAGGGCGTAGCGCAAACGATGTAACCCTTTTTTATTAATGAAAGAAGTGCGCGTGAAACAGAAGGAGATGATGCTAGACTGTTGGTCTGGGCGAGCGCTTGAAGTTGAAGCGTGGTGGATTGCTACATCTTGGTGTATTCTGCAATTTTGTTAATCAAGTTCACTAATTATTTCAGTCTCTGTTGAAGTGTTAAGTTAAGATGATATTGCGGTGAAGTGATATAGTCACGCATTTATGCGTTATCACGGTGAAGAAGTTGTAATGCACAGAACAGGGAAGTAGTTGATAGATAGTTTAATTTAAAAATGTTAAGCCAGTGTAGTAGCATACAGTGAGTTAGTAGATTGGGAAAATACAAAATAGGGCCTCTATTTTACAGACCCCTAACCATCCCAAGAACCCAGTAAGATAAAGCAAAACAAGTTTAACATAAACCACGAAGGCACACTTTCACCTTATCATTCATCATCTACATTCACACCAATAGATGCAAGTGGATGTGCTTTTGACTTTTAGGATGTAGTCACTTACCAACATGCTCTTTTTCTCCATTGTATGCAACTCGTTCTTGAGTTTCAATTTTTGTGCCTTGTATTGGTCTCATACAATGTGAACAAATTGTTCCAAGCCTCTTTTCGAGCCTTGGCATCATGTAGCCCAATCATGCTATCTTGTATGCTAAACGATAGTGAATACAATATCTTCTATGATCCTTGATTCCACTATTCATATGCTCTTATTTGGTATGTAGTTAAATTTCTCTCATGTAATTTCAAAGCATTTTCATTCTCTCCTTTGATGTACTTCTAGTAGCCTTTCACCATCAAGAAATTCATCATTCTGAATCTTCATGCATGAAAGTTATTTTTTTCCAACTTATCACTCATAATCTAACTCATTCCATTAGTGTTTGCCATTTCTGTAGCAATTCACAACACTACAAAAACACTACAAGCAGTACCTCTACTTGAATGCTATCACATTGTGAGGTGACAGTTCCATCTCAAGAGAACACAATTTTCATATATCAACACACCAAATCTCTTGGAATTCTAGATCTTGAATGTTTGAGTGTTTCCAAATAGAACACAATTAACAATTTTGCAAACTCACTTCGATTTTCTATGGGCCCCATGTTGTAGGCTCAAAATGGAGTTAGAGATAGCTCAAAAACAGAAATATGAGAAAAACAAGTGATTCTAAAGGGATAACTCATTGAAAATATTTGAATCCACCCTTCACACCAAATTTCATAGAAAGGTAAGGTCATTTGTGAAGTGTACATTTTCCATGGGTCCTCATGTACTCTTCACTTTCGGTTTTCTTCACAAGCTCTGTACAACCACAATAGCTCTCATACCATGTCATGAGAAAGGAGTTAAGGAAGAGAGCTCACTCACACACTCGCAGTCAAAGAGGAGAATACACAAATCGAGGCAAGGAAGAATGATCTTCTTCTTCTTCTTCTTCTTCTTCTTCTATTACATAAAAGGAATATACAACAATGACCTAATACAACAATACAACTAGTCCAATATATAAAGAATAATACATACGAAAAATCCTAATGTCCACAAATGAGTGAGCTGGCAAGCAACAAATGTGCCATCACTCTCGGTAGATAGATCTAGTAAAGCTCACGAAAGTGTCCCTGACATATAGTGGCATGACCAGTATACATGTCAAAGAAATGAAAAAGTGATACATGTCATCCTTGACCATCATGTGTTGAGCTTGATTTCTCAACACACATGTTGAGCTTGATATCTCAATAGTGAGTTGGTGTACACACATCAAGCAAGAGCTAGGTTGGTGTTGTCTTCGAATCCATCCACCAAATTTTGATGGTTTGGTAAGTGCTCGCAATACTCAATCACACCTCAACCTCTAACTTTGGAAGAATTTAGTGCCTTAATCATGAAGGAGGAGTTGCGATTCAAGGCAAGGAGTGGTGGCAACAAAGAGATCCTACCTTCACAAAAAATGCCAAAGGAGCAAAGCAAAATTTCAAAAGATGAGGCCAAAAAAATAATGATAAAAAGGAGGTCAAGGGAGTGTTACCACTATAAGAAGAAAGGCCACAAAATTCAAGATTGTTGCATTAAGAAGGAAAAATAGAAGAATGGCTCTTTGAAAGAAGGCAAGGAAAAGGAGTCTTCCAACACTGTAGAAACATAGCTTGAGTTATTTGTTACAATAGAGGAGGTATTCTTCTTGATTGAAGATTTAGGAACACATGACTGAGTGTTGAAAGTGGTGCCTTTTGTCAAATGACAAGAAAAAAGATCTTTATAGTTCCTTGGAGCCTCTAAAAGAACCCATCATAGTAAGGTAGGCAATAATGATGTCATGTAGAGGAAAAGGTAAAATTTCCTTCCTCAATTCCAATGGGGATATGAGAAAGCTTTCAAATGTGTTTGTTTCACAAATTTAAAAAAATCTAATTTTCATAGCTTTTATAGACCATCAATGTCATGAAGTATCTTTTCAATAAGACATGAGCTAAGATTATGGATAGTAACAACAACATTGTTGTGAATGACATAAGGCAGAACAACCTGTATGAGTTTTTTTCTCTTACAACCATTACAAGATTGGGCACAAGTAAGCTATGACATGAGAGATTCTGGCATATTGGATACCTTGTACTAAAGGAGATGCATCGCAGGGGTATGGTTGGACACCTACCATAGATTGTTGAGATGAAGGAACCATGTGAAGCTTTCATGATGGGCATGCAATAGAAGAAGGTATCATGCAAGAAATAGTGGAAGACGTTTCCACAAGAAAGGAAGCATAGAGGAAGCTATCCTCTAGAGTTGGTGCATGCTGATTCCTACCTTTAGCAGATCGTCTTACTTAATGTTACTCATCGACAATTGTAGGAGGAAGATATGGACATACTTCCTTTGCAATAAGGCTCAAGATTTTGGTAAGCTTAAAGAATGAATTCAACTTGTTGAAATTGAAATAGGCAAGAGGATGAAGAAAATCAAGAAAAATAATGGTGGTGTGTTTACACAAAAAAAATTTGAAGATTTCTACAAGAGTGAAAGAATCAAGCATCAACTCATAGTCGCACATAGGCCTCAATAAAAGGGTGTTGCTAAATGTCAAAATGGAACAATCATGGAGATGGAAAGCTGCATGTTGAAAGGAAAGGTTTTTCCAAATGGATTTTGGGAAAAGGCTATGAACTTTGTTTTCTACATCTTGAATTAAATTTACACCAAGTCAATTGATGGAAAGACTCCACAAGAGGCCTACACTAGTTAAGTGCCATTGATTTTCTTTTTCAATTTATTTTGGAGTAAATGTTATGTCCATATTGTAGATAAAGAGAGAAACAAGCTTCAACCAAAAAATATCAAGTGTATCTTCGTAGGGTACAAGGAGGATAAGAAGACTTATAAGATTTATGACCCTAAGACTAAGAATATCATGATTGGTTAGGATGTGGTGTTTAAGGAGGAGGGGCCACATACAGTGGAGGAAAAGAGATCTTTGAATTTGTTATGAGGAGAAAGGGCAATCCACTATGAACTTGGTATAAGAGCTATCCCTTCTATAGAAGATAAGGAAGCCCTATCTTCAAATGATGATTTTGAATGTCACCAACCTCTCATCACCCAAATGGAAAAGCCATTTCCATGTTGAGTGAGGCACCTCTATAAATTTGCAAATCCCATCCCACAATCACTAAAAAAGGTTGGAGATGGATCAAAGGATCACATAGAACAGTGGAGTAGAGATGGGGAACTGTCCATATTGTAAGTATTAACATGATGGATGAGCTGATTCAAGATCAAGCAAAGGAACCAACCAATGTGAAAGAGTCACTCCTTGATCCGAATTGGAAGGCTCCCTTGCAAACAGAATACAATTATATCATGAAAAGTGGATCTTCAAGGCTAGTGGATCGATCTAGCTAGTACAAAGTTATTGGCACCAAGTGGGTCTAGAAGCTAAAGAACAAGGTGGATGGTACTTTGGAAAAGTACAAAGCAATTTTCATAAGGATACTCATAGGTTGAAGGGATTGACTTTTATGAATGATTTTCCCCAACTAAAATGATGACTACTATCCAAGTAGTACTAGTTGTGGCTACGCATAAATGATGGCTAGTCGATCACATGGATGTCAAATTGTTCATGAATGGAGATATAAACGAGGAGGTATATATGTCTTAGGCACTAGGGTTTGTGGCTCTATATTTAGGTAACAAGGTATGTAAGTTGAAGAAGCCATTACATGGGCGCAAGCAAGCCCCTAAAGCATGGTACAAATGGATAGATAACTACATCTTGGATCTAGGTTTCAAAAAGTATGCTTCTCGTGCTAATTTGTGCGTTCCAAAGAGAGGAGGGAAGAAAATTGTGCTTCTACTCTATGTAGATGACCTTGTGATTACAAGAAGTGATGGTGGTCTTCTTCAACAAATAAAACATGCCTTGAGTTCAGAATTTGAAATGATGGACTTAATCCATTACCGCTTAGTCCTTGAAGTATGACACAAACCACTGAAGATTTTCATATCTAAAGAAAAGTATGCACAATAGATTTTGAAGGCATTTGACATGGAGGATTGCACTGAGATCTCTATGCCTATCGAGGTCATCACAAAATTATCCATTGAAGATACTTCACCTCCAATGGATATTGGAAGGTAGAAGAAATGATTTGAAAGTCCCATCTTCTTGTGCAATAGTACACTAGATATCTCTTTTTTGTTTGACTAATAAGCAAGTTCTTAAATAAGTATTTCCATACTCATTGAAAGGCAAGCATGCATTTACTTAGGTATGTGAAAGGAACCATTGATTATGGTATTCTCTATGAAGAATGCTCTTCTGTAGTTGGATAACGTGATTCAGATTGAGAAGGAGATGTTGACATCAAAAAATCAATTTTCGGATGTTTATTTTCTTTAGGATCTAGGATTCTCTCTTGGATGAGTAGGAAGCAACTGAATATAGCATTATCGTCTATTGAAGTTGAGTACTAAGTAGCATATGTTGCACCATGTGAAGCAACATGATTGAGGATGATCCCATGGCACATATGACTACAAGAATAGGAGGCAAGAGGGTTGCATTATGACAACCAAACTTGCATGGACATTGCCATGAATCCTATTTACCATGCACGTACCAAGCTTGCATGGACATCTAGCTCCATTACTCTTGACACTTTGAGAATTTCAGTTCTCTATCTCTCAGTTTGCATCTCTCTTTGTGTGCATTTTATTTCCACCTTTGTCTACTAGTCTATTCCACCGTGCTATTATTTCTTATAAATGTCACCCATATAACCTCATCTACATGTTAAACACTTCCAAAAAAGACCCAACAAAATAAATGCAGGAGGGACCTTTGCAAATGTCTTGCAAATTCTCCTCTCACATATCTATGGTTAGGACTTATTTCATCTTATAGTCACATCATTTTTCAAGCATTCTTAGATGAGCATTTAGGCAAATGCTTGTGATATGAATTGAAGAAAAAATCACTTGATTGTGAGAATAGACAACTTAGAACAACATGAAAAGCGATAGGAGACCATAACATACAAGAAGAAAAAATAAAGCTTCATTCATAATAGCCTATATTTTAGAAAACTCTCTTGTATATAGAGATTGATTATGGATACTAGGTATGAGCTTCTAGTTAATTGTATATCCTTGGGTTCTATAGTAACCCTATCAGTGTGGATGGTGCATAGGTTTGAATCTTTAAATATAGTTATACAAACTGATTTCTTTGCTTCTTGTAAAGCCTTTTGAAATTCCCCATGAATCCTCAATGTTGCATAATAACTCTGCACCTCTTCTTTTAGCACCCTTGTAGATTATGTCCTTTTGCATTAAAATCTTAACCATCTTTTGATAGAATTGAATCTCCACAAAGGTTTTCAATCTACAGAAAGAAAGATATTGTCTATTTTGGGTACACATGCATGAATCTTAACCAATTGATTATGATAAGATCTTATTTAACAAAAAAATCCATAAATTAAAGAGGTATTTTCTTGACCTTAGAGAATCAAAATATTACCTTCAAATGGAGGTGTTTTATAGAGATGATGCTATTCGCTTCATGGAAATAAAGTAACCACTTTATAGTTCATCAATATATGCCATGGTTAATCGCAAAATAGGCATAAAAATCTTAGATTTAAATGTCAAGTTAAATTTTTTGTGAAGAACAAGACATAGAAGAAAAAAATTCAAGTACCAATTTAAGGTTCTCTAACGCAAACTAAACTGAGATGATTTAACAGAGCACATTTTGCAAATGAGTTTTAATAACACATTTAAGATCCAAAGGATCCTCACTTTCTAGTAAGCATTATATTAGGAGCTCATATGGATGCGTGGGATCAAGAGCATCTCATGGTTCTAAAAGAAAAAATACCATAATTTTGGTGTCATCCTAGAATTCTAATCATGGGAGACTATCTCAAACTTTCATTAAACTATAGTGGTTTAAAAAGCTCTACAATAATTGGAATTTCTAGTTACATAACATACCCAAATAATATGGTAACTTGTTAGGGTGCATCTATCACAAAATTGGGTATTCCATATACATGTAAAGCACAATGGGGTTCATTTCCACTTAATTAAAGATGTTAGTTTCCATCATGTGAGTACCAAGGATCCATTTGCAAACATTTTTATAAAGGGAATTGATGATACCGTGATAACAAAAAGTCAAGAGCTACATTGAAATTAGGATCTTCATTGACACTTGAGGAGGAAATTGAATTGAAAGTGAAGCACCATAACATGGACAATTGTAGACAAATCTTTGAAATAAAGGTAGTCAAACCTAAAATTTTCAACCACAACTTGTACCATGTTAAGTGCGATTGATGACCTATTTGAGAATTGAGAATATGGCTATTATAGAGAATATAAGCAATGCCATTGATTGTTAGTGGATCATGATAACCATTCCTCTTATGATATTCTCAATTGAGAATTGAGAATATTAGCAATGACATTTATTGTTAGTACGATCATGAAAACCATTCCTTTCATGTATCAAATACCATCTAGAGATGAACCTCCTAACTTGATTTGACCCGCTTCTAGCCTACCTTTCTACATTGGATATCCATAGATGAGTGCATCCCTAGGCATTGTCCCATTAGTTTATCTATAAAATGTTTAAATAGATACTTCTTCTTCGAGTATTCTTTTGACATTTATCTGGAATGCAGTTTCCAAATCATTCACTCTATTGTCATTGTGTTGATTTTGTCCATTACTTTCTACATTATCTTAATTAAGTGCGTAAAAGAGTGAATCTTCATCACCATTACTGTCAGTGTCTTGATCAAATTCTTTTGCATGCTCACAATTAGCCCTAATATAATCTTCCTCGAGAAAGAAATTACAATGGCCAAAGATGCTCGGCACTGTGTAGGAATCTCCTTTCATGCTTGGATGAAAAAAAGCTTTTGAATCTTTGAGAGCGTAGTACACATCTTTCAAATATGGGTGATAAGCAGTGCTTTGATCATACGAAGCTACTGGAAGGTGTTGTGTGATAGTATTCGTACTCCACTTAAATATCAATGAAAATTCTAAATCTTGAGCTGTACACGAGATGAATCGCCTTTGGTAGGGGGGATGGGAGAAGCTTCTGAATCTTTCAGAATGTTGTACGCATCCGAGCTAGCAGAACTTCAAACATGGTTGATAAGCTGCACTCCTTTGATCATATGAAGCCATTGCAAGGTTCCGTGTGCCAATCTCGTGTTCGGCTTAACTGTCAATGGAAACCTCTAAATCTAAACTTTATGCCAGACGCATCCCCTTTTATGCACAGATGGAAAAAGCTTCTGTATCTTTCAGAGTGTCGTATGCATGCAAGCGTTGATAACTTCAAATATGGTCGATTTCAGAGTGTCGTATGCATCCGAGCCTGGAGAACTTCAAGTATGGTGTGATGATCGTCGTACTCGACTTAATTATCAATGGGAATCCCTCTAACTCAACTGTATGCCACACAAATCTGTAGAGAGAATTTCATCAATGGAGAGTGGAATTCAAAGCATGCAGACCCAGAGAACGGATTGAGATCTCTATTTAGTTTGTCTCGAACTCTACTCAAAATATCTCCTACTCATACGTGTAAGTTGTTTTGCCCGTCGGGAGAAACTGTTCATTTGATGGGAGGTGAACATTCACAGCGGAATTGACAAAAGTTCCCTAGAACGAAGCTTTATGACAACAGCTACATTGGCAACTTCCAGCTCAACCGACCCATGAAATTTTAGTACTACTACTTCATGACTT
Organism: Ceratopteris richardii; assembly: GCA_020310875.1. Lineage (NCBI taxonomy): Eukaryota > Viridiplantae > Streptophyta > Polypodiopsida > Polypodiales > Pteridaceae > Ceratopteris > Ceratopteris richardii. The sequence continues at coordinate 36,173,047 of CM035433.1, forward strand.
CTTTGGACGTGGGAAGGTTAAATGGAAAAGAAAAAAACTCTAAAATCCTGTCATGATTTGGCTTTCTGTTACGCAATAATATATTTCAGAATTGAAACAATATGTTGTGATGCCCATTAGCGGATGCGTCAACTCTACGGCACACAAGTATTAAGACTGGTCTTTTATGAAATCCCACAGTTTGTCGAGGAGAGACCTACCAGATATAAACAAGCATATCCACCCAATACAATGCAACAACCACATAGAAACGAAGCGATATATATATATATATATATATATATATATATATATATATATATATATATATATATATATATATATATATATATATATATATATATATATATATATATATATATATATATATGTGTGTGTGTGTGTGTAGTGTTAATATGAACATCTCTAAATGCATCAATATAAATTTTGAGTCTGGCAGTTTAGCTCGTTACCATTGGACTAGAGGCAGGGGTTCAAACACCACGTGTTGACTCCTATTTACTAAGGTAGGATGAACTAAGTCATTGGGCTTGTAGACTCCAATTCAAGTGGATTTTGACTCTAACCTTTGGGCCATGTAAACCAATCTTCATGCTGGTCCTTATGGCCATTCTTTCCCAAGCTCTACATTAGTGGGCCTTTGGTCTCTTTAGTCTTTGTTGAATCTTCAAAAAATTCATCGACCCAGAAGGTAAAATCTTTATTGAAGCCTAAGGTGTCTTGAGGAAGATGCGAACATAGGCCACTCTCAATACCAGATAGGCCTTCAAAAAATCAAAATTATGTTGAGATACGAAGATGAAATTCAAAGAAAGAATCTACATGTTTACTTTGAAGATTGGTAGGTGGGAAAGTCATATAAACCTACTAAAGAGATGTGTGACCTCCTCAAGAAGAAGCAATCCAAGAATTGAATTCGATGCATGATTTCTTGTGAATGACGCACACCATTTGAGATTTTTGTGCAGAGAAAGAAAAGCTCAGTAACATCTTCAAATTGGTACCAAATTTCCAATGATGTTTTGTTGATTGATCAATGAAAAGTCATATTTGAACAACTACGGAGGGGCTTCATGTGATTTCGCTGGAGGACAAGGAAGCTAATTGCCTAATTAGAGGTAAACCTTTGTATTTATTTGCTACTGTACGCCACACGCATCTATACAGAGAAACTCATCAACGACGAGTGGAGTTTATAGCGTGCAGAATCTCGGAACGGATTGATATAATTTTGAAGTGACAATCCATTTTGTCGTCATCGTCGTCTCTGTTTAGCCTGTGCTGAACTCTGCTGAAAATATCTCCTATACATACGTGTAAGTTGTTTTGCGCGTGGAGAGAAACTGTTCTGTCGATTGAAGGTGAAGCTTCACAGCGGAATTGACAAAAAGTTCCCAAGAACTGATCTTTAAGAGAACAGTTACGTTGGTAATGTGCAGCTAAGCCGGCCCACAAAGTTTTAATACTACTTCTTCATGACTTGTTTTGACGTAGGCAGATAAAATGGCCAACAGAAAAGTCTAAATCCTGTCATGTCTTTGCTTTCTGTTACACCATAGCCAACTTGCAGAATTGAGGCAATCTGTTTCCTGTTGCACCATAACCAAATTGCAGAATTGCTCATTAGCGCACGTTTAATGTTCAATCCGGACTCAAAAGGTATTACGTTTACGCCGCCATGGGAATCAGGATTCCTGAATGGGTTGCTTTACAGTATAACAACGTAGTGGATGTAAAAAACTGTTTTACTTCTACACGTTCACTTCAGAATCTCTCTATGCAAAGCTCTCTCTCTCTCTCTCTCTCTCTCTCTCTCTCTCTCTCTCTCTCTCTCTCTCTCTCAACATTAACTGTTCATCTTGAGGGTCTAACAAGGACAACACTGTTTGGAATACGACTTCGAAAGGATGATGATCTCTGGGACATAGCAATGAAGAATGAAAGGAATTCACAGAGTATTAGGACTCTTTTATGAGTTGTCAAGGAGAAACATGGCCCAATAAAAATATTATGGAAGCCTCTCATATGGAAACGAAGTTCTGTACATTTGTTGTTGATGTGAACGTCTGGACATAAGCATGGAAATAAGCATCGATATACACGTTGACTTGATAGCATTTTACTTGATAGAAGAAGTTAAAGCATTTACGAGTCACAAATATTTTGCCTCTACAAAGATCTATGCAGAAACTTGAACAACAACACCAGCTAAAGATATTACAATCTGCATTTCATACCCGAATAATTCACATATTTTGGATGAGGAAAAGAAGTAGAAATGAAGAAAGATCAATACTAGAAACAGAAAAATTTTTGAGCTGTAAAAACCTGTTTCCTTAGTTAGATTTCTTTTTTTTCATCGAGAAATCTGTGCAATAAAACAAGAGTTTTCCTATTGATATATTCATAAGTAGAACTTATCAATTTTAGGATTTTACTCTTACTTTGAAGGTCAAAGTAATATATACTTAAGTCCACTAAAAACGAAATATCTCCCTAATCCTAAAGGATTCAATGTTCATTTTGTGATACAAGAAACAAAGATGTTCTTCTTAATAGATTTTCATCACTATGAATCCTTTCTACTTTAGAGTTGCCTCTTTGTTTAATTTCTTGTGATTGATAGAAAATTTAGTACTTCGAATGTTTTAGCAACCTTGATAGTACTCTTTTAACATGATGTGCATGCTGCTTCAAGAATTGAATTTGTGGTTTTATTGTATATATGATTCGGTGCATTTTTATTTTCAATATTCCTTGTAAATAATATTTGGAGGACTTAGCATTTCAAAAAAGTGAGACATCACACATGATTCCTCTTAGAGGAATCACTTTTTCTACGTAGTGATTTGATGTGATTTTGGTGGCGCATAAGGAAGGTCGGCGTCTACCTAGAGGTGAAACAGTGTGTTTGCTTACCGCTTCCATGTTATAGGAGAATCATGGTTACTCCTGTGATTGACAAGGTCGAAGACGGATCCAAGCCACTATTCTATAGAGTGAATACTTTTTGGCACTATTGCTAAGGATTGAGTGATATAAGCTAGGTAATTTGAATTTTTATTCTTGAAAACATGTACAATTTCCAATGTCTTTTGTGATTTAGAATTGTAAAGTTGTTGAAATTAATAAAAAAAATTGGTATTTCATACAATATTGCCAAAAGGGGATAAATAATCTTGTTAAATCCATTCAGGAGATATAGGGTTTCTTTATTTATAACAATATACTTCCTTGTACATAAGATTTTACTTTGATCCTTGGATGTGTAAATTTGGAGATTGCATACCTTTACAAAGCTCTAAAAGATCTTTAGTTTGGTTTGAAATTAATGCAAAGTTGCTTAACATTGAAATGGAGATAGTTTTAGTTAGTCATCATGAGACCTTGGCTAACTTTAGAGATCACATGTGTATCATGGGATATGATGATCTTCATTATTTCAAAATTCAAATATGAGGGCATAAGATAAGTCAGTAAAAGACAAAAGGAGGTGTACTGATGCTAAAAAAGAAAACAAAAGAGAATGGGTTACATAAGCGACAATTACGTTTGTTTATGTGATGCATATAACTATCATTGCCAAGAGCATCATAGATAAGCAATGATCTTCGCGATGTTGGAAAACTCTTAGGACACAAGAGTGTCCAATAAGTGACATCCTCAAAATACAAAAACAAATTCGAGTTGTCTCGGCACATTTGTGCCAAGATTGAGAGAGAGAGAGAGAGAGAGAGAGAGAGAGAGACAGAGACAGAGAGAATGAGAAAGCACACATGCAATCAAGAACACACACACACATGCATGAACAATAGTGGGTTTGTATACACATACACTCACATACACACATACATACA
>CM035433.1:36181903-36206903 GCA_020310875.1 Ceratopteris richardii
GCACTAAGCTTCCACCAAGCTAAGGAATTGGTATCTCGGCCGCACACACACAATAGACCTTGGGACTCTTGGAATCCAACCCCGCCTTCTCTGCACACCTTCCTCTTGACACCTCTTGCACTCTTCAGTGTCGTCGCACACTGGTGGCTCTTCCTTTTCCTTTCATGCTTCCTCTGAAGCTCTCTCTTGCTCCTTACTCTCAATGTGTGTGTCCAAGAATAGCCTTTGTCCTCTTTTGAATGCGTCGGTCCCGTGACTTCTAACTGCCATGGACTCTTGGGCTTCCTTTGATGTCCCAAGATTCTCTTTTTAGTTGGCGGCCAATGAATTGCTTCTTTGTCCTGTAGGAACTTTAGACAAAAGAAAAATTTTGATTGGGTGGCCTTATTCCCACATGTGCATACCCAGCCGCTTCACGTACCTTTACTTTTCTCTCTTTTTAATTTATCACCTTTGTACCCAAGAGGGGTTCACCTGGACCCTCCACATTACTTAAAAAACACCTTTTGACCTTAAGAGACTTCATAAAATACTTCTGCAATATTTCCAAATGAACAATTAAAGTCTTCTTTTTATGACCATTGAAGGTGCACTACCCCTACACTTTGACCCTTGACTTTACTTTGATCTTGACTTTTCCCGATTTCGACCTTACCAGGGCTCAACAGATGCCCACCACCTAAAGGACTCTCCGACCCGGAGAGACAACAACACTTGATACAAGAACAGCTTAAGAACAAAATTGAACAAGAACAAAATTTAACAATTATAGGAACAGAGAGGAAATAAAGCCGAAAAAGGGAGAAAGAGTACTTTTATTGATTCACTAAAGAAAATGAGAAGCAATATCCCATGATTATTGAATCCGGATTTTAACATAATCAGAAGGAGGATATGGTTATTGGGAAGCTAGAACTAAAGCTGAAGCCAATTAATTTATTGAAGTGTGGCCAGCAAATTATTAAAACTGGGACGGAGATTATTGAGGAGGTGGCTGAGGTGAAGATGGGAGGGGAACTGAAGCTTGCTCTATAAGGTGTTGGACAGAACTAAGGCAATTGCGAAGATTTTCCCGTTCGCGCTTGATACGCCGACATGCTGCATTATCACATAAACCTAATTGGAAACGAGTTTGAAGATCCTCTAAAGTCTGGAGCGCAGAATCCGCAATGTCTCGATACCTATCTCGCTCCTCCTTGAGCAAGCGGGCTGATTCAGTGAGAGATTGCCACTGTGAGGTGGCCATGCGATTTATGTTGTCTATAGTCGAAATATATTGTTGATGAATGCTGGCTGCAGCTGAAATGGAATCCAGGGACAACTTCGAAGCGTCAGCACTTCCTTGAGCAATGTTACTGGCTTCGCGAAGTAATAGGAAAAAGGAGGTTTCAGACTGGGTATCAGATGGAGGAACAGGTTCTACAGGCGGAGTTGGAGAATTGGTTGGAATGGTAGAGGGACCGGGTGTGGAATGAAGATTTGAATGATGGGGTTGGGTGGGTGGTGCATTACTTGGAGTTGGAAATTGGGAAACAGGGGGACGTGGGGGAGTACAGGTGGGGTTGTGCGGGTTCAGCTGGGTTTGAATGAGTGGGCGGAATGAAGGAGAGCCATGTGGGGGAACAGGAGCAGGAGGATGAATGGTGGCCGTGGCAGGAGATGTGGTGAGGATAGGGGAAGGAGACGGTGGATTAAGTGGAGGGATATCCGGGGGTGCAGAGGGTTGGGTTGAAGCGGATGTTGAGCCAGTGGAGAGTGAAGGGGAGGGGGGAGGCCGGGATATGGAAGGGATAGTGGGATCGCTGGGCGGGTTGCTAACAAGGAATTGAGGGGATGGGGAAATAGTGGAAGGGTTAGCCAATGGTGTAGGGATTTGATAGACCCAAGCTAGGAGGGGAGCAGAATATATGTTAAAGGTACGAGAGCGGCGAGGGATAGCCTCACGGAGTCTACGGGAGCGCACGCTCAAGGAACTATAGAGGAGGGCGGCGTAAGGGTAGGGGCGGCTAGTTAGGAAGCAGTACAGTGGATCTGCAATACGAATGTCTGAAAGGGGAAGCGCAGCGGTGGGGCTTCTAAGTAAAAAGAAGAAGATAAATGAAGTCAGAATTGCTTGCATGCGGATGGAAAAACGGGCTTGGTTCTCAAATCACTCTTTACAAAAAGCAATTGTTTCCGCGGGTGACACTCCCGAATATAAGAGTGGAGGACTGATGAAGTCGATGAGGGAGGATCCTATACGGTTCGCAATGTCAGGAATGGTAAGAGTGCCGGTGCGAAAGTTGGGGAACAACCGAAGAGCTTCGTATACGTCATTAAGTGTGGAAGGGTCCTGCAACAGAACGGCTGCCAAGCCTAAGAGTCCTACATACCGAAGATCTTCTGTCGAGAAAAGATTGCGGAGGTCAATTGGAGGTGGAGATAAATCAATTTTTATTTGGATATGTAGATCAGTTGGGAGGAAAAGGCTCATATAATCGCCTGTAGGGATCGAATTATGGGAAGCAGAAGGAGAGGGAGAAGGTGAAGGGGGGCGAGGTAGCGAAGGGGGAGAATAAGGGTCGGTGGATTCTGATGGAATTGAGTAAGTAGGAAGATTAATAAGGGGAGGATGAATAGCGGAAGTCGATGCAGATGCTGTTGGAGAGTGGGTGATGGCGGATGGCGGAATCAGTGGGGTAAGAGAGGCGAGCACTGTCGGGACTGGGTAGACGAGGGAGGGAAGGGTTTGGGTTGGAGCAAACTCCGACGGAGTAGGAGTGGTGGTGGGAAACGCCGAAGGATCGTCCGGCGGGGGTGGATTAGCCATAGAAGAATTTGGAGGAGGCCGAGAAGGGGATGCGGAATAGGGGGAAGAGCTTATTAATAGTTGATGTCACGGAAGACCGTTTAAGAGATGGGAATGTGAGTTCTCGGAGTTAAGGGAATTAGATTTGGCGGATGGTTGGATGAGATGGAGAAGATGGTGGGTGGAGGATGATGTCCCTGGTTGTGTTGGAGTGTGGAGGAGGAGTTGGCCGTGGGAGGTGGAGTTGGGAGGCCGGGGTGGTAGGAGGGGTGGCAGACGTAGGAGGGGTAGGTTTGCCTCCGAGGTTGGAGGGGCGGAGAATTGGGCGGTAGGCGGACTTGGGGATGTGGGCGTAGTCGGAGGCGGAGGACGGCGGTTGTATGGGGGCGTGGAGGAGGGTGGTTAGCCTTGATGGCGGATGATGATGGTTGCTTGGGGTGTCGGAGGAGGGTAGGTGTTGGGAGTGGTGGGCGGTTAGGGCGAAGGGCGGGAGGGATGCGGGGCGGAGGAGGATGGGCGGAAGGGAGGAGGCTGAGGAGGGCGGGCGGAGGACAGAGGCGGGCAGAGGGCGGAGGCGGATGGCGGACGGCGGATGGAGGAGGGACTAGAACCGGCGGAGGGCGGGGCGTGGCAAGGCCTCGGGGAAGGTTGAAGGTAGGATCGGCGGAAGCTAGAAGGGGCGGAGTTGGAGGCTGCGGAGGTCGGATGGCGGAGGCAGAGGGCGGAGGCTGCGGAGGGCGGAGGGCGGAGGTGGGAGGCGGAGGGAGGCGGAGATGTGGCGGTGGAGCGGAGGTAAGCGGGCGACGGAGCGGAGGTAAGTGGGGGCGGGTAGCGGCGGGTAGCGGCGGAGGCGGAAGCACCGGCGGAGTTCTGCAGAGGATGGGAGTTTAGGGCGGAGGCGATGGCTACGGAGGGTGGAGGAGGGACTAGAACCGGCGGAGGGCGGGGCGTGGCAAGGCCTCGGGGAAGGTTGAAGGTAGGATCGGCGGAAGCTGGAAGGGGCGGAGTTGGAGGCTGCGGAGGTCGGATGGCGGAGGGCGGAGGTGGGAGGCGGAGGGAGGCGGAGATGTGGCGGTGGAGCGGAGGTAAGCGGGCGGCGGAGCGGAGGTAAGTGGGGGCGGGTAGCGGCGGATGCTGCGGAGGCGGAAGCACCGGCGGAGGACAGAGGCGGGGCAGCGGAGCGGTGGAAAAAATGGGGAGTGGCGGTGTGGAAGATGGCAGAAATGGAGAAAGCTACGGCGGATGGAGGGAGTCGGAGTCGGCGGCTGGACCTTGCGGAGTACTGCGGCCGGAGAGGAGGGGGGTCGTTCCTCGATCCCTGGCAGAGCACGGAGGCACGGCGGAGTACTTGCGACAGCGGGGCAGCTGGCAAATGGGGAAAGGTGGGCGGAAGCGGAGGCGTGGGCAAGGCGGAAGGGTACGGCTGGGGTGCGGTTCAAGCGGAGGAAGGACCCGAAAGTCAGCGGGCCGTCCAGGGGGGAGATGGGCGTGGGCGATTGCGGGTGCGGGTCGGGGCGGGAGTTTGTTAGCGTGTGAGGTGGGGGGGTGCCGGCGGGTGGCTGGAGGGGGGTGGTGGGTGGTTGAGGGCGGAGTAGGGGGTGTTTGCAGGTGGTTGGAGAGGGTGGTGGGTGGGTGGGGCGGAGGAAGGGGTGTTGGCGGGGGCGTAGGAAGGGGTGATGGCGGGGTTTGGAGGAGGGTGGTTGGCTGGGGGGTTTTAAGGAATTGGTTGGCGGGTGAGGACGGAGAAGGGGGGTTGCCTGAGGGGGGTGATGGGTGGGTGAGGGCGAGGGATGGAGGGGATTGGTTGGCGGTTGAGGGCGGAGGAGAGGGATTGCCTGAGGGGGGGTGATGGGCGGGTGAGGGGGGGGGTTGGAGGGGATGGGTTGGTGGGTGAGGGCGGAGGAGAGTTTGCCTGAGGGGGGGTGATGGGCGGGTGAGGGCGGGGGTTGGAGGCACAGCAGGACCTCGGGAGGCACAGCAGGACCTCGTAATCGATGGCATACGATGTGGTTGAAGGAGCGGTATTATATGTTTATCATCACTGATGCTGAGGGGATCAATAATGAAAGAGAGAACACCTTATATAGCAAGGAGGAATGAAAGATTACCTCACAGGAATTGATGGTTCAACCCAAAAGAGAGCTCAAAAGAGAGGAGATGCAAGTTCCAATCTCATCCATCCAAAAAGAGAAACAAAAGAAAGGGAAATATAGAAAGTTATTGTGCAGAAGTAAGGGCCATCCAAAAAATGGTGCCTAATTTATTTAACAATGAATTTTAGTTGATTTTTAGTGGTGAAATGAGCAACAAAAAAAAATTGGCGCCCAAAAAGAACATGCGTGAGCATTTTTGTTGTTTATTTCTACTTATTAGGACAATTCTAAACAAACAGATTATTATTTGTACCTATAAAGCATTCCAAAACTCTTAGGAACAAAATAATGAAAATGCAATGTTTATGACTTTTGGTGGTAACCCTTGAGTCTGGAGATGTTTACCAAGGGTAGGGTGTTGACATCCATTGTTTCCAATTGCACAGCACCCCACTGCAGCATCTTCGTAATGCAAAAAGGGCCTTCCCAGTGAGGGATCCATTTCCCTTTGTTTTGATTAGAAAATTGTGGTCTGTGTAATAGAGCTAAATCACCGGGCTTCAAGTTGATGTGCCATAAATTTCTGTCATGAGCCTCCTTCCTCTGTACCTGAATCATCTCTAACTGTTTGGAAGCTAAACTCCTGGATTCTTCCAGTCTATGCAAAGCAGTTAGTCGAGCTGGAACTTCTATCCCCTTTCTCTCAAGTTCTTCCGTTCTGATAGAGCCTCTCATGAATTCAAATGGTTCAATAGGAACCAAACCATAAACTAATTGAAAGGGAGAGTACCCAGTCTCTTTATAGGCCAGTCGGTATGCCCATAATGTGCCCAGATAAGCCTGTCCCCAAGAAGTAGGCTGTAACATGCATTCTTTTCATAGCATTGAAATTAATACTTTGTTGGTTGACTCGGCTTGTCCATTAGCTCATGGGTAGTATGCACAAGAGGTCCTATGTAAAATGCGATACCTGTTGGAAATTTCCTGCAGTACTTTGTTAACAAAATGAGTACCCTGATCGGTACAGATTTCAAGCGGGCATCCAAACCTGCAAATGATGTTACTATACAAGAAGTCAGCCACTGTTTGTGCAGTGCAGTCCGTTGATGCAATAGCTTCAGCCCATTTTGTTGCGTAGTCAGTGGCTATCAGTAAGTACTTTTCTCTTTTTGGAAGCGCTACAGGGTATATAGGCCCGACAAAGTCTAATCCCCATTTCTCAAAAGGCTGCCAAGAAGTGGAAACTACCAAAGGGTTATGTCTTTGCTTGGTGGGTTTAGGTCCACACCTCTGGCACACATCACATGTTCTTCTCCAATCATCTGCATCCCTAAAAGGTGTAGGCCACCATAGACCAGCATCCAGTATTCTCTGGCTCATGATATGCCCTGGAAGGTGCCCACCACCTGTTCCTTCATGTGCAGATTGCAGTATTTCCCTTACTTCATCTTCCTCTAAGCATTTCCTAACCCTGTCATCCTTGCCCTGTCTATATAGTTTACCCTCAATGAAAGTATATGGTCTACTCTTGATAAGCAGTCTCTTCCTTTGTATAGCACCAGCACTTTCTGGATACCGTCCAGTATTAATGAACTGCTTGATATCATCATACCATCCTTTAGCTTGTATAGCAAACAAATGTGCATCAGGGAAATCATCATTGATGCCACTGGTTCGATCCATCATATTTATTCTGGACAAGTGATGCGCCATCACATTCTCTCTTCCTGGTTTATGGATTACCGAGAAATCAAATTCTTGGAATAACAGTAACCACCTCCATATTCTACCCGTAGCTTGTGGTTTGTTGAGTAAATACTTTAGAGGCTGGTGATCAGTAAGAATGACGAATTTCACTCCAAATAAGTAATGCCGAAACTTTTGGACAACAAAAACCATTGCCAAGGCCTCTCTCTCTATAGTGCTGTAGTTCCTTTCTGCCTTAGTCAAAATTCTGCTGGCATATTGAATTGGTCTGTCCATCTTAAACTCTTCACTAGGTTGGGTTAGAACTGCCCCTACTGCATATGCACTGGCATCCACATGTACATGAAATATCTTTGACCACTCAGGTGTGATCAGAATGGGAGCAGACACTAACCTTGACCGTAGTGTTTGATATGCTCTTTCCTCCTCGTCTTCCCATTTGAAGGGAACCTCTTTGCCTGTGAGCCTAGCCAAAGGTCTGGCTATATCTGCATACATCTTAATAAATCTCCGGTGGTATCCTGTATGGCCTAGAAAACTTTGAATTTCCTTTGAAGATTTAGGCCTGGGTAGTTTCAAGATGGCTAAGATTTTGTCTGGATCAGGTGCCATTCCTTTGGAAGATACCACATGCCCTAACAAAGTACCTTCAGTCACCAAAAAGTGGCATTTGTTTGGATTCAGTTTCAGCTTCGTTTCTCTACATCTCTCAAAAACTTGTTTTAATTGAAGCAGATGCTTCTCTAAACAGTCCAATGGAGTTTCTTTATTAGTGCCTGAAAAAGATGAAAAGTCATCCATGAAGATTCTTAATGACTCAAGTAGCAATGGTCCAAAAATGAGATTAACTATTCGGTTGAAGGTAGCTGGAGCATTTCTTAACCCAAATGGCATTTTCAGATATACATAAGTTCCCCAAGGAGTAATAAATGATGTCTTCTCCCGATCCTCAGGGTGAATAGAGATCTGATTATAACCACTAAATCCATCCATGAAGCTATAAATGGAATGATCGGCTACTTCTTCTATGACCTGCTCAGCAAAGGGCATTGGAAATCCGTCTGGAATCGTGACTTTGTTCAATGCCCTAAAATCGACACAGATTCTGATCTTGTTAGTATTTTTCTTTGGCACGATCACCATCGGAGATAGCCACTCCGAATGTTCTATAGGAATGATAATTCCTGCATCTTCCATTTTCTGAATCTCTGAATAGACAGCTTCAGCATACTTGGGGTTTAGCCGATAACTTTTCCCTCTCATTGGCCTTGCCCCTTCTATCAAAGGAATTCTGTGTTCACCATAACTAGATGGTACTCCTTCTAGATCCTTATAATGCCATGCAAAAACATCTGTGTAGTGGGTCAAGAATGTTCTGACTTTGTCCAGAAGCTCTGGATAGTTCCACAACCAGTTAGCTGCCAAAACTGGTCTGTTATTGTTCTGAATATCTAAACGTATTTCCTTGACCGGATCTCTCTCTACCATATTCTCTTTTTGCTTAGTTCCTTCCTTGTCATCTTCCAATAGTCTTTTGTGCATTGCTTCATAAGCAGGTGCCTCTCGAATTTCAATTTGTTCCTCTTTTTCCTGCATCCATCCTGCAGGTATTTCTTGAATAGGAAAAGAGTATTCTTTACTGGATTCAATTACCTTGCCTTTAGCCTTGGCCTCTGCCTTCTTTGTAGAGTTGATATCTTCCTCTGAGTTGTAGTTGAGGGGCATCTTTCTTCCCCTTCAGTGGTCCGTGATAGGTTCTCCCAATCCATCAACTTGGACCTTTTTGTCATCTTCATCATAATCCTCAGGTGTGCAAGAATTATTGAGAAAAATTCCAAAACACGAAGAAGAGTTACCGGCATGCCGCCACCTTAAAATATCCTCTTCTTGTTCAAAATTCATTAGAGGTTGATCTTCGGGTTCTGGTTCCATGCAAATACCAACCTTTTGCATCATGCTAGTGTTTCCTTGATTATCCGGGCCTTCTTCCAAGTGAAGCTGCGTCGGCTCTTGCCCTTTCTTTTGTACCCACATAGTGTCCTTGCCCCAATCATGAATGACACTTGCGTATCTCAACCATGGTCTCCCAATTAAGAGTGGAAATCCTCCTTCCACCTGGGGCAATCTTAAAACAACAAAATCCAGTATGAACACATTACCTTGTATTTCAAGTGGGACTTTTGGAATCACTCCGACAGGCCTCACTTTGCTCTGATCTGCCAAAGTAACAGTGAAATTTGCAGGCCTTGAAGGGTGGAGTCCAATCTTTTTCATTGTATGTTCAGGCATCAAGTTGATGCCGGAACCACCATCCACAATAACACCCTGAAATTCATGACCTTGAATAGATACGGTCAGTCGAGGGCTCCTATAATCTGTGAGAGGTGCTTCCCCTATAATTATCCCTTTAGGTAAAACAACAGTCTCTGCCACTAAACTTGTAGTAGAAGCCTCATCAATTATCTGCAATAATTATGACCTGAATTTTCCATCCATTTTTATTAGATCAAAAATGCTAACCTCCTTTTTCATAGACTTGAGAAGTTTTGAAGCTTCCGACTCGGAAAAGGAATGGGCTCCACTTGACTTGTCCAACTCTCCCTGAGCCCTGATGAAAGCATGCCCAATGACATCACTGGTGGCTATGAAGTTTTCCTTTTGTTTTGGCCCAATGACATCACTGGTGCCTATGATTTTTTCCTTTTGTTTTGAGTCTGCACCTGTGATTGTTTTGCTATTAGCAGCAACTTTTTCTTTGTTGAATCCTCTAATCATTGATTCTTGACTTACTTCCTCTTGAACCTTCCCCTTGCTTCTTGTTTGTACTGCAAAAGATTCAAGTTCTTCTAACTGTACCACCCTTGTAGACGGTGAGGGCTCATTGACCGGTGGTAATGTTTCCTCCTTGTGTACAGAGATCATTTGGATATGGGGTCCGGATGTAGAGGCTTGATTTTTAGGACAACAATATGTAAAGTGATCCCTGGCCTCTGGACAGTTTCTGCAAGGGGGGGCATTCTCCGGGAGAGTGCACCTAGACTGATAGTGCCCGCAGTCTCCACATCTGAAACAAATGATGGGTCTTCTAGGACCATTTGCAAAATTATTCCTTGGTCTAGGATTATAGTTGTTACCTTGGTTTGCTGCGGCTGCCATTACATTTGTTGGTGGCAGAAGTCCTCCTTGTGTCCAATATGTTGTCGCAGGCATTCCCCTTGATTGGCATTCATGGGCCTCATGGCCAACCTTCCTGCATAATTGACAAGTCACGTTCAGCAGAGGACATTCACTTACGATGTGTCCTTGCTTGCTACACATGGAGCACCAGAGTCCACTCTTGATACCACCTCCTTTGAGTTCTTGCAGTTCCTGTCTCAGCTGAGCTAATTCTTCTGCTTGGGCCTCCTCTTCCTTTTGGAGCTTGAGTGCTTCAATCTCCCTTCTCAACTGAGCCACAACGGTCTCCTCTTCAGTGTAGGGCTTATTTCTTTTCAAGCCCTCTCGCTCCCTTCTTAACTGGATCACTGGATCTTCCATTTCTGTACCATATGTTGGTTGAGAGGAAGTTGCACCATACTGGTGCCTTATCTGCTCCAAGCGGGTGGCCGTATTGATGAACTCTTCAACAGAGGCTGTAGGTAACACTAAATCTTTTATTTTGCATTGGGTGACCACAGGTAGGGGTTTGGCTAACCACTTCTTGACAAAGAAGTCATGCGGTGGATCTGGTAGTTTAGCCATCAATGCTTTGGCCCTGGTCACAAATTCTGGGAACTTTTCTCCTGGACCCAACCTTAGATTTTCTAGCTCTTCTATAATAATTTCCGCAGTATTACCATGTTGGAACTAATTCTTAAAGGCTTCTTTCATCAAATCCCAAGAGGTAAAGTGGTTTTCCGCAAACTGGCTAAACCACTTGTCGGCCAATCCCTCCAATGTGGCAAGGAAGAGTATTAAGAAGGCATCTTCCCTACCCATTAGACCTCTAGTCTTGCACAATGCCTGAAATCTTCGAATGTGCTCATCTAGATCCTCATGAGCTAAACCTCTGAAAGAGGGAAATTTTATGTTTAATCTAGAGAGTAAGGTTTCTAGATCTACCTGTCCTGCCATGCTTCCTACCGATGAAGTTGATGAAAGTGGACTTGATGATCCTCTGACCGTCTTTCTTCTTGTCTGCTTGCACTTGACCCTCAATGTTTGTGACCGGGTCGCGGTCATGAGCTGCTCATAGTCCACTTAAAATGAGACACTTGATACAAGTATGTACCTTTTGGACCACTGGAGTAGTGTTGTCGACACTGGAATATTGCTCTCCAATGGCAATATATCTTCTCCTATGCTCAAAGCTCCTTGGAGGTCCCACCGTGCGTGCCAAATTTATTGGGGATTCTTGGACAAGAAGGAGTTTGAGGGTTTGTAGGAGAAAAAGGAGATAATGAAAATGGAATAACAGTGAGAACTTATGCAAAGGAGTACTCCTGGAAACCTTGAATATTGATTATCTTGCAACAATTACAATGACTGAATACAGTCCAATCAATGACTAAATACAACTTCAGAGAATGTCAATTACAGAAGACCAATTATCTCAAGTCCTCTGGCAGCGGCCTCTCCTGCACCAATCCTTCACTTGCTTCACACTTCCCTTGTGTACACCTTGCACTAAGCTTCCACCAAGCTAAGGAATTGGTATCTCGGCCGCGCACACACAATAGACCTTGGGACTCTTGGAATCCAACCCCGCCTTCTCTGCACACCTTCCTCTTGACACCTCTTGCACTCTTCAGTGTCGTCGCACACTGGTGGCTCTTCCTTTTCCTTTCTTGCTTCCTCTGAAGCTCTCTCTTGCTCCTTACTCTCAATGTGTGTGTCCAAGAATAGCCTTTGTCCTCTTTTGAATGCGCCGGTCCCGTGACTTCTAACTGCCATGGACTCTTGGGCTTCCTTTGATGTCCCAAGATTCTCTTTTTAGTTGGCGGCCAACGAATTGCTTCTTTGTCCTGTAGGAACTTTAGACAAAAGAAAAATTTTGATTGGGTGGCCTTATTCCCACATGTGCATACCCAGCCGCTTCACGTACCTTTACTTTTCTCTCTTTTTAATTTGTCACCTTTGTACCCAAGAGGGGTTCACCTGGACCCTCCACATTACTTAAAAAACACCTTTTGACCTTAAGAGACTTCATAAAATACTTCTGCAATATTGCCAAATGAACAATTAAAGTCTTCTTTTTATGACCATTGAAGGTGCACTACCCGTGCACTTTGACCCTTGACTTTACTTTGATCTTGACTTTTCCCGGTTTCGACCTTGCCAGGGCTCAACAAATTTGTTGGATCTTCAACTGGTATAGGCTCTGGATCTAGTCCCATCGGTCCCATGAGAGTGTCAAGTAATTCATATGAGTCCAAATATGTAGAAATTTTGAACTTCTAGAGTGTATAGTTGGTTCCATCCAGCTTCCCTTAAGTGAATGCAGGTGGACAAATTCAAATAGGTGCAGCATTAACATTAGCTGAAGCACCAAGACCAGTGTTCGATGATGAAGCCATCATGTAATCACTCAAATAATATACTGATATTCTAGTCTGCTAGTAGGCTAAAATAGTGATACTTCTCAAGCTATTTGAAACTTACGGCTCTAGTACCATGTAAAACAATAGTTATGCAATATAACACAGGAGTAGTAGCAAAGAAGATAACAGGTATAGGAGAATCTCAACAATTTTCTACTAATAGCAAGTACAAAGATGATGGCATTTTCCACCCGTGCGCTCTCAAGGTAGAGCTTAAATGGTGATCTAGACAACTTTCGATAGGGAGATACAAGGTAGAGTTATGTTGGCTCAATTCAATGTCTCAGGTAGTGCAAAAGTCATGTACATATGATAATGGGTGGCCTTCTGTGGATGGCTATACATGGGTAGTAGAGCGTGGGTGGCCACTCCCGTTTAATTGCCATACACGGCTTAGGCCGGTTGAACCGACCTAACAAATATAAATGATTTCTGACTCCAATAGGAAATATTCCATGGAATATTGCCTTATTGTGGGACCCTCGTAACTCCCTTTCCTTATAATACCTTACATGGTTCAATATGACCTTCATCCAATATGCAAGTTGGGATTCCCATCAATTTCTTAATGCACACTTGGCTTCTCCTCATAATGGGGGCCTTAACAAATGTGCATACAATCATGAGGGGTAGACATTGATCATATACTAACAAAAATTGCCTACATGTGCACTATGATAGTGCATTCAAAGGCAAACAAGCTCGGATCGTGACTTTGACACCACAAATCAAAACTATTTTGAACTCCTAATTGCTTGAGTATGCTCAGTAAATTTCATGTGATTCTTAGACTATGATTGGAGGGGTATCGATGATGCCCTAGATGAATCGGCAACCTGCTATCATAACAATTATTTGAGTTTGAGGTCTAGGGAAGCACGTGAACAACACAAGGAAGAAGAGGATGCTTGGAGCACAACACACAATACTGAATGTATTACGAATAGAATGTACAAAGATTTATGACCCATTAACATTATAGGCACAATATATACAAGCTAGATGAAAAAACCTCCTAAAGTGGGAGAAAGGTGCCTCAACAGTCCTAGTGTGTTCACACACATCACTACCTAAATATATCAACAAGCACAATTAAGTGGGGACCACTATACATTGATTCAATCTTATCTTCTCTCTCTTCCAAACTTATATGTATATATTTAACGAAAACCATTCATCATACTCAAATATTATAGCTAGATTACTATAATCTTATCTAATTGAAGCATTCATATTATTCTTGTAGAAATGTACTTAATTATGAGACCCCTTAAAACTAAGTTTATTAGATCCTTAAAAACCCTCTTCATTTATGGGGATTCTTCCCATGATGATTAACCAAATCTAGTCATTTTATCCTATGCCCAATTTCCACCTCCATTCCAAAGAAGGCAAAACTAAGGCCTTATTATATTGAGGTTTTCCATAAACAATTCAAAAACTTGATGTTTTTGAGGTTACTTTCAAATGGTACAAGAGTGAGCCACTAAACTCTTTCGACCTCATCATTCTTCAAGTGGATATTATTTTTTTGTTTTAAAAAAGATTTGAGGTCCGAAAATTCATGTTTGACCAAACCTTGATGATTCCTTTAGCAACAAGTTTGTTTTTCCAAGGGAGACAGCATTTAGAATTTCAAAGTCCCCTTTCTCTTTAGGAAAACAAGAAATGTACTAGTTGAAATTGAGGATATCACTTCTATTTGGATCCATAATCCACAAGAAGTTCCTACAATAAGCTTCTAAATTGAGTTACTCCTTATTTCTCTTCCCTTTAGATGAGAGGAATAGACCATGATCTTTCCAACAATGATAAATGGCATGCCTTCCTGTACCAAAGCTTGTTCTCTATCCTGTGAAGGATCCTCAAGCTTCATGTTGCTCCAAAGGTACCATTGGGATACTTAAGCAAAAATAATCTATACTAAGTTAAGAAAATTTCTATTTGAGAATAGATTCCAAAGGAGGTGTTTTATGATGAGAACATCACTAGTGCTATGGGAGGAACATTTCCACTTCAAAAAGCTAGAACAAAACACCATACTAGAGAAAAAGATTCTCCATAGCATGAAAAGGGTCTAGACAATGAGAAATGGGTGGAGATGGCATAATATGTATGTGAACGCCTTACAAGTAACTTCACCATAGAAAAAAGGAAACAACATAGGACATTACATGGGAACCAATTAAATAAGAATAGTCTTGTTATACTTTATGGAATAATTGAATGTTAACTAAATTTTAATATCTTGAGCACTTTAATGTGATTTTGCTTTGATTTAGCACGTGAAAAATCATGAGGGCATGAACGCCTTTATAATTATTCAAATAGTAGAAGATAGTATTTTAGATATTTTCTGTAAAAATAATAGATTGCTTAGAAAAAGACATTTTTGAAAAAATAGTAGACTGCTTAGAAAGCGACAATTTTGTAAATAAAGCAGATTTTTGTAAACGCATGCTTTTTAAAGTGCCATCCTCATGCATCTTCTATTTAGGACATAATGAAAAATACCTATAAATACACATACTCTGATGGAGTCATCCATAAGATTATGTGGTGGGAGATTGTACCCAATCTTGTGTTCAATCTCTTTTGTCTCTCCATTTGGTCAGTACTTTTGTGAGATTTTGTTTTTGTACTATCTTTGCGTACGTGGATCTACAAGATCCGATCAATAGTGGTAACAAGGAAAACAGGAATTTGATGTGAGTGTGAATGATATGCAAACATAAAATGGCCATAATGTGGAGTTAATGATGTCTTATGAGTCCATTGAGATTCTTCAAGTCAGTGGCTTTTATATTTTACTACCTATCTATGATATTGGTTACCAGTGTAGGTAGTCATAACATCATAATCAAGTATTCTCTCTAGGACTGAAATTTCAGCATCCTCTTCAAGTAAAGGAGGATCATCTAAAACAAGAGTGAGTGGTAAAGTTCCTTTAAAGGATTTCAATAACCTAATATGAAAAGAATTATGTATATTCCAATGAGAAGGTATGTCTAGTCTAAAAGTATTCTCATCAATTTTTTTTGAAAAGAATACTAAACAGGGTGCAAGTTTAACATTTGGATGTTATGAAATATTTTTCAAACGTCTTCTAATTATTCTTAACCATACAAATATGCTCATGAATATCATGAACTATAGAATTATGATCTTGTCCAAAAGAATCATTTACCATGATGTCGTTTCATACATTGACACATAATGTAATGGGAGACATATTGTGCAATATCTTTTTCCATATTTGGCTAGAGGAAAAATTCCTTACACATAGAATAGTACTTTCTATGCCCTTATGAACCATGTGTGGTGGTTTCTGCATCTCTTTCATAACAAATTCTTTGAAAACTTGTTAATGCATAACTTATGTTGGAAATACAAGAATCCATATGAAAAGTGTAGTGATCCTTTTGCAGACCTCAAACTCCCACAATTGGTATCCGATTAGGTCACCGCTTCATCTAGGAATCGTCCTCACCCCTCCGATCACAATCTTAGAATCGAACAAAAATTGGTGAGCATACTCAATGCGATTAGAACTTAAAAAATGCTTCACTCTGTTGTGTCGAAATCAAAATCTAAGCTCCTTTTGGCCTCAAAATGCACTATCGCAATGCTTGTGTAAGCAATTCTGTCTTTTTGTGCCAAATATATATATATATGGATTTGAGTTCGCCAGTATATGCGTCTTGAATTCTGCCACAGGTTTACCAGAATTTGATAGGGTAATTCTATTCAACTTTTTGAGATACAATCATTTTTCTATAGTAGGGTATTTTAGTTAGTGGTCATTGCTAAAAGCAGTGATGTATTTTGTATGTTGGCTCTTGAGGATAAGTTAGATGGTACCAATTACCCATTATGGGTTTGTATAATGCATCATGTATTAGTTGCAAAAGGATTGTGGAATATTGTTCAGGGTGTTGAAAACTGTCCTATTTCACTTGCAAACATGGTTGCTGAAGGTGATGTGGATGGCATTGAAGATGGTGATTTTCTTCAGGTTCATGTTTGTGTTGCGGTCCCTATTGCACCTACTGTAGAGCAACTGCAATGGAATGGCATAGATGTTCAGGCACATGCATTGATAGCCTTGTCTGTCAAACATGCCATTATTCCCACATTGGCTACTACAAAACAACAAAGGATGCTTGGGATACACTAACTACTTTGTACTAGGGAAGAATTGAGGCTCATGTTGCTTACCATGGAAAAGAGTTTGAAAGTGAGTGCATGAATAAAAGGAGATTTCATGGATAGCTTTTTGATAGACATCAAATATTTGAAGGAGTAGTTGATTTCTAATGATGAAGTCTTGCCAAAAAATTCAGTTGTGTAGAATGTTTTTAATGGTCTTCCAGATTCATATTAAATTTTTGCTTCTACTCTTTGATTAATGATGAAACACAATCCAAATGCCTTAACATTTGAGGAGTTAGTCTCTATTTTGTTGCAGGAAGATGATTCTAGGTAGAACAAGTCCATTATGTGTGTTGCAGATCAAGCTTTCTTGGCTCTTAAAAGGGAAAAGATGAACAGAGCTCATCTACTAGTAAACAAAAATCTGTTAATTCTACACAATCAAAGAAGCATGAGAGTGAGGAGAAGAAAATAGATAAGCAAATTTTTTTTTGCAAATATTGTAAAGGAAATGATCATGTCATAAAGAGTTCTCCAGAACTTGCTGCAAAAGAGGCAAAGAAGAAAGAGGCTAGAATGGTTGTTGCAGATGCCTTTACACCCAAAATAGAGTCTCTGAATCTTGTGTAGAATGAAGAATGGGTATTTACTATTGTTTGTAGTTAGGACCCATATTCTTGTAAACAGTGTATGTCTATAGTAGACTCAAATATTTGGTACTTTGATAGTGGCACAATCAAACATATTGCCTCGTAGCATAGTTTCTTCACTTCACTTGAGCCTGCCCCTACAAGGAATACTATCACATGGACCAACAACTCCTCTTATCCTATTATGGGAGTTGGTAAGATCATTTTGACTATTGTTCATGGTAGTTCTTTTAAATTGTGAGATGCTTTATTTGTGTTAGGGATCAAGAAAAATCGATTATCACTTTCAGCATTAGCCAAGATCAGCTTGGTTGTCAAATTTGTTGTTGATAAATGTACAATTCATGATCTGTCAAATAGAGATATCATTGTTGCTTCTGGCATTTTATGTCCTCAATTGTATCAACTCATAGATTATGCTAAATCTGTGAATGATTCGGCATGTGCAATTCAAGATTCTCATGCTATGTTAAATGCAAAGCTTTGGCATGCATGCTTTGGGCATCTTAATTTTTCAAGTTTGCTATGCTAGTAGAAATCTAAAATGGTGTCCTTTTTGCCTAAAATTGAGGCACCTGGTAAACATGTCTGTGAAGGATGTGTTATAGGCAAAATGCAACATTCCTCCTTCCCAAAAGTTGGTTCACTTTGAGCTACTCAGAAAACTTCTTCATAGTGATGTCTATGGTCCTATGCAGGCATCTTTACTTCGTGAATTTCATTGATTATTTTTCCAAGCATGCCTGGGTATGTCCACTGAAAGAAAAGTCTGAAGTATATATGTGCTTCAAACCATTTCTAGTTTTGGATGAAAATCTATCAACATGTAAAATGGGCACCCTTTGTTCTGATCGAGGGGTGGAATATATGTCTTCTAATTTTTATGCATTTGTGGCTGAATGTGGGATAAAACATCAATATACAATGGTATACACCTGAACAGAATGGAGTTGCTCAAAGGAAGAATAGGTCACTCATGGACATGGCAAGGTGTATAGTAAAGACTCAGGCTTTACCACATAGTTTTTGATTTGAGGTTGTTATGTGTGCAACATATGTACTTAACAGGTTTTCCACTAAAGAATTGTAGTGTATCAATCCATATGAGGCTTGGCATGGTCACAGCACATATGTTGGTCATCTACATGTCTTTGGCTATCTAACATATGCATTAGTGCATGAACAACAATGTAGGAAATCGTATGAAAAAGCAAAGTCTCATGTACTAAGGAGACATTGGTTAGCTCCAAAGATATGTATGACACTTTGCTACCTCTTTTTACAAGTGGAGAGTCTAGTGCTCATCCAAATGAGGCAATTTCTCAACCTTTACAAGTTTCATGTGATGATGCAAATCATTCCATTGCTAATGTAGATTTACATGATGGACTTGTTGATGACAGAGATGATATTGAGGAGGCAAGAACTATTCCAAGAAGGCTGGTGTAGAATTTGTGCGATATCAATTTAGATACATCTCTGTCATATTGTACTCTTTTAGGGTCTCATATTGCTTCTTTGCATTAGATTGCTATGTTATGGATACCTCTAGTCTTTGTGATAAGAATGAGCTTGTTTCATTTGATGAAGCACAAAATTCGAAAAATTGGATAGCTACTATGCATTCTGAATATGATGCTATCATGAAAAATGGTACTTGGTCTTTATGTGACTTGCCTCCTAGAAAGAAGTCCATTGGCACCAAGTGGGTATACAAGCTAAAGCATAAGCCTGATGAAACAATTGGCATGTATAAGGCTAGGCTTGTTGCAAAGGGTGATGCTCAGGAAAGAGGCATTGATTTTGATGAGACCTTTTCTCCTACAATCCGAATGACTACTATTTGTAGCATCTGTGCACTTGTAGCTCAACATGCTAGGAATGTCCATTAGTTTCACATTAAAAATGCATTTTTGAATGGTGACTTGCATGGAGAAGTGTATGTTTTTGAGCCCCATGGCTTTGTGTGGAAAGAGCATGAAAACCAAGTGTGTAGCTTGAAAAAGGCATTATATAGTTCGAAGCAAGCACCATGTGCTTGGTATGAAAAGATACATACCTACTTGATTGCACATGGTTTTGAGAAAAGGTCCAACTCAAAGCACCTTATACTTTAAGCATGCAAAATATGTGCTTCTGATCATTTTTGTCTATGTTGATGACATGGTGCTAATTGGTCCTATTGAGAAGCATATTGCTGATTTTAAGGCTAATTTGCATGCCTCATTTGAGATGACAGATTTGGGGCACTTGCATCATTATTTGGGCATTTGGTTTATGCAAGTTGATGGCCGAATAGTTTTGTGTCATAAAAAATATATTGACACATTATTGCAATGTTTTGGCCTTGAAGACTATAAACCTATTGCCACTCTTATGGAAACTCGTTTATGGTTGAGTCTTCATGATGCTAGAGATGCATTTGATGTTGTTCTCTATCAGCAAGCTATTGGATGCTTGATTTACTTATGCATTACTAGTCCAGATATTCATTTTGCTATCTCATAGATGAGCGAGTTTGTGCATTGCCTAGGTGTCAAACATGGAAGGTGGTTAAGCACATCTTTTTCAACTTGAGTGGAACTTGGTTTCTTGGATTGTTTTATCCCAAGGGGGGATCACTACCACCAAATTTACATGCTTTTTTTTATTGTGACTAGGATAGTTGCTATGAAACTTTTGTGTCCACTAGTAGCTTTTGCTTCATGATTTCTAGCTCATGTATATCTTGGTTGAGTGAGAAGTAGCCTACTATGGCCACTTCCAATTGTGGGGCTAAGTATAGGGCAACTTTCACACCAACTGTTGAGTGTGTGTGGCTTAGATGCCTTATGGCTGATTTGGGTGCTGATCAATATCCTGCCCCACCATCTTCACTCACAATCAAAGTGCATTGGTAGTTGCGATGAACCTTGTGTTCCATGCTTGCACTAAGCACATTGAGGTTCACTATTATTATGTCAGGGAGAGGTTCTCTACTGGAGAGATGACTTTGGCCTATCTGCCCACATAGGAAAACATTGCACAACTTTTCACAAAGGCTTTGCCTAGTGAGAAGTTTCAATCTATCTAAAAACCTTTGGGCTTACTTGCTTTTCTGGATAGATTCCACATAGCTTGGAGCTTCCTTATACATGGGTGCCACCTCCTTGTTCACCACGTCACTCCCAAGGGGGATTTGTTGATATTTTTAGGTAGTGATGTGTGTCAACACACTAGGACCATTGGGGCACTTTTTTCCCTCTTTTAAGAGGTTTTTTCCCATGGCTTGCATATATGCTTATAACCCTAATGGGTCAATCATCTTTGTACATTCTGTTGTTAATACATTCAATATTGTGTGTTATGGTGCAAGCTTCCTTTTCTTCCTTGTGCTATTCGCATGCTTCCGTAGACCTCAAACTCCAACAATCACCTCACAAAGATGTTTCCAAGAGTCTCGTATTGCATTGATTTTTAAACTGTTATTATGATTAAAAAATCTTCCACCTTTTGCCCCTCCCATTCACATGAAATCATGAAAAGAGAAAAATGTGTCTTTAATGAGCTTTTATGGACCTCAGCATATTCGAGAAAGGCACATAAAATAGGAGAGAGTTCAAATTTACACAAACTTCAAGACAAAGGGTCACTTTACAATAAATTCATGCAAACTTTACATGATTTGTGGAAAAACAATCTTAAGTACTTTGTAAGATATATTTTAAATAAACCGTAGTCCCATTTTAAAGGTGGTTTGACATGGTAAAACTTGTTTAATTAATGACTAATAGAATTCCTTCCATGGCCAATTTTTCACCAGTTTTGGTCCTAGTGAGATATGCATAGCCAATTTTTTTAATATAAAATTCCATTCTCCAAATGAAATATGCTCTAATATATTAATCCCCTGTTTGTATGTAGGAACAAAAAAAGGTGCATAAGAAGAATGACGTTGTAACTCTTCTTACACTTAATAAAAAAAGTAAAAATCTACTATAGAAATGAAGTTACATAAAGGTTTTCAATTCAATGCATCAACAACCTTATTTTTCTTAATACTAAATAATTAATGCAAAAATCATACTGAACTAATATTTCAATCGAGTGATTTTGTGTATTGTTAGGAAATGAATCTCTGATAATTTATTTTAAACTCCAAAGATATGTTTTCAATCCATAATTATATGTCTTTAATTCTTAAGTGCATGTACTACAACAAGCATTTGTAAATCATGTGTAGGATAACTTAATTCATGTCTTCTCAATTTTCTGGATCATATGCAATCATACTACCATCTTATGAAAGAAAACATCCTACTTGGCTTCCAGTTGCATCACATACAACCACAAAAGGTTTTGACATCTTACTTTATTTCAAAGAAACAAAATTTTCAATGGATTTTTCTTCCACTTATTAGAATGCTTTTTTACATATATTTGTCCACATAAGTCCTACATTTATTTTGACCAACTCTATGAGCTAGTAAGGTATCTTAGAAAAATCTTTATATGCACTCTTTCATATGTGCCAATCCTTAGAACCTTCTAACATCCCTTATAATTCTAAGAACTGACTAGTTAGCTATTTTTCTCACGTTATTGTCACCTATATGAATCCTTTATTTAGATATGAATCTTCTTACATACACACATTTCTCCTTTGCAAAAGAGCACTTACTACTTTTGGAATAATATATGTTTTCTACAAGTGTTTGTAAAGTTTTCTTGACACGAACAAAATGTTCATCCTTATCTTTAGACTATACAAATATACCATCAAGAAATAGTAAAATGATATCTTCCAAATAATAATGAATAATATTATTCATCAAGCATGTGAACGTGAAAGAAGTGTTTGTTAATAAAAAAGGCTATAACATGCTTGAAAAGCTATTTTGGGTATCCCATCAAGTTTCATCCTAATTTGGTGATATCGAGATCTTTAGTCCATTTCACTCAATATAGTTTCTCCACTTAATTCACTTAACAATTCACCTATATGAGGGAATGGATACTTATTTCAAATCCTTTTCCTATTCAAACCCCCTATACTCAAAGCATCACCTATAAGAATCATCTTTCTTCTTCTCAAATAAAATAAGTTATTCCCAAGGTGAAATACTTGGCCTTAATAAGCCTTTCTTTAAAATTTCATCTAAGTGGATTTTGCCTCCATTATTTTATCTACGTTATATCTATAGGGGGCTTTGGAATATGGATCGTTTGGGAGATATGGATCCATATCATGCTCAATATACTTGGGGGCATACGATGTAGATCTTAAACAAATACATCTGCATATTCTTTCAAACAATATCAAAATTAGAAAACCAAATTGGTCATAATTTCATTCAAAAAAACCATTTTTCCATGATTATGCAGCATTTCCAAACCTAATAGATTTATCACTTACTCCCTAGTAGTTCTTCATTCTATTATTTTTTGTCTCGAGTCTTTCATTAAGTTTAAAAAGCTGTTTAATTTGTCTTAATTTTATTCCCATTCCTACTAATTTTGCCTTCGTATTGTTTAAATGGTTTAATTCATCATTCATAAGTATTAAATGTCTTTCAGGTTGTTGAAACTATAAATACTTTTGATATGATATATTTTGTAGGTAGTTGATGTCCTAAACATAGTTGCACAACTATTTTTAGAGCTTTGAAAAATATCCAAATAAACCTTTTTTCTCAGTCTCCTAGAGATCTAATTAGATCATGTATTGTACAAAAAGTAGGAGGCTTACCAAATTCAATATAAAATGGATAAGTAGTTCCATATGTTTATATATTATTTCCGTCATTGAAGGCTCTAAAGTTCTATAGACTGCAAAGCTTTGTGATCCATCTTCCTTATTTTTTCATACATGCAATCCGTCAAAACTTTGTTATGAAATTTACTGATTGCATTGGTCCCTTCTTTGATTTGAAGAGTAGATGTTGGAGCACTACTTATGGTTGAATCCATATTTTTCATAAATAAAGCTCCATGAATACACAACACATGAATTCGTGAAAAGAGAAAAATGTTTAACGAACATTTATGGGCTTCTAGATATTCAAGAAAGAGACATAAAATATGAGAAAGTTCAAATTTACTAAAACTTCAAGACAAAGGGTCACTTTAAAATAAGTTCACATGAACTTTACATGATTTGTGAGAATAATAAAATCTTAGATGTTTTGTAAGATATATTTTAAATAAACTACAATGGACATTTTAAAGGTGGTTTGACATGGTAAATCTTATCTCATTGAAAACTAATGAAATGCCTTCCATGGCCTATTTTTCACCATTTTTGGTCCTAATGAGATATAAAATTCCATTCTCCAAATGAAATATGTTCTAATATATTAATTTCCTATTTTTGTATGTATAAATTTAAAAAAAGGTGCATTAGAAGAATCATGTTGTAGCTCTTCTTGCATTTAATAAAAAAGTGAAAACTCACTTAACATTTCAATCCAATGATTTTGTCTATTGTTAAAGAATGAAACTTGGATGATTTATTTTAAACTCTCAAGATACGTTTTCAATCTAGAATTAACCCCTATCAATTGGACATGTATTTTTCCAGAAAAAGATTGCATTCATTTTGGTCAAGTCTATGATCTAGTTAGCTATCTTAGAAAAATTTTTATATGTGCTCTTTCATATGTGAAGATCCTCACAACCTTTCTAACATCTCTTACAATTCTAAGAACTAACCAATCAAATTTTTTTCTCACCTTATTATCATCTATATGAATCTTTTATTTAGATATGAATATTCTTAGGTACACACATTTCTCCTTGGCAAAAGAACACTTACTCCTTTCTGCATAAGGTATGTTTTCTCTAAGTGTTTGTAAAGTTTTCTTGACATGCACAAAGTGTTCATCCTTATCTCTAGACTATACAAGTATACTATCAAGGAATAGCAAAATGAGATCATCCAAATAATCGTGAATAATATTATTCATCAAGCATGTGAATGTGGAAGGAGTGTTTATTAATCCAAAAGGTAAAATTTTAAACCTAGAGTGGCTACAAGGTAGATCTTAAATAAGTACATCTCCATATTCTTTGAAATGGTCTTGTACACACTTTTAAGGTATTTCGTTATTAATTTCATCATGTTAATTTCACATATACAATGAATGTTTTGCAATCATCATGTATGCCTTGAATTACTTGCATTGTAGAAATGTGAATATGCTTATGTTCATCACTTATTATGTGGATAGATTCACCATCATGCTTCAAAGTGACTTATATTTTCTCACAATCATGTGTTGGAACATTTAAGACTAGATAACCCATGCCAATAGTTATTTTACACTCTACCATATCGATCAGTTCAATTCCCCATAAAATTTCTATCAAAAAAATTATTGCAAGGTTTTGAATGTATCATGTGTAAAGAGATGGATTTGTAGTTGAAGAAGATGAAGTGGTCCTGCAAAAACTTTGCACTACACCAGCCAAATGGACTCCAGAGATATTTGGTGGGCACTTTTAGCTTGCCAAAGGATGTATTAGACACCCTATGTACCTCAGAAGATCACCCTCAAAAAGTTGAATCAAAACAGATAAGTTGGAGTAGATTGAAGAGCAAAAAACGTGTTATTTATGTTCATACACCTGTCCAAAGTTTTGAACAATTCTCTCGCCACAACAGTAATTAACTTATTTCCTTTTGGGGAACTTCTATTAGCTTACTATGCTAACAATCAAGAGTGATTTCAAGAAGAATGATGGACAAGACAAGGAGAAATATGTTTAGCAAGTGGTAGCATGACCCAGCTTTTCGCGGGTGGAACAATACTCAGACCCGTGAGTAGAAGAATGACAATATCTCAAGATTCAAGAGTCCAATGCTTGTGAAATATTGTAGGAATATACTAGATCGTATGAGGATTCTAAAACACTTTGATATATGGAAAATGGTGAATTACATACTGAGAAATAGCTCTGACAAAATGATTGTTCTGAGAGAGTGCTGATAGAGAAGTAGAAAATGAGGTCACATAGTTGATGTCAAATCATCCTTGCACACGATTGGAACAT
>CM035433.1:36214403-36271903 GCA_020310875.1 Ceratopteris richardii
CATTATGTGCAACTCCTTGAAGATCAAGATGAACCATGGCTTATGGTTTTTACCACTAACCTTTGTAAAAGTAATTTGACTTAGAAGAATCTTGTAAATGCCACTAAACTCATGGAGTTAGGAGAACTTTATGGTACGAGTTTTCTTGAGGGAATATCTCCTTATTTGGAGGAGGAACTTTTAGGTGGAAGTCCATTTGAATTTCAAAATTCAAACTTGAAGAAAGTCACTATAAAAGTAGCTTGAAATCATGCGGCCAAAAGAGCCCCATTACTGAACTTATTGTTGACCATTTGATATAGTTGAGTGGCTTAAACTATAGCCTACTCTTATCACTATCCTTGGGCATCATATTCATGCCAATCATCATGTATAACATTGTTACATAATACATTACATTGACTGATTACATTTTTCTTCATCTCTGCTATTGTCAATCAGAACAGTGTACTTCTCGTGCTCATATCTCAGTGATCCCTCTATTAGTTTCAATGTTCTATAACTCATTGGAACAAGCTCAAAGTCAATTACAAGATGGCAAAGTTTGAAGAAGTTTCATTCAGCCAATTGGGAGCAAATTGTCTCCAAGTGGTCACTGGTCATTCTTTGCAAAGTTCCTAAAAAGTCGGGGGTAAGCTTCTACTTGCTAAAGACATTGCTAAGTGTATAGTCTATCATTTTAAGTGATTCCAGTTGGAATCATTAGCACTGTAAGCTAATTAGATACCCTTAGAAGTAATTTTTTTAATTGCTACTATATTGTGAGTACTGAGCAAAATGTCTAGCAGGTATCAAGACAAAAATAGCAAATTTTTGGTCACTAGCTAGTAGCAAACTTATATATTTTGATCCTATTGATTGAAGCATCAACTCAAAAGTACATAGGCACTTATTTAGTGTCATTGGAAAGATAAAGGGGCCTGCAACACAATTGTAAAGTGAAAGAGGGCAGGTACAAAGCAGGGATTAGCAGTACCAACTCATTTCTTGTGGTGTCCATCCATCTTTCCACACACACACACAAATATATATATATATATATATATATATATATATATATATATATATATATATATATATATATATATATATATATATATATATATATATATATATATATATATATATATATATATATATATATATATATATATATAAATATATATATATATGTATATATATATGTATATATTATATATATACATATATATATAAATAAATAAACATATATATATATATATATATATTTATATATATATATATATATATGTATATATATATATGTATATACTATACATATACATATATCTATAAATAAATAAATAAATATATATATATATATATATATATATATATATATATATATATATATATATATATATATATATATATATATATATATATATATATATATATATATATATATATATATATATATATATATATATATATATATATATATATGTATGTGTGTGTGTGTATAAGTAAGTATTCATATGAGTATGTATGTGTGGTTATGTACCTATGATAAATCCTATAAGAATAAATTTCATTTGGGGCAAGCCCTCAAAGTGAGCATAATTTTATATGTGAGATACCCTATGGATTTTCTATAAGTGTGAATATATGTGCATAGGTATGAATATACATGTGCCCATGTGTGGGTATGTGCGTTGATGTGAATGAGTAGGTGTTTGTGCACGGGTTGTGAAGGTATCCTTAAGTTCTGTAAGCATATGATTTATGTATTTGGATATCTGCGGGTTTTTTTGTGTGTAAGTAAATAAGCCTATGTTCGTAAGAACCCGTGTATTATATTGATGTGTAATTAAATGAATAGAACCTTAAATCTAAAAACAAAGAGAAGCGAAAAAAAAAGAAAAAGAAATAGGAAATAAAAGATGGAAAAGTAACAAACAAAAAAAAATAGAAAGAGAAGAAAAAGAGATAAACAAAATAGAAAAGAAGGAATGGAAAATAGAATAAGCGAAAAGAAGATCCTTAATTTAGAGAAAGAAGAAGAATCGAAGAATGTGGATACGTGTATGATTTGGAGGGACACCTCAATTAGAAAGATAGATCTTTGGAGCTTCTATAAATAATAACTTGATTTAACGTTAGATTTTTTCTAATGTCATCTCAGGTACAAGAATTTACTTTTTCACTTTCTCGTTTTCTGTGATCTCAGAAAGAGAGAGTGAGATTATAGGCAGCTCAAGCATAATGTTGGGATGCCTTCGATTTGTAGAGAGAAGCTTTGATCTTCTTTCTCGTCCTCCAGGTGGCAGAAACTCAACCATACTCAGCTAGTGCATGTCTAGAGAGGACTGTTTGTCATACTTAGATACGTGTGCAGAGAGCGAGAGCTTTTCAGAGAGAGAAGGGGGGGCAAAGAGAGTGCGAGTGACTCTGAAGACTGGGGATTCGCTCTTGAATGAATCATGTCGCTCACGTATAGACCTAGACAGACTTATTAAGTAGAGCACATGTGTCTAACCAATGTCGGGATGCAGTCATGTGATGGGTCGCCCTTGTATCTAGTAACCATTCAATTTCATATAATGAATCTAGGCATTAACCATTCACTTTCATGTAATGAGTCTAGGCATTGAGGAATATGCATAATACGAAAGGTAATGAGTTGAAGTTTTGTTACTTTATCAGTGATGATAGGTCTGTCGAGGGAAGCCATTTGGGCGCGCCTGTGATTTTGGGCTTGTTGAGTTGCCCTCTTCTTCATTCGGCAATCACGTTCAAGATGATGTGTCCGACCACAGAATCTACACGTCGTGGTGGAATTCCTGTTGGATTTATGTGGTGATTACAGAAATGGTTTCCTGTCGGACTGCCATGAAGGCATTGTATTTGAGCGATATGGCTTGTGTATAGTAAGCGCAATGTTGGAGGGATTGCCTATAGTAGAGGATCTGAGAGTGTCTTCTTGGAGAACCCTGGAGATAAGGGTTTCTAGTGTAAGACCGACTACGGTAGATTGAGTGGTTATAAATGGTCTCCATGTGGAGGGAAGCACTATCAACAGCAGCATTGCTTGAAGATTTTGATCGAGATCTATGCCTGAGAGAAGAACGTCGTCTAAAAGGGTCTGCCATGAATCGACGAAGGAAGGAACAAGTTGCATTTCTGCTAGGTGCACTGAAAGGAGTTTCTTCAAAACTGTAACATGGGTAATGACGTCGTCATGGTGGTATGTAGCGTGCAAGAACTGCCATATCTCTGCAAAGGAAGAACAACATCAAATGAGTTGGGCTTGTGTATCACCCAGGTGCATGAGAAGCTCGGATTGAGCAAGCAAATCGCGTGCGAGCCTGTTTGCATGCATGCGGTCCTGATCAAGAGGTTTGACGAGTGTGCTGAAAACAATGTCCCAAAGCTTCGCACGTTGAAGGAGGAGCTTGACACGCATTGACAGGTGAGGTAATTGGCGCCGGTTAATTTGTCAAGCTGGTAACTCTGGAGTGCAGTAGGAAGCGTTGGTGGGACCTGTTCCACCATGGCACAGTGATTATTGCGCAGAGGAGGGTGTAGATTAGGTTCTGTCGCGCTGGCTTAAAACAATGATACCATGTGGTTAAAGCTGAAACACGACAATGAACCTTTGCACAGAGACTTGAAAGAAGAAGTTGTTGATGATGTGGCATAAAATGTATAAAACACATATAATCAAAATGAATCCACCGCCGTCGTGCGCATGTATTCTCTGAAAAATTCTCTTCTCTCTATGTCTATCTCTTGAGTGTGGCTTCATCTCCATAGCTGCACACACATATAACTGTCGTGCGCATATGTTTTAGTCTGTCGTCGTCCTGTAGCTACTGCACACCTTCAGTGTGGTATAAGAGCCAGAACTGGTAGCTGTGTAATTGTTGCCATCGACCTCAAGATATCATTGTTCAGTCCGCTGCGCACATACAGTCAGAGGGCAGGACTCAAGTTCGCTCAGTACACTAGAGCCCATTAGGAAAAAAAGTGACCTCTGCATGGGCCTTGTAAGGATTCCTAATTTTTAGGGACTAAGCTTAATCTTGTACTTTGTTAAGGGGACAAAGTGCATTTAATAGAGCACTTTTTGGTAGGCTGAAGTAGGCTTTTTTTTAGGCTGAGCTAGGACCTTCTCTCTCTTCTACACAGAGAGAGAGAAAAACCACTTTCCACCTCATCAAATCCGTCCATCTTTATGAATAAAAAAATGACTTTTCTGAAAAAGTCTCTTTTTCAGCTATTCTTTATTCAAAATGGCCCATACTTTTATGTATATGTCAGAACTTAATTTTTTTAGTCTTATTTTTATAAAAAATACTTAAAAAACATACTTTTCAAAATCCCTCGAAAAGTTAAGTGCCACATCATCAAACTCGTAACTTTGGTTGTCCCAAAACATGAATTAAAAAAAAAAAGCTCATTTTCCCTCTTAACATACTGAAAAAAGTCATTTTGACCTATCCACATACCAAAACACACTTTTTTTCTTGCACACAGCTACTATACTAGCCATTCTAGCCATCTCTGTGCTTCTTCCCATTCGGTGCTGGAGTTTTGGAACATCATGGTGCTCACATGTATTACAAACATGACACCAACACCAGCGCATGCTCCTCACTCAAAGAGTGTACATGTTCGTGTTCCTACTGAATTTTCACCAACAACTAGAGGTAGCAATGACATAGATTCTCAAAATGCACGACGTGCAGCTGGAGAGAAGAATATTGATCTTTGGGTCCATGGTGCTTTGTATCCCTTGGATCCAATGGCTAATGTTCATCCTAGATTCCATACTATCTCCACATTTCTACAATTCCTTGGTTGCGGTGAAGCTGAACTGCTATGCTATTGCAAGCGATTGTCTAACCATTCTACATCTATAGCAAATTATTGGATGCAACAATTTCATCACAACCATTTCAAGATACATAGTTTAGAGAGTGCTATACACACTTTAGAAAGTGTTATCAAATCTTTGGATGAGCACAATAATAGACTCCACCCAAGATGTGGAAGAAAAGGAGAGGATAATTACAAAGTTAAAAGCCAATCTTACAAATCTAAAAGAGACTCCACTTGGGATGAGATATAGGAAACGACCATTATCATCCTTTCAAGCTCTTTCAACTGGTGTTGGAGCACAGAAGCAACGTGTTTACGCACTTAGGTCTGTATTTCCTTTGTTTATTTATGTTAAAAGACTTTAAGATTGAGATTCTTATTGTGCAGGTCATTTGTTGAAAATGCGAGTGCTTCCTCAACAATGGAGGATTAATTGAAGTTTTTGAATTCTTGTCTTAGCAACAAACATGTGCTTATGATTTTGGATTCACCAATAGGAAATCACATCAAAACCCAAGTGATTAAAGATTTTACAGGCACTTAGAAGATATTATTAGTTCTAGTGAGGTACAGATGGTATGTGATGAAGCAGGTGTTAGTACTAGAGCGTACACTGCATTGTACAATCTTTTGAAGCAGGCTCTACAAAACAAAGGTATTTTCCAAAGCATTTTTCCATGCCCTTACAAGGTATCTCTGAAGAAGAAGATGACCAATGAGGATGTAGCCAATACTCTTCGCAATTACCTGCATAGAGAAGATGTTATGCCTGCATCCATTTATCATTCATCTACATCAAAGAAAGATTTGAAAAACACATCTAGAAAGGGATTCATCTACACAAAGTACAACAACATATTTGTCAATTTGGAGAGGCTTCAAAAGGAAATGGTTAAATTTTACAAATCGACACTTCAAGGTATATCCATTGTTTTGATAATGACATTCATAGTATTTTTAATAATATAATGTTTGTTATTTGATGTAGATTGTGGTTCCAAACTCAAGTTTGTATTGAAGCTAGACGAATGTCAAATCATAAAGGGACGCCGTATGGAGAGACTTAGTGTGACACTCATGAACGAAGCTATGGCCCATGCTATTATTGATGATAGTGAAGAATCTACCCATCACTTTACATATAGTGTCCAATCCGAGAAAGATATATGGTGGTTAGGTGCTATTGAAGTACCTAAAGAATCCAATGATGTTCTTACATGGATTTTCAGTAGGACCCCATGGATCACAGAGGTGATAACTTCTCAAATTCATGGTGCCAAAATCACTGTAGAAAGCCTTGGTGATTTTGAAGTAGAGTGGCACTTAGGTGGAGACTTAAAGACTATCAAATGCATGTTAGGGTGCAAACAAGGTGCATCTACTCTCTATCCTTGTCCATATTGCACACGAGGTTATAAACAAACAAAGAGAAAACAAAACAACATAGATGATTTAGTTGATGACACAGATGCAACTCCATCTGTAACATGGGATATACCTTTAATGAGGTGTCCCATGTTAGCTACACCTAATCGTGACATGTCAGATAAGGATTGGAATCCCATTATTCCATTCCCTTTAGTCAATGTCCACTTTTGCACCTTGCATGCCTTCATGAGAATTTTTGATAGACTATTAAAGCTCCATATAGAATACACATTTGCCATGAAGCCAGTTCATAAATCTATTCAAGCTATAAAGAAATTGGAGGAACTTCTTAATTCAATTGGTTGTCATGGTGGAAATGTAACCCTAGTTGTTAAGAAAGTTGGAGAATCTCAAGATAGCTTGCAACAAGTGTCAACGCCAGGGAATAAAGCAAGACATTTTTTTAGAAGAGGTACTAGCACTCAAAATACTGAACGTTATGAGTTGTGGAAAGACCTATGCATGATCACAACAGACAATGACTCTCAAGTTGATCTTTGTAATAAGAGAAAGAAAGTTTGGTCGAGCTTTGATAAGTTGGTAGGCTTAATGGGTCTGACTAGGTCTAGTGCTATTCAACGTCAAATGTTTCAAGAAACCTACATTGTAAGTGTAATCTTCTTCTACAAGTGTTCATTGCACTTACCTTTTTCCAATGTACTTAACAATTTTTAGAATATTTTGTTTGCACATGGAGCTTTTTTCATGCATCGATATGGGTCATTAGAGATTTTCAGTACCCAAGGAATGGAAATGGGGTGTCTACTTCAAAAACACTCAACATGGTGGTGGCCCAATGCAATCAAACTATATGGAGGAGATGTTTAATTGGTTTTACCACACTACATTCTCGAGAAAGTTTTTTGTGGAATGACTTAGGGATTCAAAATTGGCAAAACTTGCAAGAACGGTGCAACACAACATTGCCAGTGAGAAATGGAAGTCATCGTTAGGTCCTCTTCATCATGCTCAGTGGCGTGCAAGGAAACAACGAGAAAGCTCAGCTTGGAAGTAAAGTGAATTTGTTATTTCCCATTATGTGGTAATACCTATGATTATTGTAATCTTGGTTCCAATGTGTTATTATTGAGTATATAATATTCTGTATGTTTTTAAACAGGTTTTGTCCATTCTAGTGTGAACAAAAAATTTTTTAAAAAACTCTATAAATAGAGAGAACTCACTTCATTTCACACTTTTTGCAACTCAAGAGAATGGCATGCACCAAGCAAACTGCAAGGAAAGATTGCGTCTTCTTTCCTAGCCCTCATCTAGGGACACAACGCCCACCATGGTTGCAGCCCCCCCAAAGACCTCGAAGTGGTTCCCAGAGCACATCTGTGCCTGTGTCACACGATGGCACACCAGCTAGGAGCAAGTCAGTGCGAGAAAATGAAGTGTCCAATAGACAGGAGTATTTCACTCCAGGATGATCAGAGTCCATTTCACATGATGAGCCACCAACAAGGATACCCATCAAGTCAAGACCCAAACAAAAGTTGATCAGAAGGAGTGTACCAAAGAGCGAAGAAGAGTCATCCCCGAACGAGGAAAGTAGCAATCAACCACCATGGAATGATATGCAAATTCCAATGAGCCATAGGGTGACACATGGAGGTAAGACACTTCCACAAGGACAAGGGCAAATACCAATAGAGGAGGAAAGAGAGCAAAGTCAACAACCACATCAACAAAAAAATGTGCAAGATGAAGCAGGGCCCTCACATCGTGTACATCGGAGAAAAAAAAACTATCAACCACGACGTCGACCTCAACGCCAGCCAAACATACCTCCCAACACAAGAGCTCCACAAAGACGAAGGAAGCACTGCAGGGCTTTTGCAGAGATACGAGACTACCAAAAGTCCGTTGAACTACTCATACCACGAAGAGCTTTTGCAAGGGTAGTGAAAGAGGAACTACAAAGCTACCAAGCAGGTCTACGAATACAAGGGATATCACTTGAAGCACTTCAAGAGGCAGCTGAGGCCTACCTCATCTCCATGCTTGAGAACTCTAACCTCTGTGTTATCCATGCCAAGAGAGTAACCATACAACCGAAGGACATTCAGCTAGCAAGAAGAATTATAGGAAATAACCCATGATGTGTATATTATACCCTATGATAGGCCTACTTTGCGATGTAATACAATGGATAATAGAAAATTTTGTTTTAACCTATATTCTTTGTCTCTTTTGTTTCTCTCATTCTCTCTCTCTTTCAGTCAGTTATATATGGATTCAGTTAAACATGCATGCACTTGCCTATTGTTTTGTGACTAGATATGTTCCTTTTCTACCTATTGATGTTCCACATGTCCTTTTCATACCAAAAAACCCCCAGCCACAGAAACGCGGGATTCAGCCCTACAAAATTTTTGCAGGGCTGAATCCCGCGTTTCTGTGGCTGGGGTTTTTTTTGCATTATTTGGTCTTATGTAAGCATAAAAGGTATGGTAGAGATGTAATGGTCTAGTAATTAAGAAGTTATACACTACAGGTAATCATTGTATGCATAAAAGGTATGGATGAGATCTTTGATCTAGTTAAAGCTGAGGTTATACCCTACTGGTAACCTTTGGTCTTGATTCTACCAAAACCAAGTGAAAATGTAGAATTACATACTTTCCTATGTTTTGTAGCACCTAAAAACACGAGATAAGGCCAAAAAAGCCCCAGCCACAGAAACGCAGGAAACAACCCTGCAAATTTTTTTGCAGAGCTGTTTCCCGCGTTTCTGTGGCTGGGGCTTTTCTGACCTTTTTTATGCATATAATTATACAAAGGACCAAAGGGCAATACAAAGACTTCAAATTAGATACAATTTGTGGAGAGAACATAAGTTTAATTTTTTAGCACATTCATATACAGGACTAGACAAATGATGAAAAAAAAAGGTTTATATTATCAAGACATTACATCATTTCTCAACTGCCTTCAATTTCTCTACAACTTTCTTTCTCCTTTGAAGAGATTGAGGCAGCTGGTAAGTCAATACAGATCTTGATATTACATGGGGGTCTTGCATTCCAAGACCCATGGCGATACCTATTTGCCCTAATACTTTTCCTCTAAAATTAAGTCCTAATGTAGTTACAACTAAGGATTTCCTAACCAAAATGACACAATTAGTTCCTTGGGTAGTTGTACATAAAGACAAAATCTTGCTAAGGGCCTTCAAGCACCAAGTCATGAAGTGCCCATCCGGACTGTAGTCTTTAAATCATCCTTTGGCAACTTTCTGATGTAGTTTGCCAAGGATGCACCACTCCCGCGAGAAGCTCCATCCCCACCAAAACTTGCTGCGAACTTGTCGAGCTCAATTGCTTCCTGTTAGGAAAAAATGAGAATTCAAGCTCTTACAATGTTAACTTAAATTATCCATTTATTTAATTCAATTACCACTTACATCATGAAGCTTGTCTTCTTCCTCCCCTCTTCCAGGGGCATCAAGATCGATGCTAGAGTGGGCCATGCCACTCTGGTCTGCTACAGGGGATGTAGGAATTTTTTGCTTCATTATCCTCTCCCGTGCTGCACTGAACTCCTCCTCCGTAGTAGAATTGTTGTCATCATTTAAAATATCAGCACACACCATTGCTATGGTGTCTGCCACAGAATCCCCAAGTGGGATTGACTTCTTTTCAAGTATGTTAGATGTGTTGTCAAGTGGAACATCTGACATTGTGGAGAAAATACTCAAACATTCATCTAGACGTAGACCGAATGCCTTCTCAATATCATGAAGCAAAATAAATTCCTCTCCATCCACAACGATGCTGGAGAGATATTCAAGTTCCACCTCTTGTAATGTGGGTTGAGAGGGGTTGATATTTGAAGGGGGGGCCTCCTCCATGCTTGATTGCACCCGTAGTTTATCCTCAACACCACCAGGAAATTCTTGGTGGATTGTAATGCCTTCTTTGGCAAAATTTATGGCCTCTGTTTGAGGCTCATTCTTCTCCTTAACAAAACCCCCAGTGACAAGGTTGGGCAGCTCAACAGGTGTAGGTTCGGGCTCCTCATTAATGATAAAATATGTTGTTGCAATGTAGGATAGGTACTTTGTACCCATCCTCTTCTTTTTGTTAAGTTTTTTTATTAATGGCACAGAGTCATCTAGTAAGTGCCCTGCAGTTTCAGCAATTGCCATGAAGCGCTTAAGGCGCTTCATGAAGGCTTCATCGCCTCTCTGTATGTAGAGTAGAAGGTCACATGGGATCCATTTACCCTCATAAGGCGGTATTTCTATAGAGAAATGCAAGATGTAGTACTCAAGGAACTCTATGATTTCCTTGAGCACATCAGAGTTCAGTTGAATTGTTTTGTCTAGATCACGGACTCTAGACAATAGGTCATACAAGTGGTTTTGACCTTTGAACTCAATTGATTCCAAGAACTCATTGAAGAGTTCACGTGGACGTTTGGGTTGCAGGGTACTAGAGGATGCGACAGCCATTGTGTGTGATGCTAGCTTGTGTGCGTGCTCTGCAAGTGATTGTAGCTCTTCTTGGTTGCAAAAGTGAGAAATGAGAGAATAAGTGTTGCTTTTATAGTAGTTTCAAAATTTTAAAGTGAGTGCGACCCATTTTAAAACTAAAATTGATACCTTCAAATAAACAATCATGCATAGAACTCTCAGAAAAAAAACTTTTGCTCATAAAAAAGATTGAACAGAATCATTAACTAGAATAAGATACACCACAACACAATAGAAAAAATAAATTCTCAGAACTTTAAAATTATAATAAATTGCCATTGGAAAAACCAAAGATTTGGCAAATTGTACATCATATTGAGATCAAAAAATTTTACATGCTACATGTCTTGCATGTTAAATACATTGTTGCAGACGAAGGATTATAAATGGAACATAGGTTGTGTGTACACTGTAGCACTCAAATAGTTCTTGAGCTATGACAATGAAAGTTGAGTTCCATCCACACTCCATTCAAGAAGGACTTTAATTTTATCCTCCAACCTCTTACCAATCTGCAGACAAATAGAAAACTTTAAATGAACAAATTTGAGTGTAAGAATTTGTATAAACAAAAGAAAAAATACCATATGCTACTTACCTTATGCCCTTGTATTCTGAACTTTAATTGATCCTTATCCTCAAATCCCATGATTACTAGATGTTCTCTCACGTTGGCAAGAGTCCAATGATGATTTACTGAAATAACTTCCATTTAGTTGTTGGGTAGATTTATCTTAATTTCAAATGAAATTAAAAAACCCTCAAAACTTTGTAATGGTATCCATTCACCAAGTTTACACATCCAACGATCATAATAGAATCTAATGTACAATGAAGTACGATATTTCAAGTATCAAAATCCTATGCCTGTTGCACCAATTTTACAAATGTATCTATCCCCTTTGGTGCATCCTTCTACAAGTCCCCAATTTTCACCTAGCAAACCCTCTACCTACTCATACGTGATATCTTTTAACATGAACATTGTTGAAGTCTCTAGAATTGTGAGTATTTGAAATATATATACAAAACAATGAACACGAACACACCAATGTAATCCTATAGATCTTGAAACTCTTGTAAATTTCAAAGAGTTATGTATGTCCATCACCATCTTATGCTTCAAAGATGTTAATGTCCATACATCAGGTTGCGGCCACTCGAGCTTTAAGAGAGAATCTACCTTAATCATCTCTAACCTACCAAAATCATTTGATGAAGAGGGTACAACATATGTATGTATGTATGTGTGTAAAAGAAAACTCTCTCACGTAATAGTTGAGCAGGACGGGCTTGTGGAAAGACTATTGACCCAACATCTGCATGCAATGCTTGGAAAGTACCTGTAAGACTATGAAGTGGTTGTTCTTCCACCAAGGTAGAAGGAAATATGTCTACAACGAAAACTACACAACTTAGCTAGGTATATTATGAAATTTGGACAAAAGTCAATGAGTAATACTTACAATTGATAGGATATCTCATTTTGTTTGAGTTTTCCAATTTCATGGTTGACATTGTGAACACATGTTGTACAATGGCAACAATTTCACCATTTTTGAGCTTTTTGAAGCCTAATAACTTCCCTTTCCAACGAAGATCCAAGTTTCCACGATCTCTCACACGGTGAGGACCAATGCCAGAGGGTTGCACATACACCCATGCACCTTTGCAGAACTCCTGTCCTAACCAAAATCCTTATGTAGCCTTGATATTGTGACATTTTATCGCGATAACCTCATCTTTTGGACGTCTATGAGATTTAGGTTTCTCCATTGGAGTTCAGGCTATGGAAGTGACAGTAGGAATTCAAAGAAGATGATGCACAGAGAAAGAAATGGAGATGCAGGAGCTGCAATGGTGTGCTAGGGAGAGAAAGTAGTGGAAAGAGATGACTTTTTGGGACCTGGGTATGAAAATGTGAGGTTTTGGAGGGATAAAGTTGCATTTTGAGTTACTTTTGAAAAAGCCACTTTTTCACTTCAGTTCATGCACGGATTTTGATTTAGAACCCAAAAATAGCACTTTTGATCCTAAAATGTGGTTGGGGGACCATTAAATGGTGTTATGATGAGTTTTATAACTTTTTGAGAATTTTGAATTTTTGGGTCTAGGTAAGTTACGAGATTCCTTTCTCTCTCTAGAGGCAAAACCTGAACATAGGGGAATCCTGCCCCCTCATCCCCCTTCAGCCTAGTGATTTATAGGCTATAGACTGTGTCCACCACCCTCCTCTCATTGGTCCATCACTAATCACTCCTTAATCCAAAAGGCCCATGCAGGGTTCATTTTTTTCCCCAATGCCAAGGGATTGCTGGTCGACACACTCCTCGAACATTTACTAACCAACTGCAAGTTACCTTTTATGAGCCTCGGCTTCTGATGTTGACAGATCCTGGAACAGATCATTAGCCAATCAAGGAGGCTACTCTAGTCGTGAAGCTGATTGCAATCAAAAATCAAATCTGAAGAGGCATTCCGTGCGCATATTAGAGAGAAAAAGGAAGATCAATTTTTAGTGATTGAGGACTGGTCTTTTGGGTTTGTGAGAGGGTTTCTATTGCCACGTACATATTTGATTTCCGTTTTTCATTTTGAGTGCATGTGGTAGGCGACGATATGTATTTTCTTGCAAGTCCATGAATGGACACTACTCACACGTTGTGAGACGAATGTATGATATTGCGGGTCCTTAATTGGAAAACTCATGCGCCTTGTGAGGTTTTATATTACCTTGTTGAAAACCTTGAATTTAAACAAAAATAGAGGGACGTGGTAAGGTTTTTAACTGGGGTATTCTCATGCCTGGAGATACTCTGGTGATATACGTGGAAGACCAAAGAGAAGACAGTCCAAAGACCTCGTGTACCGATCACAGGATGAATGTATATTTTTGAGGTCTTCTACTAGAGTATATTTGCTTACGTTATGGACTCTTATTGATGCTTTTACCCAGAGTTTGGGTTTTTGGAGTGGATTGACTATAGTTGACTTGGTTCATATACACTTTCGACAAAGGAAGCTCTGCCGAAATTTTTTTCGGAGAGGTAAAACTTGAGCATATAAGTGCAAAGAGACGTAGGAAGTGCTTAGAACAAGACAGAAACAATTGAGATTACTTGTGAAGATTCAGTTTTTGGTGCATATATTTAGAAAAATAGCCGAAATGCTACCGAATTTTTCCTAGGCCTCGCCATAAAATTACCATAGCATAGAAAACTACTTAAATTGCAAGGATGGGTGATAATATTGCACAAATAGTTGGTGATAAGCTGAATAAAGATAATTACCACATATGTGTTGGAGCAAGTCTATGACAAGCCTAAGTATTGGCTTGAGTCCCACAAAGTCATAGAAGAAGCTTTAAAATGAAGACTATGTAAAGTTCACTTGTGAACTACCTCTTGTAACTTTTGAAGAGTTTACTTAATGTAAAAGTGAAAGAATCTTAAGTGGTTGAGTCCACTTGATCAAGAATGGAAAGAGGAACCACGAATTCGTGATTTGTGGTAGGTAGAGAATCAAATCAATCATTGATTGATTGGAGAGTGATTGAGGGAAGTTAGCCTCCCAAACTCAACTATAAATAGATGGTAGTTTTAGTCGTGGTTAGAGAGACCTATGTGAAGACCTCCAAGAGCTGAGCTTTATGCCATATCAAGGTTTGATTACAAGGCACACATATGTATCAGAAAGTCGTTGTATTTTACAAGCAATATACTTTCATTTTCATGATCATTTGAGTTCATATTTCCATGTTCCTGTGAAGTGTACTACTCACTGCCATTACTCTCAGTTTTCTTAGTCAGATTGCAGAGCTTGTTTCTCTGTGGTTGGTGCATCATTTTCAGTGATTTAACTTTGTAAAGT
This sequence comes from Ceratopteris richardii, assembly GCA_020310875.1. NCBI lineage: Eukaryota > Viridiplantae > Streptophyta > Polypodiopsida > Polypodiales > Pteridaceae > Ceratopteris > Ceratopteris richardii. The sequence goes on from CM035433.1 coordinate 36,229,024, forward strand.
TATCTCTATAAGTCTACTATATGCTCACAAATTTTCATGTCATTTGGATGTTGCAATCTTCAGTTATGTTCAGTTGAAGTCAACAATATCTGTTCATCTTCACTTCTCTGTCAGGTACCGGACTTTTTCAATCATCTTGTCAGAGCCATTTCTCAGTGGTTACTTATCCAAATGCAATGATTTAAAGCTTGTTGGATTCAGCATACTGTCTAGTATAACCATACAAATTTTCATAATCATTGAATTTTTAAATTTTGAGTTATGTTTATTTTTCTGCTCACTGGTCTCAAACTGTAGCAGCCCGTGAAAATCGGGATGATGTCATCACTTGCTAAAACTCATTCTCAGTGTGTGGTTTATTATTTTTGATGCGATTACTCTTGAAAGATAGCTCTTTAAGCTACCTAGACTTCCCCAAGAGGAATTAAGCTAATTGCTGCTGTGCTCAGAGGATTATGTAAAACACTCGACAGGTGTATGAACCAAGAATAGCAAGTTTTCACCTCTGAGCTAACTCCAACTTATCTGTTTTGATCTATCTTTTTGAGAGTGATCTTCCAAGGTACATAGGGTGTCTAATACATCCATTGGCAAGCTAAAAGGGCCCACCATATACTCCTAGAGTTCATTTGGCTAGTGTAGATCAAGGATTTTGCAACACCTCTTCATTTTCAAGCACATACCTATCCATCTCCTCACAGTGGTATCAGAGCAAGGTTGGACAACATGGCAGATGGATTTCCTTCATCAATTGACAAATTGGACAGAGGTAACTACTCAGCTTGGTCATTAAGAATGGAAGCTTATCTCCAAGGTAGAAGTTTATATGATTATGTGGCTGGAGATGAAGTTATGCCAAGTTTCAGGAACAAAAGTCAACCAACACAAGAAGAGCAAGAAAGATTGAGCACATGGTGCTCCAAGGATGCAATTGCAAGGTCTTATCTCCTCAACTCTATCTCAGATTTTTTGTTGCCTCACATTAGAAGTTGTAAGACATCTCAGGAAGTGTGGGATGCACTTGAAGCTTTCTTTTCTTCAAGTACTAAAGCTAGGAAGCATCAACTATGGCTGGATTTCACAACTCTCAAGAAGGCTCCCAAACAAAATGTGACTGATTTTGTCACAAAGCTCAAGGACATAGCAGATCAGTTGGGAAGCATTGGAGAGGTAATAGATGAAGAGAAAATTGTAAGGCAGGTCATCAATGGCTTGAAAGCAGATGACAAGTGGGAAGCATTCACCACAGCTATGGATTTGTACATGGACATGCATGTACCTGATTTCAATACACTCATTGGACAACTACTTACTCAAGAGGCAAAGCTTATCAAAAATGGAGAAAGCTCTAAAGGCAATCAATCATCAGCTTTATACACTGATAAAAGCAAGTCCAAAGATAACAAAGGAAAGGCAAAGAAAGTAGATGATGAAGCAGGTACATATCAAGCTAACTATGCAGGTAGAGGAAGACATGGCAGAGGTAGAGGAAGAGGAGGTAGACAAGGCATGGGGAGATCCCAAGACTCCAACTCATGTTCTATTTGTGGATTAACTAATCATACAACTGAAAATTGCTTTAGGAATTCCAGGAATCAAAGAGGCAGAGGATACAATAGAGGAAGTTATGGCTACTCAAGAGGAAGGTTCAACAATTATCATGGCAAATACAACAACTACAATCATTCAAACTATCAAGGAGGCTACAAAGGAAGGAGAGACTACAATAACTACACAGAAGACTCAAACAAAGAGAATTCATTATTGATCATGAACATGGCTATGCCACACGGTAAATCTGATGAGCATGTTTTCTACATAGATTCAGGTTGTTCAAATCATGTGGCAGGAAATGTGGCACTCCTATCAGATTTAGAAGATCCAAGGAATAAGCATGAGGTACAAAGAGGAGATGCTACAAAACATCCTATGGAGAAAATAGGCAATGTCAAAGCACCTGATGGAAACATCAACCTACTCAGTAAAGTACTCTATGTCCCTACCATTACAAAGAATTTGATAATTGTTGAGCAGATAGTAGAGAAAGGGTTGCAAGTTAGGTTCACAAAGGCAGGAGCATTTGTTGAAGATCCAAGTCAAGGATTCAAAAAAATTGCAAAAGGTGAAAAGACAGGTAGATTGTTCACATTTGAATTACAGGACACAAGAAACATTGCTCTCTTTAATTATGGTAGTCAGACACTCACAGAATTGGAAGTATGGCACAAAAGGTTAGCACATATTGGTGAAAGGTCATTAAAGCAAATTTGTAGGGACCAAAGTGTACTTGGACTCCCTAATTTGTCAAAACAACATATGATTTATAAGTGTAGTGCATGTCAATTTGGAAAGTCTCACAGGTTACCATTCATGAAGAAAGGTTATATGCATGGAGATCTCTTGGAGTTGGTTCATACAGATGTATGGGGACCTAGCAAGGAAGCTTCAATATCTGGATCAAGGTATTATGTCTCCTTTATTGATGATTGCAGCAGATGGACTATCTTATTCTTTATGAAACACAAAGATGAAGTTTTTTTCATGTTTCAAAAGATATTTGGCTCTTGCGGAGAATCAAACAGGTAAATCACTAAAAAGGTTAAGGTCAGATGGAGGGGGAGAATACTTCTCCCATGATTTTGATTCTTTTCTTCAAGAAAGAGGAATCAAAAGAGAGGTAACTACAAGGTACACTCCTGAGCAAAATGGAGTGGCAGAAAGGAGGAATAGGACAATTGTTGAAGCTGCAAGGTCTATGTTAAATGAAAAGCATTTACCTAATTACTTATGGGCTGACGTTGTATCTCATTAGATCATTGTAAAATTTTTGGATGTATTGCTTTTGCTCATGTTCCTTCACAGGTTAGAGGCAAGATGGATCCAAAGGCAGAAAGGTGTGTATTTATTGGATATGACAACAATCAAAAGGGCTACAGGTTATACAACCCTACCAACAAAGGATTCTTGGTAAGTAGAGATGTAGTTTTTGATGAGAACAATTCATGGTATGAAGATTCATGCACGAAGGTCAATTTACCATATGATCTTGAAGAAGATTTTCCAAAGCTTGGTAGAGAACAACCAAAGATTGAAGAACAAGACACCTCGGAGGATGATGAAGAATCTCAGATGGAAAAGATCAAAGCATGGAAGTCTAAAGGTAAAGAAAAATTCCAGGAACTTGGACATGAGGCAGAATCATCACATCATGGCCTAAGAAGATCTATGAGGGAAAAGAAAAAACCAGAAAGGTATGGGTTTGACACCTCATTAGTAACTAAACATTCTATCTACATAGCACAGGACATAAACCAAGAGGAGCCATCATCATTTGAAGAGGCCAAAGCAAAAACAAAATGGAAGCATGCAATGAAGGAAGAGATTGAAGCACTTGAGGAAAACAACACTTGGGATTTGGTGCCCAAGACTTCATCCATGAAGGTAATAGGCTCAAGATGGGTCTATAAACTCAAGAAGAATTCTGATGGTTCCATTAACAGGTATAAGGCAAGGCTTGTAGCAAAAGGCTTTGCACAAACTCGGGAATTGATTATGAGGAGACTTTCTCTCCTGTGGCAAAGATGCCTACTATTAGGGCTTTGCTTAGTATTGCCTCTTTCAAGAATTGGAAGATACTTCAACTAGATGTAAAGAATGCATTCTTGAATGGTTGGATAACAGAAGAGGTATATATGGCACAACCACCTGGTTTTGAGAATCAAGTTTATCGTGATTATGTGTGTAAACTTAACAAAGCATTGCATGGTCTCAAGCAAGCTCCAAGAGCTTGGAATTTCAGGCTTGTTTCATTCTTGCAAGACAAAGGCTTTCAACCAAGCAAGGCAGATCCTTCACTCTTTATTAAAAAGAGTAATTCTGAGGTCATCTACTTATGTGTATATGTAGATGATATTATATTGACAGGAAATGATGCAGATGGTATGAAGAAGATCAAAGATCAGATGAGAGAAGAGTTCAAGATAAGTGATTTGGGTTCACTTACCTACTTCCTAGGCTTGTGTCTACAAAGATCATGGTTTGTTTCTCACTCAAAGAAAGTATATTTTTTTAAGGACATGTTGGCAAAATTCAAGATGCAAGATTGTAAGATTGCAGGTACTCCAATGGAGGTCAATCACAAATTGAGCTCACATGAAGGTGAACTCATAGAGGACATCACATCATATCAAAGTCTAGTGGGTAGTCTCAACTATGCCACATTGACAAGAGTAGATATATGTTACAGTGTGAGTGTGCTAAGCCAATTTATGCACACACCAAGGAAACCACATATAGATGCTGCCAAAAGGATTCTCAAGTATCTCAAAGGAACCATAAATGAAGGACTTTATTATCCTTATGTATCTGATTTTGGTTTGAAGCTATTTTCTAATGCAGATTGGGCTGGCTCCAAGGAAGATAGAAGGAGCACTTCAGGCTATCTTACCTTTGCAGGTTCAAAGCTTATTTCATGGTCATCCAAGAAGCAACCCACAGTTGCTCTCTCTTCTACTGAAGCTGAATATAGAGGTCTTGCCATAGCTACACAAGAAGCTATGTGGATGAAGACATTATTCAAAGATCTTGGATTGGAGTTTGGAACTCCAACTATTTTTTGTGACAATATGAGTTCTATTCATTTGGCTGCTAATCCTATTTTTCATGCAAGGACTAAACATATTGAAGTTCATTATCACTATGTACGAGAGAAGGTTCTAAGCAAAGAGATTCAAATATCATATGTGTCCACTCATCAACAATGTGCAGATATTCTAAGCAAAGCATTGGATGGTACAAAGCTTTGCAAATTCAAGGCTATGATTGGTTTACATGTAATCTTGGAAGATTGAAGACCTCAAGCATACTTGGCTTGAGGGGGAGTTGTTGGAGCAAGTCTATGACAAGCCTAAGTATTGGCTTGAGTCCCACAAAGTCATAGAAGAAGCTTTAAAATGAAGACTATGTAAAGTTCACTTGTGAACTACCTCTTGTAACTTTTGAAGAGTTTACTTAATGTAAAAGTGAAAGAATCTTAAGTGGTTGAGTCCACTTGATCAAGAATGGAAAGAGGAGCCACGAATTTATGATTTGTGGTAGGTAGAGAATCAAATCAATCATTGATTGATTGGAGAGTGATTGAGGGAAGTTAGCCTCCCAAACTCAACTATAAATAGATGACAATTTTAGTCGTGGTTAGAGAGACCTATGTGAAGACCTCCAAGAGCTGAGCTTTATGCCATATCAAGGTGTGATTACAAGGCACACATATGTATCAGTAAGTCATTGTATTGTACAAGCAATATACTTTCATTTTCATGATCATTTGAGTTCATATTTCCATGTTCTTGTGAAGTGTACTACTCACTGCCATTACTCTCAGTTTTCTTAGTCAGATTGCAGAGATTGTTTCTTTGTCCTTGGTGCATAATTTTCAGGGATTTAACTTGGTAAAGTTAGATCTATAAGTCTACTATATGCTCACAAATTTTCATGTCATTTGGATGTTGCAATCTTCAGTTATGTTCAGTTGAAGTCAACAATATCTGTTCATCTTCACTTCTCTGTCAGGTACCCGACCTTTTCACTCATCTTGTCAGAGCCATTTCTCAGTGTTTACTTATCCAAATGCAATGATTTAATGCTTTCAGGATTTATCTTACTGTGTAGTATAACCATACAAATTTTCATAATCATTGGATTTCTACATTTTGAGTTATGTTTATTTTTCTGCTCACTGGTCTCAAACTGTAGCAGCCCGTGAAAATCGGGATGATTTCATCACTTGTTAAAACTCATTCTCAGTGTGTGGTTTATTATTTTTGATGAGATTACTCTTGAAAGTTAGCTCGTTACGCTACCTAGACTTCCCCAAGAGGAATTAAGCTAATTGCTGCTGTGCTCAGAGAATTATGTAAAACACTTGACAGGTGTATGAACCAAGAATAGCAAGTTTTCACCTCTGAGCTAACTCCAACTTATCTACTTTGATCTATCTTTTTGAGAGTGATCTTCCAAGGTACATAGGGTGTCTAATACATCCATTGGCAAGCTAAAAGGGCCCACCATATACTCCTAGAGTTCATTTGGCTGGTGTAGATCAAGGATTTTGCAACACCTCTTCATTTTCAAGCACATACCTATCCATCTCTTCACAATATGGTCGTATAGGATGGAAAATTTCTTGATGGGAAAAGTTCTATGGGGACTAGTGAATGGAGAGGACGAGTATCCTCAGTTGTCAGAGAATCCGAATGCAGAAGAGCAAAAAGAATATAAAATGTGGATAGAAAAATCTAGAAAGGTTCTCCATTGGAGTTCGATATGTATATCAGAGAGCCATATCACATATTATGAAAGCTAGCACACGGAGGGAAGCTTGGGATATAATCCATAAGATATATGGTACATCTATGGAAGCTAGAAAAATTCATTTAAAGCAAAAGTTGCATAGCATATGGCGTGGAAATAGGTCCATAACGGATTATGTGGCTGAAATTAGGAAGATCACTGATGATTTAGCTTCCATAAATTGCACGGTTAATGATGATGATATGGTTTCAGTTATGCTAAATGGTTTAGGACCGCAATACAAGAGCTTAGTGAGAGGCATTATGACAGATTTTGACGAGCTAGTAGCTCTTTGCATGAGAGAAGAAGTAAAACTTGGTTTGAATGCATCACAAAGTGGTAATTCGAGAGATAATGCATTCTTTCAGCATAGAGGAAGAGGTTCTAGTCGTGGACGATCATCTTGTAGAAATACAAATACAATGGACATGTGAAGAGGTAGAGGAAGATTATACTCTAGAGGTAGAGGAAGATCACAGGCACCTAGAAATTGTTACCATTGCCGCAAGTATGGCCATTTTGAGAAAGATTCTTATTATAAGCAAAATAGTCAAAGAGGAAGAGGTAGAAGCCATTATGCGGCACATGGAAATTTCTCTGTAGAAAGTTCATATGAGACTATGGCAGAGATAATATGTTTGTGATGGAGCATGTGTTGAATAGTATGTCAAAACCTGGAAACGATATGAATTGGTACATAGACTCTAGTTGCACGAACCATATGACGAGTATTGGAAATTGGTTTGAATCAAAAGAGGCTTTGAAGACTAAGGAGTATGTGGCAACTAGTGATGATACCTTACATGTGATTAATGATGTTGGAAATGTACCGCTAGTACAAAGAAATGGTGTTCGAAACACATTAAGTGATGTCTTACATGTGCCTAGCATTACAAAGAACCTAGTTTTGGTTGGTCAACTAGCAGATCAAGAAATGGAAGTTATTTTCAATAAACATGGCTGTTTTATACATGATTTCAAGTATGGAAAAAGAGGGAAATTACTTGGTCACGGAAAGAAGATGGGTAGATTGTTCATGTTTGATATGGGTACACCCCTTTATGAGAACACGTATGCCAAGAATAGCGAATATTCAGATATAGCTGAATTATGGCAAAAACGAATCGGTCATATCAATTTGAGAAAATTGAAGTCCATGGAAAAGCAAATGTTAGTGCATGGACTACCAAGATTTGTTCATTTAAACTTTGAAAGAATTTGTGAAGCATGCGCATTTGGAAAACATCAACTGTATGAAATTTCCAAGAAGAGAAATGCATAGGAGAAGACCTCTAGAACTAATCCATAGTGATGTGGTTGGACTAGCTAGAACAAAATCAGTTGGTGGCTCAATATATTTTTTGATATTCCTTGACGATTATAGCAGGTATACATGGATTTACTTCTTGAAGCATAAGAGTGAAGTCTTTTAGTGCTTTGTGAGATTCAAAAATTTGGTTGAAAAGTAGTTGGGAATGTATATAAAGTGCCTACGATCAGATTCAGGGGGAGAATATATCTTAAGAGAATTTGATCAGTACCTAAGTGATCATGGAATCTGAAGGCAATTATCTTGTAGATACTCACCACAACGAAATGGTGTTGCAGAACGTAAAAATCGTGTGATAGAGGAAGTTGCTAGAGCCATGTTGAATGAAAAAAACATGTCAAATATGTTTTGGGCAGAAGCTTGTCATACGGCTGTGCATGTTATAAATAGAGCTCCCACAGGCATGGTTCATGATCTCATACCTTATGAGAGGCTATGGAAGCATAATCCTAATGTTAGCTATTTACGAGTTTTTGGAAGTATTTGTTATGCGCATGTGCCTAGTCAGTTGAGACACAAGTTTGAAGCAAAATCCGAAAAGTGCATATTTGTTGGGTACTCAGAAGAGAAGAAAGGATATCGATGTTATAATCCTGTTACAAAAGAATGTATAGTGAGTAGAGATGTTATATTCGATGAAAAAGCATCATGGTATGCACCCAAAGACATGGTTGTGATAGAGAATGATATGGATGATTCTATGCATAATGTTTATGATGAGCCAGGAACAAGTCGTAGGAATTTTGACCATGAAGAGAGTCAAGACTATGGTTCATATGAGTTTCCTACACCTGAAACGTCATGGAGTGAAAATACAAAGGACTATGCAAGAAGAAAGGAGAAAGGAAAAGATACATACATGTCTAATTCAGATATTAAAGATGAGATAGTTACGCCTGGCACCTTGAAAAATATGAAAGAGAAATATGTTCCCCCACACGCAAGGAGAGAGACACATGAAGAAACACCTTTGAGACGATCTACAAGAGTAAAACATCTTGTGGATAGACTGAATCTATACAATAAGTCTATGAAGCTTCATTATGCATACATGACAAAAAGAATTAAGCATGAGGAACCAAAGAATTTTCATGATGCGTCACAAAGTGAAGATTGGTGCAAAGCAATGGACGATGAGATGGATGCATTGAAGAAGAATGATACATGGGATTTAGTGAAATTGCCACTGAATAAGAAAGTTATTGGATGTAAATGGGTATAAAAAGCGAAGTGCAAAAGTGATGGTTCATTGGAAAGATTTAAAGTGCGTTTAGTTGCAAAAGGATATGCACAAGTATATGGATTGGATTATGATGAAACACTTAGTCCAGTGGTGAAAATGACAATTGTGAGAAGCGTAATTGCATGGGCTGCTATGAACGATTGGAAATTGTATCAAATGGATGTTAAGAATGCATTTTTAAATGGCAAATTGCATGAGGAAGTCTATATGCAGCAACCAGAAGGTTATGTGCACCCAAAATATCCTGACTATGTATGAAAGTTAAAGAAAGCGCTTTATGGTTTGAAACAAGCTCCAAGAGCATGGTGTGAACGATTCACTAAGAAGTTGTTGGATTTGAAATTTATGCAATCAAAGGCTGATTATTCATTGTTTCTATGGAATCAAGGAAGTGAAACGATTCTATTAGTGATCTATGTCGATGATTGATCATTACCGGCAATGATGAGAAGAGGATTGATGATTTGAAAAGGCAATTGAAATCTGAATTTTTGATATCAGATTTGGGAGAGCTAAAATACTTTTTTGGAATTGAAGTAATTTCAATGAAAGAGGGAATTTGGATGATACAATGCAATTATATGCTAGAAATGCTTAAGAGATTTGGTATGAGTGCTTGCAAACCTGTTAATATGCCACTTGATGCGAATGTTAAGCTTATGGATGATGGAAAGTACTTGCATGATGCTAATATGTATAGAAAGATGGTTGGACGTTTGATTTATGTAACAAAGACAAGACCAGATTTGAGTTTTGGAGTTGGTTTGGTGAGTCAATTTATGCATAAACCATGTAGAGTGCACTTGGATGCAGTTAGATGCATATTGTGATATGTGAAAGGAACATGTAATTTTGGCTTGTTTTATGAAAGAAAAGTTCAGCCATGTATATATGCATATATGGATGCAGATTGGGCAGGAATGTGATGGATCGAAGGTCAACGAGTGGATTTTCATTTTCGCTTGGAAGTGCAATCATTTCTTGGAGTAGCAAGAAGCAACCAACTGTCGCTTTGTCAAGTACCGAAGCTGAATATAGAGGCATTACACAAGCCGTTTGTGAACCAACATGGATTAAGTATCTACTCGAAGACATGGGAGTCTACATCGATGGAAAGGTGGTCATCTATTGTGACAATGTGAGCAGCATTATGCTATCAAAGAATCCAGTTTATCATGCGAGATCAAAGCACATCGAAGTTCATTATCATTTTGTTTGTGAGAAGGTCATCGAAGTAGAAGTGGAGCTGATCCACATCAACACTGGAGAACAACTGGGAGATATCTTCACCAAAGCTCTTCCAAAAGAAAAGTTCATCTACTTTAGAGAAGCTTTAGGAGTTAAAAAGCTTTAGTTTGTATCTAGATTTCATTTCATGTTATTTCATCTTCTATGGACATATGTATTTCTTTTGTTTTGTATTCAAGATCATTTTGAGCTTGAGGGGGAGATTTGATGACATGGCATAAAATGTGTAAAATACATATAATCAAAATGAATCCACCACCATCGTGCACACATATTCTCAGAAAAATCCTCTTCTCTCTCTGTCTATCTCTTGAGTGTTGCTTCATCTCCATAGCTGTACACACATATAGCCGTTGCACGCATATGTTTCAGTCTGTCGTCGTCCTGTAGCTACTGCACACCTTCAGTTGTATTATTCACCGCATATGGTGGCTGTTTTATATATGAACATCAGGAGTTACATGCATTCCTAAGATGTGTGTGTGAAGTTCATATGATAGGATTATACAATGCTTACAATTTTATTATTTTCCAGCACAAGAGTAAGTGTGTGCCATAGCAATCTTGCACCTCAGGGTATTTGGCCCGACAACTATGGTATCGAGGTTGATGATCAGTTCGTGGAAATGGACCTCCCGGATCGCTTGGACACCACATGGTGGAGTGCGATGGTTTATCTGAATGAAAAGAAGAAGAAGTACCTAAATTGTTCATGTGGTCGAGTGGATAGGAGGCTCTTGAAAGCTGAGGGAGAGATGCATGAACAACGGGGTCAAGCTCCATCAAGCGAAAGTCTTAAATGTTATACGTAAGGATGATCATTCATTGGTTGTCTGCAGTGATGGACTTACCATTAGATCCAATGTGGTCTTGGATGCGACTGGCTTTGTGTTGTTGCAAGCTCTAGATTCACTGCAAAAATGCTTCTCATGTTCTGGTCTATGCATTTACTACAATCTTGATCTCCATTCATCTCCCATCGTCCATGTAGACACTGATCTTAATCATTGGAAAAATTTGGTTCTACTAAATGGAAATGTGCTAGGAACCAATGAATCTCCTAATAGCGTAGCTTCGTACATGCCTAAACTCTTGAAACTGAACCCTTGAAGCTGCTACTTAAGATTGTAGGATTCTAAAGTTCCATAGGTTGTATGTTTTCTGGCGCTAATGGTCGCTGAGCTTGTCACGGGCTATGGGTGTGCTGTGCTGGCAGAGCAAATCCACATGAGTATCTCATATATGTGTATCATACATGGTGTCACTTTGTAATGCATATATCAACGAGAGAGATAGAGAGGAAGGGTAGATCGGAGCAGACACGCGGCAGAACTAATTCTTGATGAACCATTAATTTTAGGCTTTTTTGCTTGATGAACTGACAAGTGCCCTTGATCCAGTGTCCACTCAGAATATTGAAGGGATTATAGTTAATCTTAAGATGCAGAGAGGAGTGACAATTATTTTCGTTTCACACAGTCTCTTTTTTCTCTGACATCGAGAAAAGAGATAAAATGAGAGAAAGAAAGAGAGAGAAAGATGCTTAAACGTGTTGTCTTTTTTATCAATAATCCAGATGATACATCACCGCATATTTCTGAGTGCTATGAATCGTTTTTCCCTTCAAAGTATACCCTATGTCTTGTAGTCCTCCATAATCTTTGCATCTTCTTTCATTTTTGTTGTGCTTGTGAAGAAATGTATCTTGTTTCGTATTATGAATCACTTTGCAAGCTTTCGTTTGTGTATAAAGACAATGAAAGAGTTTGTAAGAATGTCATGAGAGAGAGAGAGATGTGCATATACATGAGTGCATGTATGTTAGTAAGTGAGCATGCATGTATAAATAAGTGTATGCATGTATGTATGCATATGCATGTGAGCATGTGAGAGAGTGCATGTGCATGATTATATATGTAAGAGAATTTTAGAATGCATGTGCATATATGTGAATGTATGAGAGCATGTAAAGAGTAAATGCATATGCATGAGAATTGAATGTATGTATGAATGCATGGATGTATGTAAGTGGTGTATGCATGAGTACATGCATGTGTGTATGTGTGATGCATATGAAAGTATATGTATGAGAGTATGATGAAGAAGTGTTCATGTGCATATATGAAGTTAGCATGTGCATAAGAGTATGCATGTATGAGTAAATATACATGTGCATAAGTAAGTGATATATGCATATGCATAAGTATGAGAATGTGTGTGAATGCATGTCCCTAAATATGCATGAATTCATGTTTGTGTGTATGTGAGCATGTGCATGAATATGCGTAAATGCATGGATGTTAGTAAGTGTGCATGAGAAGCATATGCATGTGCATGTAAATGAATTCGTATGCATAAATGTATATGTGCATGAGTGCATGTATACATGTGAGTGTGAAGGCATGGATGCATGAGTAAGTATGTATAAATGTTTAAGTGTGAGAATGCATGTATAAGATGTGATTATGCATGCAAGAGCATACAAGTGCATGAATATGCATAAATATGTGCATACATATATAAGTATGTGAATGCATGTGTATATAAGGATGTACATGCATGTTTATGAAAAGGTGTATATATGCATGCATATGACTGTGTGCGTACATGTAAGAAAGCATGAATGTAAAAGTGTAATAAAATTTAATGCATGTTTATGAGAAATGTAAATATCGATGTATAAGTATGAAGTGTGAATACGTGTGTATGCAAGTGAGATGTATATACATAAGAATTTATGGATGTTTAAGAGATGAATGAATGCATGTATATATGTATAGAGTACAATAAACTAGTTCACTTTAGGATATACTTTGAGCTCCAAGCAACATTATACACATCTAAAGCATAAATAACCTGATCTGATTTATGAGCAAAATACCGGTTTCTTGTAGGTGATTATTACATTTCTAAATGTTCTTATAGATACAAGATTTCTAGGATATATGAGATGTGATAAGGTGAAGGATGTTTTGCAACATGGCAAGAAACTTTACTGAGTAGAATCATGTGTTTTAAAATTTCGTTCTTGTTCCTAGACTTGGTATACATGTACGTATGCATGCATGTATGAGCGTGAGCATAAGTGTGTGCATGAATGTGAATGCATGCATGAATGTATGAGTGAGCATGCATATGAGAGAATGCATGTGCATAAATGAGTGTATGCATGTCCATATATGAAATAGATGCATGTGTGCATGAGAAGTGTATGTTGTAAGTGAATGTATTTATACATGTGTAACGGTGTTTTCATATGCATGAGTGCATATGTATATAAGTACTTGAGTACATGCAAATGAATAAGTATGAATGAATGCATGCGCATAAGTATGCATGAATGAGTGATGTATAAATGCATGTGCATGAGTATGCATAGTATGGATAATAGTAAGCACAAATGAATAAATGTGCATGTGATACATGTTAGTATGTATGTATGCATGTGTGCATAATTCTATGCATGTGTGAGTAAATATGCAAATATACGCAAGTAAGCAATCTTTATGCATGTGTGAGTAAATATGCAAATATACGCAAGTAAGCAATCTTCCGCAGACGTCTAACTCCAACAATTGGTATCAGAGCAGGTCCTTGCTTCATCTAGGGTGCCGTCGACATTCCTCCGTTTGTAGTCTCAGATTCGCACGAAATTTGGTGAGCATACTCAGGGTGTTTCAGGGCTCGTTTCGGCCTCCGAACGCACTATCGCAGTGCTTGTGCAGGCTATTTCATCTTTTTGTGCCAAAGGTGTATACCAGTTTCTGTTCGCTAGTTTAAGCGTCTCAAAGTCTGCTACAAGTCTAGCAGAACTCGTCTGGGCAGTTCTGTTCAACTTTTTGAGATACAGTCAATTTTTTGCATCAAGGTATTTTAGTCACCGGCCATGGCTGAAAGCAGTGATGTATTCCGTATGTTGGCTGTTGAGGATAAGTTGGATGGTACCAACTACCCATTATGGGCTTATATGATGCAACATGTATTGGTTGCAAAAGGATTATGGAACATTGTGCAGGGTGTTGAAAGACGTCTAAAGACACTAAGGGGTTAGTCCAAGCTCATGTCTTATCTCATAGAACTGGTTGGTTATTATTACTTACTTTGCAACCTGAAGAATTTGTACTAGCTTATGTATGGGGAGTACAATAGTATTTGGGTGTGGCTACACATGTCATGCACCACAAATAGTATTTGGGTGTGGCTACACATGTCATGCACCACAGGCAAGCGTCTATGTATCACCTTTCTATATGACTCCATCTAAAGTTATGCCATCTAAAGTTATGCCAACACCATATAAGATGCACTTTCAGAGGGCCTTCACAATCTCATAAGTTTTCTGCTTCCTAGAGGAAAGAAAATTTCAAATTTTCTCTCTATATATTTTTACATTTTTAACTCAACTCTTCTCTCTTGTATTGCAGTTTTTGTATCCGTACGTATGTATGTATATACGTATGTGTGTGTATACGTATGCATGTATGTGTATGTATGTTTGCTTCTTTCCATGCCTGCATGCATGTATGTATTAAATATTCATAGACACATGCATACATACATACAATATTTGCATGTGTGCATGAGAAGTGTGTGTTGTAATTGAATGTATTTATACATGTGTAACGGTGTGCTTGAGTGCATATGTATATAAGTATTTGAGTACATGCAAATGAATAAGTATGAATGGATGCATGTGCATAAGTATGCATGAATGAGTGATGTATAAATGATTGTGCATGAGTATGCATAGATGCATGGATAATAGTAAGCACTCATGAATAAATGTGCATATGATACATGTTAGTATGCATGTATGCATGCATGTGTGCATAATTCTATGCACATGTGAGTAAATATGAAAATATATGTAAGTAAGCAATCTTTATCCATAGGATAAAAAGAAAAACATGAGTGTTTTAATTTCTTGTAAAAATAGTTATGTTTTTTTTTTCCTTTTTTTTTCTAATGTTATCTCAATATATTGAAGAGCATCTGATATTGATGAACATTACAAATGGGAAGATGGAGAGCCATGTAGAGGATCAAAGCTACAGTCCCTTGAATCCATCTACCTTGGCTTTTCTAGCAAATGAAAATTAAAACCTATTGCCTTAGAACTTAAAACTCTTGTATTTTCATAAGTTGTATAGGGTTGTTTGTTATTTCTTCCTCACATACATGAATGTTACCATATCATTTAGATAAAATTGAAGATTATCTTAGAATTTTTACTTATATTTTCCTACTTTGTATAGAGTTATTTTTGTTCATCTTTAAAAACATGATTTTCATGTCATCTAAAAATGAAAAAGGTTTTGCATGTAATCAAATGATGTTTTCCATCTGCATAGACCACTAGAATATAAATTATCACCTTTCATAGCAAAGTTTTAACATCTAAAGACCTAAAGCTCACTAAAAAACACCTTGCATGTAATCACTCAGTTAGACCATTGCAAAATTGAAACTGATCCACCCAATGGTATTCATGCATGCTCTAACAATGTTTGCACATAGTTCTCTTTAGATAGGTTCAAAAACATCAACAAGAGTTCTCTTTGTACTTCTCTAACAACAAATATTCAGCTTCGGGGCTGAGTTGTTAAGCCAGACTAGTGAATCTATAGGTTTCTTGAATGTTTTAGTTGTGGTAGGAACAACCACCACAAGTCTATGCAGGTTTTTGACCTGAAATACTAGAGTTGATAGACACTTATATGTGTTGGTGGCTATTTTTTGGGATGTGAATTTAGCCTTAAAGTTCCATCTTACTTCAGATATTGAGCACATAGACAATATGCATGATTCTATGGATACCACTTATGTACGTCCATGTGGTCATTGATCCATCGGTTACATTTTTCATAAAGCCTTTGATGTTGATAAAGAGGATGATGGTGAGGTTTCCTTTACTTTGAGACACCCAATTTTCTAGGTCTCTTCGGTGATGTAGGTGGAAGACTTACCTAGCCTCGCCATAGGAGATGTATGCTAGTTGTTCATAGGTGCTCGATAAGCCTACTTGGCTTCTTTTTGGTAATTGATTATATGTAGTGAAATCAATGATTCACTATGCAGGATAACATGCCAATACTTGCAATTTTATGAGATTTTGACGATGGCTAGATGCTCATTTTGTAGAGGATACTTTGGAAAAATTTTTCTAGATTTTTGGTTTTCTCAAGTATATAGTAGTGGATTTACTCCTTGATACACTTGTTGGTGTGAGCACATTTATTCTCACATAATCCTTTTGATTGGTTATTAGTGTTCATTAACTCATTTTTATGGGAAGACTCTACTAAAGTTTTTCTAGAATCCAACATTTGGTCATCCTTTTTAAGCCTTAGTGGTGCTTGGACTCTTCTAGCTCCATTATCATTCTATTCAATTCTCTATCATCATGGCATCACAGGTTTTAGTCACATCAAGTGGATCAAGGTCTAGTGCTAGTGTTCCAAGGAGCTATAACTTGTAGGGCAAAGATTGTTTGGAGATCCAAAAATTTAATGGCACAAACTTTTCTCTATGGACAAATCACATTAAAGATGTTGTGATTTAGAGGAGGCAATGGAAGCGAGTAAATAGAATCTCAAAGAAGCCTGCTAACATGGATCAAGATGAGTGGGATGAGTTGGATGAAATGGCCAGGTCTACCATTCGATTGCTCCTAGCAGATAATGTTTACTTTATAGTATTGGACTCTGAAAGTGCAGACGAGCTCTAAAAGAAGTTATGCAACACATATGAAAAGCAAACAACATCAAATAAGTTGTATTTGATGAGAAACTTATATGGATTTTGCATGAAGGACATAGATAGTGTTTCCAATCATCTAGATGATTTTGATGCTATATTCTCCTTGTTACAGGCTTAGAAAATGGACATGGATAATAAAAAGAAAGAACTCTTGTTATGCACCTTGTTATCATCATGGGATATGTTTTGCGCAACTATTAGCAATAGTGCACCTAGTGGTAGAATGGTCTATGATGACATATGTGGAGCATTCTTGAGTGAGGAGATTCATAGAAAATCTATGGTTGGCACTCAGAATTACCATCTACTTCGACTATGAAGATTGAAGAAATCAATGCTATTTATGATGATGCTGATGTGTTGACACTTGACAGTATTGTGCCTACTAAGAATCTTATGGCTGATTCTCTTTCCTACACATGGATGATAGATTCTAGTGCTTCTTTCCATGTGACACCACATAGAGAGTGGTTCTCTACTTATGCCGCAAAGTCTCTTGGTACTGTGAGACTTCCTGATTCTTATTCGTGTGACATTGTCGGGATTGGAGATGTGGTTCTGCACTTCATTGATGCTTTAAAATTTAAAATGCATAAAGTATGCCATGTTCCTCATTTATCATGTAGTATGATGTTATTTGGTCAACTTGATGACCTTGGTTACAGTATGATCTTGTATGCTCAATCCTTTTGCATATCAAAGGACAATATGGTTATTGGAAAAGGAAGCAAAGTTGGCTCACTTTATCCTTTATTTGTATCACAGAAAGAACGATTCTTAACTGTTATTGAATGGCCTATGGCTTGTGTTTGGCATGGCCATTTGGGCCATATATCACGTAATGGAATGAAAAATCTTTGTCGTTCTGGATACTTAGTCATGTTACCTTTTTGTGAGCATTGTGAATATGGAAAGCAAACTAAGAATGTGCAGAGAATGCACATTGACTCTTCAATTAAGCCCTTAGATATGGTTCATAGAGATGTGTGTGGTCCAATGCTCACAAGGTCATTACGTGGTTCTCTTTACTTTGTCACTTTCATAGATGATGAAACTAGAAAAGCTTGGGTATATCCTATCAAAACAAAGGATGAGGTATCCCCTACCTTAAAAAAATGGCTTACCTCAATTGAGACTGAAAAAGGAACGAAGCTCAGAGATTTACGTTCAAATAACGGGGGTGAGTACACCTCACATGAATTCAGCCTTTTCTATCGGTCGAGAGGAATTTGTAGAGAATTTACAATTCCCTATACCCTAGTACAAAATGGTAGCTAAAAGGATGAATACAACTATTGTGGATAGAGTAATTTCTATGTTGCATCATGGAAACCTTTCAAAAGGCTTTTGGACAAAAGTAGTATTGAGTGTAGTCAATGTGATTGAAATTTCATATAATACTTCCAAAGGTCTGAAAGTGGCACAAGATTTATGGATAGGGAAGCCACCATATTATCGTCATCTTCAAGTTTTTGGGTGTGAAGCATATGTTCATATCCCCAAGAATCTTAGATAAAAGCTATAGCATAAGTCAAAGAAATGCATTTTTCTTGGATATGGTCAAGGAGGAAAATTTGGATATGGGACCTTGAAATGCAATCAATGATAAAAAATTGTGATTTCATTTTCAATGAGTCTAAGGTGCATAAAAAACCCATTAAGGAGGTTGAAGTGATAAGAGTGGTGTTTCAGGATACTAGTCCTCTAGTAAGCATGCACACATAAGGATGTTCAAGAGAATGTCCCATGAGATCAATCTGCAAATGTTCTAGTTTATCAACCATTGAGACACTCTACACGTGTCTCACATCCACATGATAGATATGTTCCACATTTGAATTTTGTTATGCTAAAAAATGCTGGTGAGCCTTCTTGCTACAAAGAGGCTATGTAGATAGATGATCATGTCAAGTGGGAGCATGCCATGAAGAGTGAGTTGAGTTCTATTCACAAGAATGGTACTTGGGATTGAGTACCTTTTCCAAAGGGGAGGAAAGATTTACCATGTAAATGGGTATATGAGATAGCACTTCTCCAAAGTATAAAGCACGGCTTGTTGCACACAGTTTTAAGCAGCAACATGGTCTTAATTTTGAGGAGATCTTCTCTCCATTGGTCAAGATGACTACCTTGCAAATGTTGCTTGGATTTGTTGCAATGGAGGACTTAGAGATAGTGATAAAATGGTCAACAAGAAAGTCTTCAATCCTGTCATGGCTTTGGTTTCTGTTACATTATAATCTGTTGCGAATGGAGGCAATCTGTTGTGATGCTGATTAGCACACGTTTATATGTTCAATCTGGACTCAAAAGATATTTGTTTTCCGCTATCATGGGAATCGATATTCCTGTATAGTTTGCTTTACAGTATAATTACATGTTCCCTTCAGAATCTTTGTATGCATCTCTCTATCTCTGTCTCTCTCTCTCTCTCATACACACACACAAACACGCACACACACACACATGCAACATTAATGGTTCATCTTAACGGTCTAACAAGAACAACACTGTTTTTTTTATTATTAATAAAAAGGAAGTTCGGCCTTAGCCTATTCTCTCAGACTTTAATTAAAATAAAGAAGAAAAGTTACAAGTGAATGGGGCTAGTGCCCATGGGACCCCCCAAATATCACAATACAGGGGAGGAGTATGTTAAGCTAGAGGGCATTACAAATGAGGCAGATAAATCTATCATCACCCTCATGTGGGACCCATTTGGGTTTTAACTTGTTGTTTTCGAGGAGATAAATACTATGGTGTATAAACGGTGGAGATCTCTTATCTCGGGAGATTCTTTTACCTAGAAGAAACAAGGATTTCTCGATCGACCATTCCTAAGGAGTTTGGCCAAAAATGATAGCACATCGCTCCCTCCAAATCTTCCAAAGAGTCTCACCCCTGATGGCATTCCACAGCCTCGATGAGCAGCCAACTGCCTCACCCAACAGCACCTGTTGCCAATTGATTTGGTTCGTGAGTCTCAATACCCGGGTCACGTGACACCAGATAACACGGGATTGGGGGCAATCGAAGAACAAGTGAGCTAAATCTTTGATGCATCGATGGCAATGCTTGCACCATGGTGGCACACCACAGATTTTGTTAGCCCTTGCATTGGACCAGATACCTTTGTGCAAGATCTGCCACATGAGAACGGACTTTTTGATCTCAATTAGGGGGTGCCAAATAGACATGAACTTTAGTTCCCATCGAAGTTTGGTCCAAGAAAGGCACCATCTCTTGTTAAGAGTGTGATGAACATCTAAGTTCTCTTTGAAGTTGGGGATTCTGGATAGTTTCTTTCCATTGCTCGATTTGAGGCCCTCCAAGCAAGGAAGATCCTGACCGCAGAGAAGGTGGGTAGTTGAGCATCCCATGCTAAACATCTGCCTTGAAGAAGAGTCCATTCCTCTAGGGTAACTCTAAGTCTCGGGTCCAAGTCTTCAAACCTAATCCACTGTTTGGAATACCACTTCGAACGCACGTACCACCCCTCATTACAATATTGATGTGAACGTCTGTGAACATCTCTGGATGCATCAATATAATTTTTTCATTTATGCATTGGTATATGCATTCAAGGTTGCATGGAAATAAGCATTGATATACACGTTGTCTTGAGGGTCACAAATATTTTACATGTCGCAGTCTAGGAAGAAAAGTAGTACAATGAATTGGAAAGACAATGTTGTGAGGTAGATGCACTCATAGATGCAATGTTGGAAAGACAATGTTGTGAGGTAGATGCACTCATCTTGGCGAACTCATAGATATATCCAGCTAGGATTTGAATTCAAGACTTCGTCCCACAGATGCAAAACATCAACCACTAGGTTATGTGGGCTTCGAAGTAGAAAAGAAGACAAAGACCATGACTAGAAATAAAATATTTAAAACAGTAAAAGAAGCAGCGGTGGAATATGCGTTGTTCCCTTGTTAGTTAGCTTTCTTTTTTCCATCTTAAAAATTTTGCAATAAAACAAGACTTTTCCTATTGATATAGTCACAAGAAAAAGATATGAAGTTTAGGACTTTACACTTAGTTTCCAGGTGAAAGTAATATATGCTGAGTCCACTATATACGAAACATGTCCCTCATTGTAAAGGATTCTTTATTCATTGTCTGATAGATGAAACAGAGAGCTTCTTCATGATAGATTTTCATCAATCACTATAACTTCCTTCTACTGTACACTGGCCGTTTTGCGTCATTTGTTGCACTTGATAGATAATTGACTACTTTAAATGATGTGCAAGTTGCTTCAAGAATTGAATTTGTGGTTTTATTGTAACTATTGTACATGTGGTTTTCAATATTGTTTGTAAATGATTTCTGGTCGATCTAGCATTTCGAAATCCTGAGACACCACGGCTGATTCCTCTTAGAGAAATCACTTTTTCTACGGAGGGATCTCATGTGAATTTGATGGTGTATAAGGAAGTACGGTAACTACCCAGGAAATAAGGTGCTTTTAACTCCCTTTTCAAGATCAATACTATCCAATTTGATCTCTTGGAAGTAGATAAAGTCTGGGTTGCCATTTTTATGTTGAAGCCTTTGGCCAAACATTGCCACCCTTGAGGGGTCAGATAGCCCTCAAATGTCTTCAAATTGGTACTGAATTTGTAAGATTTGACTGTATTTCCAGTGATGTTTTGTGGATTTATCATTTCAAAATCGTCAAGGAGAAATCACTTTTGAACATCTATGGATGGGTATCATGTTATTTTGGTGGAGGACAAGGAAGCTGATTGTCTAGTTAGAGGTAAAAAATTGTATTTATTTGCTACTGTACACCATACGAATCTATAGAGAGAAACTCATCAAGGACGAGTGGAATTTATAGCATGCAGACTCTTGCAAGAGAATGATGAATTTTGAAGTGACAATCAACTTTGTTGTCATCGTCATCTCTATTTATTATGTCGTGAAATGTGCTGAAAAATATCTACTATTCACACGTGTAAGTTGATTTAGGTGTGGGGAGAATTGTTCTGTCAATTGGAGGTGAACCTTCTGAGCGGAATTGTCAGAAGTTCCCAAAAATAGATCTTTGAGAGAACAATTACATTGGCAATTTGCAGTTCATCTGACCCACAAACTTTAGTACTACTGACTCCTCATGATCATTGATTTGTTTTGCTTGGCCAGTGTTTCCAAAGTCAACCACACCAAGAATGGGTTCAAACCATTGAATAACATGGTTCCTAACTCTGTTAATGTTCTAGGGTGTAACATTAATAAAGATGGGGAAATCTTCAAACTCTTAGGTATCCCCATGGATTTTAAGGTTTTCTTCACTCAAAGATGGGAATGGGTTCTGGATAAATTCAAGAAGAGTCTATTGCACTAGTTCGGGGTCAATTCCTCTAGTACTCACACAACCTTCATTCTTAATCACTACTTGATGCCAAAGCTCACTAACTTTCTTGCCTGTTAGACTGCCTAAAAAAAAACAAATTGGCCAAGCTACCACCTTAGCCAGGAGGTTTTTCTGGGGTGGGAATGAGCATAGAAACAAGGTGCCAAAGGTTCCCTAGTCCACTTGCTGCAAACCTAAGACTCAAGAAGGTTTGGGATCATATGTCCTTCCAAAATGGCTAACAATCTTGCCGCTAAATGGATCTATAGGGCTCTATGGAGTAACGATGTGTGGGTTGCTATACTTAAAAGAAACATAAAAACGTTTTAGCTTTGTAACTACAAGGCTTGGTCCGATCTCCAGCTCTAGAATATTATTGTTTTTCTCCAACCCTTCTCCCCTGGAATGCTTGGAAAAAAGTCAAGGATAGCTTTTACACCCTCCCCCTTTTTCCTCCTTTTCAAGTTTTTTTTTGGCGGGAATCTCTATGGTTAGGATGGGAAGGACTTCTTAGAAAATGGGAAGGTTATGACTATGCAACAATTGAGGTCTTGTACTAATGTCTTCCCCTCTTGTGTGCAGGTATTGATCTCCCATGCAGCTCCTAGAAAACAAGCTTGAGGATTGTGTAGTCAAGAATGTGGTCTTCCCAGTTTATCCAAGATGGATGCCCTTCTACACTGTTACAAAAATATGGATGTACTTTTGTGGAACATGTTGAGAGGGCATATTTTGTGGAAAATCTGGTTGAAATAATAAAGTCCTTTGTAATGGTAATATGAATTTCTTGATCACTCTGCCTAGGATAGTGAAAAATTTTTTCAACGTTTGTACTAACGCGATTATGAGGGTGCCTCATGATGATATGGAGCCTCATAGGTTGATAGCTTGCAACAACTACACTAAATGGAGGTTTTTACTGCTGCCTTTGTATTCTGAGAAAAGATTATCCATGGCCACTTTCTTCTAAGTTTGGTTGTAGGCTTGGATCTTGCACCCGCCATTGTATGTACCTCCCTTATTAATTTAAACTTTCTTTTTTGTTCAAAAAAAAGGTAGTACTACTTCTTTAATTCTCCTGACATGGGAAGGTAAAATGGCCCACAAAAAAGTTTAAAATCCTATCATGTCTTTGCTTTCTGTTACACAACCCAAGAAATGGCACAACCCAGAGAAATGGCATGGATGGGAGAACCATGTCACATGTCATTGGCCAACCTTCACTCACTTACCCTAGCCTCCAAAGGACCCGAGGGCACACCCCACAAAGCAACACAAGCAGGAGGACCATGTCACAACTGACCGGCCAACCATCAACTCACTTATCTGAGCCTCCAAAAAACCCATGGGCACATCCCAACAAAACGGCATGAATGGGAGCACCAAGTCACAACCTACCAGCCACCCTTCAACTCACTTAACTAGCCTCAAAGGCACATCCCAACAAAATGGCACGAATGGGAGGTTCAATTCACAACTTACCAGCCATCCTTCAATTCACCTACCACAGCTTTGAAGGGACTTGTAGGAACATCCCAACAAAACAAAATGAACAGGAGGATGAAGTGACAACCCATCCACCAACCTTCACTCACTTGCCCCAAAGATCTCTCAATTTACCAAGGAACATGTCTATGTCTGTAACATGCAATGCAGCAAACTAACCATTATCCGAGCAACTTTCCTACAAATGTATCTTTACACTTTATCGAACTAAGTCCCCCATCTGGTGGAGCACAACACAACTGCCTAGTGTCACTCCCTACTTTAGCTACATGGACGAGGGTCCGTTCTAGTGGTTTGCGACTTACATGCCCTCGATCCACTTACTGTGCTACCCCCAACCCGGATAACATGGCTACCTTGCCAGACTATGGAGGATGTACCTCAGCTCCTCATAGGGGAAAAGCGCTGGAATCATCAACACCAGTCTAACCCATGAGAAACGTTGAACAAGAGAGGGTGGCCAGGAAGGTTGAACCCACAAACACACGACTGGACAATAATTGTGCCTTATGAAGGATCTAAGACATTGGGGTGGTCTACGGCACCAACCCCGTGATCCATGCCGCTCATGCCTTCAACACCGATCTGCTACCGAATTCCTTTGTGGACACTCCAAATGGAACTAACCGGCCCACATGCAACTCACATACCAAACTTTTCCCAAAAATATTACCGAGTGCCCCATGTCTAGAATGTGGAACATCAATGATGACCCTCACGTAACATAACAAACCTTCCTTCTGTTTGTTGACAGGTAGAACATGGTTCCATGGATGGTGAAAACGCACCTATCCAAGAGTTGAAGCTTTGATACCAAATGATACATTCCTCTAAGGGGAGGTCCATCTTGGCCGGAACTTGCATGGAAAAGGACATATGTGAAGTTTTAAGGGACAACTTTCCTTTGAGCAACCCAAATCGATGGGACTACAAACTTGGACCAAACCACTTGAAATGCAAAAGCACAACTTAAGACGAAGGAAGAAGGGGTGATCACCAAAGACAAGCCAACCTTGCGGGACAAAACAGTCAAGGTGCCAAACTTTCCAAAAGTGATGGGAGACATTCCCATTACTGAGCATCTACCCACGATCCAAGGGAGAACTGATGTTACCAAGAATGGTGAGGAAGGTGAGGCTCATCACACATGCCTATACTGCTTCTTCGCCAGAATGTTGGAGGGCACTCCTAGTTAGTCCGCAGTTCCACAATGTTCACAAAACTCACTCTCCTTATGATTGCGCACAATTTGGTGCAGCAAGATAAACCACTCCAAGAACGAAGATGGCTGGATAAAAAAAGAGGTCCATGATACACCGAGTATTAGGACTCTTCTATGAGTTCTACAGCTTCTCGAGGAGATACATGTCCCGATAAAAATATTATGATAGCCACAGTATATAAATAGATACAACCCCTCATTACAATAGTGATGTGAACGTGTGTGCATGCATGAATATAATTTTTTCAATTTATGCATTGATATATGCGTTCAAGGTTGCATGGAAATATTCGAAGCTTGCAATGACATTCACATCAGTCTCAACAAGAAATGGTGTCTCAATTGGACGCGACTTTGTTGGGATATGAAATTTATGTCTTTCTGGCACCCTCTCATTGAAAACAAAAAGTTGGTCCTCCTATGGCAAATTTTACACCGTGGAATATGGAACAATGCAAAAGCTAACAAGATCTATGGTGTTCCGCCTTGGTGCAAGCGATGCTGCCATAACAAGGAGGATATTGGACACTTGTTCTTTGCTTGCCCTAAATCCCTTCGGTTATGGAGGGTCCTTGGTCATTCTCTGGGACTCTAAGAACAAATCAATTGGATGCAAGCCCTCATTGGTCAAGCGATCGGTTGCTCTGTGGCATTCTGGAATGCGATCAGGGGAGAGATCCTTTAGAAGATTTGGCAGGAAAGATGCACTCACAACTTTGACAATACCCCCAAGGAGTGGTCGATCAAAAAGTCCATATTCCTTCTCGGCAAAAGAATTGCTAACTGTAAGAAACCCCCCCCCCCCCTTCAGACATCACAAAGAGCTATAGTATGTCAACAATAAGCTTAAAACCAAGTGGGATCCGCATGATGGGGATGCGAGGTTTATCAACCTCCTCTATAACTTCATGTAAGCTTTGTAAGGTCTACCATGAAGGCTCAGAAAGAAAATTAGACTTCAGAAACATATCTGTTGGAAGCAAGCTCTGGCGGGAGAAGCGATTGGTTGCTTTGTGACTCTTTGGAACACCATTAGAGGGGAGGTCCTATGGAAGATCTGGCGGAAAAGAGGTGCTCATAACTTTGGTGCCTCCCCCAAAGAGTGGTCGATTGAGAAATCATTGTTCCTCATTGGCAAAAGGATCACTAATTGTAAGAAATCCCCCTTTTAGGCATCATCAAACGCTCCTTTTGATCAACAACAAGCTTAAACCCATGTGGGCCCCGCATGCGGGTGATGAGAGGTTGATTAACCTTCTTTCTAATGCCATGTAAACTCTGTAAACGCTACCCCCCCTATGTGGGATTCGAGGGATCCCATGGGCACTAGTTCCCTTCTCTTGTACTTTTCTTTTAATTAATTCAAGTACGGGAGAGTAGGCTAAGGTTGAACTTCCTTTATTTAAAAAAAAAAAGAAAAAACATAAATCATTATACACGTTGTTTCGAGAATCACAATAATTTTACATGTTGAGAATCACAATAATTATACATGTCGCAGTCTAGGAAGAAAAGTAGAAACTTGACCAACAAGACCAACTAAACATATAAAAATCTGCATGTCATAGCAAATAGTGCACATTTTGTTTTGAGAGCACAACTGACAGTCCACTTTGTCGTCATCGTCCCCTCTGTTTAGCTGTCGTTGACTCTGCTGAAAATATCTTGTAAGTTGTTTTGCATGTGGGTAGAAACTGTTCTATCGATTGGAGGTGAACCTCCACAGCGGGATTGACAAAAGTTTCCAAGAACAGATCTTTAAGAAAACAGTTAGATTGGCAACTGCAGCTAAGCCGACCCAGAAAATTTTCGTACTACTACTTCATGACTTCGTATGACATGGGCAGCTAAAATGGTCGACACGAAATTCTGAAGTTCTAACATGGCTTTGGTTTCTGCTACAATATAAATCGTTGAAGAATTGAGGCAATATGTTGTGATGCTCATTAGCGCACGTTTATATGTAATATGGACTCAAAAGATATTCGTTTTTGCCGTCATGGGAATCGAGATTCCTGTATAGTTTGCTTTACAGTATAACTACACGTTCCCTTCAGAATCTTTGTATACAGAGCGCTCTCTCTCTCTCTCTCTCTCTCTCACGATCCAACAAGAACAACACTGATTGGAATGCCACTTCGAAAGCATGCGGATCTCTCGTACATGGCCAAACGTACACGAATGAGGAATGAAAGGTTCACCGAGTATTAGGACTCTTTTATGAGTTCTACAGTTTTTGGAGGAGAGACATGGCCCTATAAAAATATTATGATAGCCGCTGAATATAAACAGATACCGCCCCTCATTACAATATTGATGTGAGCATCTGTGCATGCATCAATATAACTTTTTCATTTATGCATTGGTATACGCGTTCAAGGTTGTATGGAAATAAGCATCGATATACACGTTGTCTTGAGGGTCACAAATATTTTACAGGTCGCAGTGTAGGAAGAAAAGCAGAAACTTGAACAAGAAGACCAACTAAAGATATCAAAATCTGCATGTCATACTCAAATAATGAAAATATCCCTTTTTTTAGAGTGCAATGAATTGGAAAGACAGGCACACCCAACCTTGTAAGGTAGAGGCACTCATCTTGGGGAGCTCATGGATATGTCCAGCCAGAATTTGAACTCGAAACTTCTTCCCACACATGCAAAGCATCAACCACTAGGTTATACGGGTTTGGACATAGTGCACATATTTTGGATGAGGAAAAGAAGTAGAAATGAAGACAAAGATTACGACTAGAAATAAAATATTTCAAACTATAAAAGAAGCGGTGGAATATGCGTTGTTCCCTTGTTAGTTAGTTATCTTTTTTCCATCTAAAAATTTGCAATAAAACAAGAATTTTCCTGTTGATATATTCACAAGAAGAAGTTATGAAATTTAGGATTTTACACTTTTTTTTTAATAAAAGGAAGTTTGGCCTTAGCCTACTCTCCCAAACTTGAATTAACTAAAAGAAAAGTACAAGAGAAGGGGACTAGTACCCACGGGATCCCCCGAATCCCACAAAGGGGGGGAGCTTATACAGAGTTTAAGCTCCCCCACTATAAAATACTTACTATTCACTTTTCATGTGAAAGCAATATATACTGAGTCCACTATATAAGAAACATCTCCCTCAATGTAAAGGATTCTTTATTCATTGTCTGATAGATGAAACAGAGAAGTTCTTCATGATAGATTTTCGTAACTATAACTTCCTTCTACTGTAGAGTGGCCATTTTGCATAATTGTTGCATGGATAGAAATTTTAATACTTTGAATGGTGTGCATTTTTCTTCTAGTATTGAATTTGCGGAGTATTAGGACTGTTTTATGAGTTCTACAATTTCTCGAGGAGAAACATGGTAGAATAAAGATATTATGAACAATTACTCTTTCTTTCAAACCGATTCCCATGCTCCGGAAAGCTCCTTGGTTTCATGATTGTCAGACATCGTTTTCTGTCCCCTCTATCCACCAAGAAATTTTCGCGGCTTGGGCGGAGGCCTTTGCCTATTGTTATGAACCGGCTAAGTGCTGGAGAAACGCGCTGGAAAAGACTCGACAAATTCTGATCAGGACTCATAAGACTATAAGAGATATCCGAAAGAAAAAAAGAGAAATGGTGTACTCGAGGCTCTCATGGCTTGAAGAGGAAGTGAACAAAGGTAACTTGCAATGCCAACAAGGGCTTCTGAAAATCACGGGAAGAATAAGACTCGAGGAAGAGGTTCAAAAGAAGAATCTGCAAATATTCTTCAAAGATTGATGGGCAGCAAAGGCTGACAAACCATCCAAAGAGATGTGTCACATGCTCAAAAGGAAACAAGCTAGGGAACCCATCCCCTTCTTGGTTGACAACAATGGGATCGAATGTAGCATGGGAGCTGAGAATAGATCTATCATCGTCCAGCACTTTACCCATCTTCTCGGGGTCTCTACTCCTCTTTCCCCACACAGGCGAGAGTGCATGGAAACCATCTCACGGGTTGCTCAATCTAGAATCCCACGGAACATGAATTCTCTACTAGTTGCTAACATTTTCGAGAATGAAATTATCGAGGTTATTGATGCTCTTCCCAATGGAAAAGTATGGGTCATGATGGCCTCACCAATGAGTTTTTCAAGTCCTTTAATCACGTGGTGGCCACCCCACTGCCTCTGGTGTGGCAAGAGGCTCTCTCCTTCGGTGCCCTCCCTAAGTATCTTTATAATGGTGTCTTCAAGTTAATTCACAAAAGGGGAGATAAGAACAAAATTGAAAATTGGTGGCCGATTACCATGCTCCAAACTGGATACAAGATAATTGCCAAAGTCATCGCCAACACAATCTCTTGTCATTTAAAGTCATGGCTTTGTGAGGACCAAAAAGGTTTTATCAAAGGTAGATCTACTTGAAGCAATTTTTGATATTTGGGAAGGCCTTGCATTTGCTTAGGAGATTGCACAAGATTTGGTATTCATTAAGATCGACTTTGACAAAGTGTATGACAGATTGGAATGGAAGTTTATTCTTCAATCACTGAAAGACCTTGGATGCAGCCAAAAGTTCATGAAGATGGTTTCCACTCTGCTCAAAAATGCTTCAACAAGAATAAATATCAATGGTAAGCTCTCTAAGCCCATACGTTTAAAAAGATCTATTAGGCAAGAGTGCCCACTAGCTCCTCTACTCTTTGCTATCGCCTCGAATGGCCTCAGTCGTCGATTAAAGCATCACATGGATGCTGGCAATCTCAACGGTCTTTCCCTTCCTCTAGATCACGGCCAACTGATTGAGAGACTCTTTGTCGATGACATGAATGCCTTTGTACATAACGATATGAGCGCATTGAGGTGTTCTGGAGTTGCCTCGACACCTTTTGTGTGGTGTCAGGTTCAAAAATCAACCATGCTAAAACTGCTTTCAGAGCAATCGGTGGACCTCCACCCCAATTGTTGTTAGATCAGGGGTGTCAAGTTATCCCTAGAGGTCAACTTTTCCATCTCCTCGGTATCCCAATGGGCTTCAACATCTCAATGGACCAACGGTGGAACTGGGTGCTATCCAAACTAGATAGAAAACTAAATCATTGGAAAGGTATGCAAGTTAACTTGGTAGGGCGTGCAATGGTTGTTAACACATTTATGCTTTCTAAGACCATTTACTTTATCTCATGTTGAAGACCTAAGGAGAAAGAGTTGGCCAAAGTGGAAAGAATATGTAGAAACTTCCTGTGGACTGGGGACCCCAATAGGAGGGGGAATTCCCAAAATCAAATGGAAAACTTGCATCATCTCGAAAGACTCGGGGAGCTTGGGTATTTTGGATATCACTGGGTTGTCTAACAAGTTTGCGGCAAAGTGGGTTATCAAGGCTTGGAGCAATAGTGAGTCCTCTTGGGCTAAATTGATCTTCAAAAACATGAAAGACCTTACCTTAGTTGGCCATCCTGGTTGGAAGGACATAGGGATCCTCACCCTTTTGTTCTCCCCCCACCCGGTGTCCCCTAAAGGCTCTACCCTTGTGTGTTCCTTATGGAGGAGTTGGAACAAGGCCAAACAATTCCTCAGAATCAGGGATGAGTGGAAGTGGGCAGTTCGGATAAGACAAAATGACTGTATCTAGTTCTCTATCATCGGCATTAGGGGGTGGAGTTTTGGAACCTCCAAACTACGAAGCGGCTATGGAACAAGGGGTTCAAATAGTGGAAATAGCTCTGGAAACAAGAAACTGATGAGTGGATCAAGTTTGAAGACTTAGACCCGAGTCATAGAGTTTACCTCGAGGAATGGACTCTTCTTCAAGGAAGGTGTTTAGCTTTGGACCGCTCAACTACCCATCTTCTCTACGGACAGGACCTGCCTTGCCTGGAGGGGCTCAAATGGAGCAATGGTAAGAAACTATCCAGAATCCCCATCTTCAAAGAGAACTTAGATGTTCATCACACTCTTAACAAGAGGTGGTGCCTTTCTTGGACCAAACTTCGATGGGAACTAAAGTTCATGTCTATTTGGCACCCCCTAATTGAGATAAAAAAGTTTGTTCTCATGTGGCAAATTTTGCATAAGGGTATTTGGTCCAATGCAAGGGCTAACAAAATTTGTGGTGTGCCTCCATTGTGCAAGCATTGCCATCGATGCGTCGAAGATTTAGTTCAACTTTTCTTTGATTGCCCCAAGTCCCATGTTATTTGGCATCACATGACGCGAGTACTGACATTCACGAACCAAATCAATTGGCAACAGGCATTGTTGGGTGAGGTAGTTGGCTGCTCATCTAGACTGTGGAATGCCATCAGGGGTGAGACTCTTTGGAAGATTTGGATCGAGTGATGTGCTATCAATTTTGACCAAACTCAAAAGGAATGGTCGATTGAGAAATCCTTGTTTCTTCTAGGTAAAAGAATCTCCCGAGATAAGAGATCTCCACCGTTTAGACATCACTGTATTTATCTCCTCGAAAATAACAAGTTGAAACTCAAATGGGTCCCACATGAGGGAGATGATAAATTTGTCCGCCTCATTTGTAATGCCCTCTAGCTTACCAAACTTGTCCCATGCATTGTGGGATTTGGGGGTTCCCATGGGCACTAGTCCCATTCACTTGTAACTTTTCCCCTGTATTTTAATTAAAGTCCGAGAGAATAGGCCAAGGTCGAACTTCCTTTTATCAAAAAAAAAGGGACAACACTATTTGAAATACCAGTTGGAAAGGATGAGGATCTCTAGGACATAGCTAAACGTACACAAATGAAGAATGAAAGGAATCCACAGAGTATTAGGACTCTTTTATGAGTTCAACAGTTTCTCGAGGAGAAACAGACATACTGTTACGTTTCAGGTGAAAGAAACATCTCCCTCATTCTAAACGATTCTTTCTTCATTGTCTGATACAAGAAACAGAGAAGTTCTTCATGATAAATTTTCATCACTATGACTTCTTTCTACTTCACAGTTGCCTTTCTTCTCAATTTCTTGCATTGGGTAGCAAATTGAGTACTTTGTATGTTGTACCAACCATGGCAGTAGTCTTCTAACATGATGTGCATATAATTCGTGGTTTTATTGCACATATAATTCGGTGCATGTTTATTTTCATATTGCTTGTAAATGATATTTGGTCGATTTAGCTTGTAAAGAAGTTTTCCATCATGTGGATGATTTTTGCGGAAAAGGGGCCAATGACTCACCTTGTTTGGGTTATGGTAATGACTCCAAGTGTAAGAGAAATTCTGAATTGGTTTCTTAACTTTCTTGTGCTGGTTTGTATTCACTTATTTGATAGAAACCTCTTTTATTCACATACGTGATCTCTCACTTCAAGCGTGTGCTATTTCTCGTATTTTTGGGACATGAATATGATATTCTAGAACCATATTTGATTTTTTTTCCAGTCAAAGAAACCTATGAATGTCAATGAATTGGAAAGTTTGAGATTAGGATATAACTCATCTTAAGTAAATTTCACTTTAGAATAAAGAAATTAAGTAAAATTTATAATCTAGGAATCACATGACTCATTAGTTCCTGGTGAAATTTCTTTGTGATTTTTACTTTTGATTCAAGAGACTTCGTGAAGATTCTTTTTTTCTTTGTTTTCAAAATCAAGGATTTCCTTCCATGATCTAGGGTTTTGATTCACAAGTTTTTGTGAAGATTTAGTACCGTAGGTGTAAATTGATTTCTCTATACTAATTGTATGCATTTTCCATAATATAGATTCTTCCCTACTTTTTGTACTTTTCCCTTAAAATGTTTTTATTAGAATATTTTCTGTTGATCCTTTGAAGTGAAATTTTAACTTCTATAGATAGAGTGAAAATCAGTATTAAGGCTATATTTGCACAACATTCCTTCAACAAATTGAGGAGAATTTATCTTTGATCGTTTTTTGTATGCATGGTATTTTAAATTAAGGAGCGATTAGTGATGGATTAATTAGTACAAAGTGGTGGAAAAATTTATAGCATACAAATTATAGGCCAAACAAAAAATAAGGAACATGATTCTTCTAAGCTAAAGGTTTTCTCTAGACAGAGAACTACTCTGATGACCACTATGGTCCTAGAAATGGAAATTTTTTTAAAAGTTGTGTATTTGATCATAACACAATTAGATAACCCTCCCATCGCTCTTTGAGGCCATACATGCTATTTTTCACGTTCAATTCAGAATTTGTATAGGATCTGAACTCATAAGAACTCGAAAAAAAGCTAAGTTCCTTCCTCAGCCTCACATCTTCATACCGTAAAAGCCGAAAAGAAATCTTTGTCCCATGCATTCCCTCTCTATCATGCCACAAAAAGCTCTATTTTTGTCCCACGTTCCTCATCCAAAATTCTACAACAATTAGAACATGGAATCCAATAGAAACCTCCACATCTTGTATAAAGGAGTTCGATAAAGATGCATAGGTATACATGCAACTCTCAAGATTTGACCTTCATCATGTTTGGGATCATCAAAATTCACATTTTCATTAGAAGGTTAAGCTATTAGGCTTTGAGCGTCAAAGACATGTAGGTTGTTTCTATTATACAACATGTTTTTATAGTGAATACTATGAAATTGCAAAACTCCAATAGAGCTTGACATCATTTTAATTGTGGCTATCTCTATGGGGTATTTTTTTTTCTTCTTTTTGATCACATTTTCTTCTACTTTGGTGGAAGAGCAACCACTCTATGTTTTAGGAAATTTTGAAGCAGTCCATTTAGATATTGGGACATTATTGTTTCAAGATGTACCTGTTGCTCAACTTCTTCTCTTCTTATTTTGGAGTGGCCACAAACTCATGTTTAGTACTTAGATCCTTCAACCATAATATTATAATGTATATAGACAGAGGTTTCTACATTCATATGTCTACCTCAAAATTTACCATTCCATTATTTCTACACAAGAAACCCTTTATTCAATGAATTCTTTGCTCTTTGGAGGTTAACAAAATCGACAACCTTGATTCCCTTAACAAAGAAATAGATTGAATCGTTCTCCCTAATACCAATAGCCCACTTCCACTCTTTATTGACCTTGAGGTGAGGTTTCATCTTGTTCCAACCTTTCCATTAAAAAAAGAAAATCCAAATCCAAGCCTCTAGGAGTAATAGATAAAGGGGAGAACAAGAAGGCGATTAAGTTCTAACCCTTCTAACAAGAAGACTGACAAAGTATGAGCTTTTTTTCTGTGAAAATTAATTTGGCTTAGCAGGTATCCATATTGCTCAAGGATACAATCAACCATTTGGCCTCCAATGAAGTATTTTGATGCCAATGCACCATGTTGAACCCTAGTTCTAGAGAGCTCCACTATGGTACCCTAAGAGTAGAAAACCAAGCTCCAAGAACTGCACACAGTAGTTTACACACAGGCTACAAAATACGCAAAAAAACACAATACACAAGGACCACAAAGATAGATTTCGTAGTTGTTACAAATGCATTCAAACTTAGAGTATGTAGCTAGCTAGGCCACTATATGTTTTATTAAGGTACATATACAAAAGTGTCTGATGGCCATTTGGACTTTCACGTGTATGCTAATGATAACAATCTCCCACTAAAGGCCAATATCGCCAAAGTTTCTATGGGAGAAAAATGAAGAATGATAAAGAATACCTGAGTATGAGTATACAAACTATACCTCCCACTTGATGGGCATGTTACACATTATACAAGTAATTGTGTAAAATCATGAATCAAGTAACCCCCATCAAGTGACAATAGTGTGGAAAGCTATCCCGTGGTAGAGTTTTAGTCAAAGCATCGACAACATTACCTTGAGTATGAATCTTCTCAAGAATAATGAGCTTAGCGGCTAAGCAATCTCTAATAAAGTGATACTTCACCTCAATGTGCTTGGTCTTTGCATGATAGATCGACTTCTTAGCGAATGCAGAGATAGCACTTCAACAAAATGAAAAATGTATCCTGATGTAGACTTAGGATTGTCTACACAACTAGCATAATTAGAATTTGTGTAACCAATAATGGATGTTTTGCCTCTACCCAAGCATTGACACTTGTCCTTAGTGCCACTCAAATATCTCAAAATCATCTTGATTGCTTCCCAATGCTTCTTGAGAGGTTTCGACATATATCTTCTCACAACTCCCTTTGCAAATGCAATGTCTAGTCTCATTGCTACCATCGCAGACTGATAAGGAATTTTGTTCATGAATTCTATTTCCTCATCTAATTTGGGGAATCATCCTTGCTCAATTTCACATATGTGGGTAAAGGTGTACTCAATTCCTTTCCATCATGCATATGGAATTTGTGAAGTACTTTGGATATGTACTCACTTTGAGACAAGCATATGCATCTTTTACTCCCACCACAAGTAATGTGCATGCCAAGAGTATGTTTGGCATCCCCCAAATCCTTCATATCATATATCTTACTCAACTTCTTTTTGAGAATCGACAAGTCATAAGAGGACTTGCTAGCAATCAACATATCATCAACATAAAGTATCAAGCATATCAAGCTTCCATCTGAGCATCTCTTTGTGTATAGACAATGATCCTCATCACTTCGAGAATAGCCTTGTGACTTCATAAAAGCATCAAACTTTTCATACCATTTTCTAGGGGACTATTTAAGTCCATATAAGCTATTCTTCAGCTTACAAACTAGACTCTCTTTGCTAGGAACTACATAACCCTCTAGTTGTTCCATATAGATCTCATGTGTAAGATCTACATGCAAGAAAGAAATTTTCACATCCATTTGGACTATCTCTAAGTCCTCCATTGCAACAAAACCAAACAACATTCGGAAGGTAGTCATCTTGACCAATGGAGGGAAGAACTCCTCAAAATCAAGACCATGCTATTGCTTAAAACAGTTTGCAACAAGTCGTGCTTTATACTTTGGAGAAGTGATATCTTATGTGAATTTTACTTTATATACCCATGGTAAACCTTTCCTCCCCTTTGGAAAAGGTACTAAATTCAAAGTACCATTCTTTTGAATAGAATTCAACTCTCTCTTCATGGCATGCTCCCACTTGACATGATCATCTATCTGCATAGCCTCTTTATAGCAAGAAGGCTCACCAGCATTTTTTAGCATAACAAAATTCAAAGGTGGAACATATCTATCAGGTGGATGTGAGACACATGGGGAGTGTCTCAATGGTTTGCTAAAATAGAATATCTGCAGACTAATCTCATGGGACATTCTCTTGAACATCCTTATGTGCAAGATTTTTATGCATGCTAACTAGAGGACTAGTATCCTCAAACACCACTCTTCTCTCTTCAACCTCCTTAATGGGTTTTTTATGCATCTTAGACTCATTGAAAATGAAATCAAATTTTTTAATGACTGAGTGCATTTCAATATCCCATAAATGATATCCAAATTTTCCTTCTTGACCATATCCAAGAAAAATGCATTTGTTGGACTTATGCTATAGCTTTTATCTAATATTCTTGGGAATATGAACATACATTTCACACCCAAAAACTTGAAGATGATCATAATATGGTGGCTTTCTTGTCCATAACTCTTGTGCCACTTTTAGACCTTTGGCAGTATTAGATGAAATGTCAATCACATGAACTACACTCAATACTACTTTTGTCCAAAAGCCTTGTGAAAGGTTTCCATGATGCAACATAGAAATTACTCTATCTAGAATAGTTTTGTTCATCCTTTCAGCTACACCATTTTGTACTAGGGTATAGGGAACTGTAAATTTTCTACGAATTCCTCTCGACTGATAGAAAAGGCTGAATTCATGTGAGGTGTACTCACCCCCATTATCTGAATGTAAATCTCTGTTCTTAGTTCCTTTTTCAGTCTCAAATGAAGTAAGCCTTTTTTTGAAGGTAGGGAATACCTCACCCTTTGTTTTGATAGGATATATCCAAGCTTTTCTAGTTTCATCATCTATGAAAGTGACAAAGAAAAGAGAACCACCTAATGAACTTGTGGGCATTGGACCACACACATCTCTATGAACCATATCTAAAGGCAGAATTGAAGAGTCAATGTGCATTCTTTGCACATTCTTAGTTTCCTTTCCATATTGAAAATGCTCACAAAATGAAAAACCAGAGAAAGATAACATAACTAAGTATCTAGAACGAGAAAGGTTTCTCTTTCCATTATGTGATATATGGCCCAAACGGCCATGTGAAATACAAGACATAGGTTGTTCAATAACAGCTAACAACTGTTCTGTCTGTGATACAAATAAAGGATAAAGTGAGCCAACTTTGCTTCCTTTTGCAGTAATCATATTGCCCTTTGATATGCAAAAGGATTGAGCATAGAAGATCATATTGTAACCAAGGTCATCAAGTTGACCAACTGGCATCAAACTACATGATAAATGAGGTACATGGCATGGAGCACTAGAATCTAGCAACCATGTGTGGGAAAGAGAAACAGCCATAAGAGTCTTAGTAGGCACAATACTGTCAAGTGTCGACACATCAGCATCATCATAAATAGCATTGATTGCTTCAATCTTCATAGTCAATGTAGATGGTGCAGGTAGATGTTTAACATGCCATCAACATATTTCTCTTTACCTTTAGCATCCTTTAATGCATAGTAGTCTTTCTTCATTTGTCCTTTCTTATGACAATAATGGCATTTGATATCCCTCTTCCTTGATTTACTTCTACTCTTATTTCCATTCTTTTTCTTGTTCTTGCTCTTGCAACATTGCCGATTCTTTCCTCCATAAGAATCTCGATCATTATATGCATCTCCACTCTGAGTGCGAACCATAAATTTTCTATGAATCTCCTCACTCAATAATGCTCCACATATGTCATCATAGACCATTCTACCACGAGGTGCACTATTGCTAATAGTTGTGCAAAACATATCCCATGATGATAACAAGGTGCATAAGAAGAGTGCTTTCCTTTTATTATCCATGTCCATTTTCTAAGCATGTAACTGGGAGAATATAGCATCAAACTCATCTAGATGATTGGAAACACTATCTATGTCCTTCATGCGAAAGCCATATAAGTTTCTCATCAGATAGACTTTATTTGATGTTTTTTCTTTCTCATATGTATTGCATAACTTCTTCCAAAGCTCCTCTGCACTTCCAGAGTCCAATACTATAAAGTAAGCATTATCTGCTAGGAGCAATGGAATGGTAGATTTGGCCATTTCATCCAAACCATCCCAATCATCTTCATCTATGTTAGCAGGCTTCTTTGAGATTCCATTTACTAGCTTCCATTGCCTCCTCTGAATAACAACATCTTTAATCTCATTCTTCCATAGAGAAAAGTTTGTGCCATCAAATTTTTGGATCTCAAAATAGTCTTTGCCCTATAAGTTATATCTCCTCCTTGGAACACTAGCACTAGGCCTTGATCCACTTGATGTTCCTAAGACCTTTGATGCCATGATGATAGAGAACTAAATAGAATGATAATTGAGCTAGAAGAGTCTAAACACCACTAAGGCTCAAAAAGGATGACCAAGTGCTGGATTCTAGAAAAAATTTAGTAGAGTCTTCCCATAAAAATGAGTTGATGAATAGTAATGACCAATCAAAAGGATTATGTGAGAATAAATGTGCTCACATCATTAAGTGTATCAAGGAGTAAATCCACCACTGTATAATTGAAAAACAAAAAATCTTGAAAACTTTTGCCAGAGTATCCTCTACAAAATGAACATATAGTCCTTGTCAAAATCTCATAAAACTATAAGTATTGACATGTTAACTTGCATAGTGAATCACTGATTTCACTACATATAATAAGTTACCAAAAATAAGACAATTAGGCTTATCGAGCACCTATGAGAAACTAGCATACATCTCCTATGGCGAGGTTGGGTAAGTCTTCCACCTACATCAGTGAAGAGACCCATAAAATGTTGGAGTTAGACGTCTGCGCAAGCACGCGAATAGCACAAGGAAGAAGAAGAAGCTTGGAGCACAAACACACAATACTAAATGTATTACTAGAAAATGTACAAAGATAAGTAGCCCATTAGGGCAATAGGCGTATATACAAGCCGGGGGAAAAAAACCTCCTAAAGAGGGAAAAAAGTGCCCCGGTGGTCCTAATGTGTTCACACACATCACTACCTAAATATATCAACAAATCCCCCCTAGGAGTGATGCGGTGAACAAGGAGCTGGCACTCATGTATAAGGAAGTGCCAAGCTATGTGGAAATCACTCCACAAAGGGAAGTAAGCCCAAAGCTTTGCGGAAAGCTTCAAACTTCTCCCTAGGCAGAGCCTTCGTAAAAAGGTCTCCAATGTTCTCCTGCGTGGGCACATATGCCAAGCTGATCTCCCCAGCAAAGAACCTCTCCCTGACATAGTGATAATGCACCTCAATGTGCTTAGTGCGAGCATGGAACACAGGGTTCCTCACAACTACCAATGCACCCTAACTGTCAGTGAAGATGGTGGTGGCAGAAGACTGGCCAACACCCAAATCAGCCATAAGGCGTCTGAGCCACACACACTCAACAATCGCTGTGAAAGCTGCCCTATACTCAGCTTCACAACTGGAAGTGGCCACAGTAGGCTGCTTCTTGCTCAACCAAGATATACATGAGGTACCAAGCATGAAGCAAAAACCACTGGTGGACACACGAGTGTCATAGCAACCAGCCCAATCTGAGTTAGAAAAAGCATGCAAATTTGGCGATAGTGATCCCCCCTTGGGATAAAACAACCCAAGTAGTCGAGTACCACTCAAGTAGCAAAAGATGCGCTTAACCACCTTCCAATGCGTGACTCATGGGCAATGCATAAACCTGCTCATCTGTGAGACAACAAACTGAATATCTAGCCGAGTAATGCATAAGTAAATCAAGCATCCAATAGCCTACTGATAGAGAACAACATCAAATGCATCTCCAACATCATGAAGACTCAATCGTAAACCTGTCTCCATAGGAGTGGCAATAGGCTTATAGTCTTCAAGGCCAAGACGTTGCAATAATGTGTCAATATATTTCGTTTGACACAGCCATTCCACCATCAACTTGCATAAATTGAATGCCCAAATAGTGATGCAAATGCCCCAAATCAGACATCTCAAATGAGGCATGCAAATCAGCCTTGAAATCAGCAATATGCTTCTCAATAGGATGAGTGAGCAGCATGTCGTCAACATAGACAACAATGATCAGAAGCACATCATTAGCACGCTGAACATATAAGGTGCTTTCAGTTGGACTCTTCTCAAAACCATGTGCAACGAGATAGGCATGTATCTTCTCATACCAAGCACATGGTGCTTGCTTTAAACCATAAAATGCCTTCTTTAACCTGCACACCTGGTTTTCATGCCCTTTCTGCACAAAGCCACGAGGCTAAAAAACATATACTTCTTCATGCAATTCACCATTCAGAAATGCTGTTTTAATGTCCAACTGATGTACATTCCAACCATGATGGGCTGCAAGTGCACAAATACTCCGAACAGTAGTCATACGGCATGTAGGTGCAAAGGTGTCATCAAAATCAATGCCTCTTTCTTGCGCATAACCCTTTGCAACAAGCCTAGCCTTATACCTATCAAGTGTACCATCAAGTTTACGCTTCAGCTTGTATACCCACTTAGTGCCAATGGCCTTCTTGCCAGGAGGCAAGTCACATAAAGACCATATACCATTCTTCATTATAGCATCATATTCAGATTGCATAGAAGCCATCCAATTTTTTGAATTCTGTGCTTCATCAAAAGAAACAGGCTCATTCTCATCACAGGGACTAGACACAGCCATAGCATAGCAATCTGATGGAAAGGACGCACTATGAGAGCCTGAACGAGTACGATGTGACAAAGGTGCATCTAATTTGCTGTCACGAAAAGTCTGCACCAGCCATTTTGGCATAGTTTTTGCCTGCTCAATATCTGCTCTCTCATCAACAAGTGCATCATGTAAATCTACATCGGAAATGGAATGATCTGCATCAGCATATGAGACCTGAAAAGGCTGAGAAGTTGCCTCATTAGGACCAGCACTAGACTATCCACCTGTAAAAAGAGGCATCAAAGTATCATACATGTCTTTGGAGCTAACAGATGTCTCCTTAGTACATGAAAGCAATGGCTAAATAGCATCTTCCACAAAGACAACATCACGGCTAACCAGAATGTGTTTAGTCTGTATAGCCTTTACTTTCAGAACTGTACCCAACAAAAATACATTTTACTGCCTTATCATCCAATTTTCTACTATGTTGTTCAAGCACTAGTGCATATGCCAAACAACCAAAAACACGCAGATGAGCAACAGATGGCTTGCGGTCATGCCAAGCCTCATATGGAGTGATAGACTGCAACGCTTTAGTGGGACACCTATTTAGTACATATGTTGCACACATGACAGCCTCAAGCCAGAAACTATGAGGTAAAGCCTGACTCTTGACCATACACTTCGCCATCTCCATGAGAGACATGTTCTTCCGTTCAGCAACTCCATTTTGTTGAGGTGTATATGGCACTGTACATTGGTGTTTTATCCCACGTTCATCCAGAAATGCATTAAAATCAGAAGATATATATTCCCCCCCTCGATCAGAACGGAGGGTGCCCATTTTACATGCTGACAGATTTTCAGCCAAAACCAAAAACTCTTTGAAGCACATGAACACTTCGGACTTTGCTTTGAGTGGATATACCCATGCATGCCTGGAAAAATCATCAATGAAAGTCACGAAGTAAAGGTAATTTCCAAAAGAGGGTGTTTGCATAGGACCACAGACATCACTATGTACAAGCTGCAATTTTTGAGTAGCCCAAACTCAACCATTTTTTGGAAAGGAGGAACGCTGCATTGTGCCCAAAATACAACCTTCACAAACATGTTTTCCAGGTGCCTCAAGTTTGGGCAAAGAGGACACCATTTCAGATTTCTATAGGCATAGAAAACTAGCAAAATTCAGATGGCCAAAGCGTGCATGCCAAAGCTTTGCATCTGACATAGCCTGAGAATCATTTACTACACATGCCAAATCATTTTCTGATCTTTCATAGTCTATGAGCTTATACAGCCCACGACATAAAATGCCAGAAGCAATAATCATATCGCCATTTGACAGATCATGAACTGTACACCTGTCATCAACAAATTTCACAACCAAGCCAATCTTGGCTAATGTAGAAACTGATAACAGGTTCTTTTTGATCCCTGGCACAAATAAAGCATCTGACAAAGTGAAAGAACTACCATCAATAGTAGTCAAAATGATCTTACCAACTCCCATAACAAGATAAGAGGAGTTGTTGGCGCATGTAACAGTATTCCCTGTAGGGGCACGCTCGAGTGAAGAGAAGAAACTACGCTGCGAGGTAATATGTTTAGTCGCCCCACTGTCAAAATACTGGCAAACATCTGAGTCTACTACAGACATGCACTGCTCATGAGAAGATGGGTCAAAATAGCAAACAGTAGTAAATGCCCATTCTTCTTCCTACACAAGATTTGCAGACTCTATTTTTGGTGTAGAAGCCTCTGCAACAACCATTCCAGCCTCTTTCTTCTTTGCCTCTTTAGCAGCCAGTTTTGGACAGTTCTTTATGATATGATCATTCCCTTTACAGTACTTACAAAACAATTTCTGCTTTTCTTATTTCTTCTCATCTTTATCTTCCTTCTTCGAATATGCAGAATTAGCTGATTCTTGCTTACTAGTTGAAGAGCTCCATTTTCCTTTGCCCTTCTGACTAGCCAGGAAATCTTGATCTGCAACTCACATAATGGACCTGTTTTGCCTAGACTGATCTTCCTACAACAGAATAGAGACTAACTCCTCAAATGATAAGGCATTTGCATTGCCTTTCATCATCAACCAAAGAGTAGAAGAAAAACTTTGATATGAATCAGGAAGACCATTCAGAACAGTCTACACAAGTGAGCTATCTGG
>CM035433.1:36276903-36366903 GCA_020310875.1 Ceratopteris richardii
ATGGCGAAGCAAGACGAGTCGAGTAGAGATATCGCGTGCATACCATGCTTTGATGGCTACATTTTGTGTGGGGTCTATGTAATCTACACACAGTTCACTCCTGTAGATAAGAGAGAAGAAGATGAGTCTTTCCCACCCTCCAACCACCCCCCACAACCTCCTCCCACAACCTCCCAGACCCCCCACAACCTCCCCGCACAACCTCCCACACCCCCCACAACCTCCACAACCTCCCCCTATTCCCACCCACAACCTCCCACACCCCCCACAACCTCCCCCCACAACCTCCCACACCCCCCACAACCTCCTCCCACAACC
The DNA here is from genome assembly GCA_020310875.1 of Ceratopteris richardii. Classification (NCBI taxonomy): domain Eukaryota; kingdom Viridiplantae; phylum Streptophyta; class Polypodiopsida; order Polypodiales; family Pteridaceae; genus Ceratopteris; species Ceratopteris richardii. Next base: position 36,277,222 of record CM035433.1, read on the forward strand.
TCCCACACCCCCCACAACCTCCACAACCTCCACAACCTCCCCCTATTCCTACCCACAACCTCCCACACCCCCCACAACCTCCCCCCATAACCTCCCACACCCCCCACAACCACCCACAACCTCCCACACCCCCCACAACCTCCAAAAGTTCCCCCTATTCCCACCCACAACCTCCCACAACCCCCACAACCCCCCACAACCTCCCACACCCCCCACAACCTCCATAACCTCCCCCTATTCCCACCCACAACCTCCGGCACCCCCCACAACCTCCACAACCTCCCCCTATTTCCACCCACAACCTCCCACACCCCCCACAACCTCCACAACCTCCCCCTATTCCCACCCACAACCTCCCACACCCCCCACAACCTCCCCCTATTCCCACCCACAACCTCCCACACCCTCGACAACCTCCACAACCACCCCCCACAACCTCCACAACCTCACCCTATTCCCACCCACAACCTCCCACACCCCCCATAACCTCCCCCCACAACCTCCCACACCCCCCAAAACCTCCACAACCACTACAAAAATTATGTCAAGGATGTGCTTCTGAGGGTCATTCGAATATCACAGGTGGCACAAAATGAGGATCTCAACTTGCATGCAAAAGTGACAGTAAAAGTGTAAGAGGTAAAAGTGAAAGTAGAGAAATGACTATTGCCGCCAACCATTCATAATGACTGCCTATTTTTGCAGATCCAATTCAAGATTGGTGGCATATTTGATCTACCCCTCCAATTTTGGGGCAATCAATCGGCACATGATCAGTGGACGTGAGGAATCAGCAAGGCCCTCTTGGCCTATTGGAGCCTATAAAAGCAATGGACTAATACTCATTGGGACACATATACAGATACATGCAGGGCTTATTCTGAGCATCTCTTTGGGTCCTCTCTTTGCACTATGTGGCTACAAGCCTATTGTAGGAAGTCACTTTGTGGTTAGAATACAGAGCGTGGGCTTCCGAGTGGAGGGCTAATAGCGTTGTAGTGTGAAGGAGTAGCTTAGTTTTGTCATTCAGAGTGAGCGTGCTCTTTCCCTTAGAGCAAGTCTTGATATCTTGTACTGATCACTGCAAGTCTTCATTTAGTTGTGCTCATTGTATTAGAAGAATCTCTTGTATTGATTTTGTTTAGCTCTGGATTGACATGTTAGCACGGGCCATCAGCTTTTGGAGAATTTCTTTTGCCTACATTTTAATCATCTGTTCAAACTAAGGAGTGGTTTCATCCTTCACTATTGTCATTTGGCATTAATCTTTTCCCTAAGTATTTACATTTCCGTGCGATTACTGTTATCTCCCTACTCACAGAAGTGTTGAAGGGTATATTTCCCTAAGGAGAACCTCCCTTGAGTAGGCGAAGTACTGGAAGTGCATATTTTCTGCTCTTAGTAAAAGTGGATACCCCAATACGTCCTCCACATTCTCCATACTCATATACACCACTAATTTCTTCTCCTTCATCATTAACTTCAATAAGTTTGAGTTGACCTTTACTTTTAACACTTGGAGGTTACTCTTGCCTTAATCTTCCATTGAAAGGTAGCTCTCTTTCCTCATCCAAACCACTTTTCGCATCAAGTAAACTTCTTGTGGGCTCAGGTAAGCACTCATCTCCTTCACATGTATCTTCTTCATCTTTATCTTCTTCACCTCCATTTATGACATGAAAACTTTTCTAATCTACATACCATGAAAGTGATTCATCAAATTTTACATCTCTTGAAACAACCAACTTATTGGTATGAGGATTATAACATCTATATCCTCTTTGAGTATCTGCATAACCAATAAATATACACTTTTTTGATTTCACATCAAGTTTTGATCTCACTTCACTAAGTACATGTACATATCATACAAAACCAAATACTTTCAAATGACTTACACTTGGTTTCCTTCCATGCCATACCTCATATGGTGTCAAATGATGAACTCCAACAGTAGGTACTCTATTCATAATGTACACACTTGTGATAACAGTGTTAGCCCAAAAAGAATTAGGCAAACACATATCATTTAGCATGCCTCTAGATGCTTTTGCTATGATTTTGTTTCTTCTTTCTGCATCTCGGCCATTTTGTAGTGGAGTATACCTGCATGTAACTTCTCTTTTGATACCTTCATCATACAAAAAAATCAATAAAAGCTTGAGAGAAATACTCTCCCCCTCCATTGGATCTTTGCTTCTTAACATATCTTCCTGTTTGCTTCTCGACAAATGATTTAAAATTTTTGAAACAATCAAAGACTTCACTCTTATGTTTAATGAAATACAAAAATTTCATTCTACTATGATCATCCATGAATGATACATAGTACTTATTACCAGCCAAGGATGCCTCTTTAGTAGGACCCCGTATGTCCGTATGTATAAGATCTAGCAATCCACTGCTTACATAGCTTGAATGCTTGAAAGGTTGTCTACTCTGCTTACCCATTTGACATGACTCACAAAGATGCACCATATGTTGCTTTGTAAGATCAGGTAATCCTTCAACAATACTCTTCTTTGATAGCTCCTTTAACTTGTGTACATTCATGTGTCCATTCCTTTTGTGCCATAGATCAAGCTTTGCTATTCGATGCATACCATAAGAGAAATAGTTTGTATGATTTGGGTTTACTATGAATGTAAACAATCTACCTTGTTTTTTACCTCTAGCAATTAACCTCCTTTGCTTTGAATCATCAATGAAGTAGCCTGCATGTTTAAATCTTATTTGCAAACCTTTTTCTACCATTTGACCAACTGGCATCAAATTCTAAGTGATCATTGGCACATAGACTACATCCTTCAAGCAATTTGTCTTGGTCTTCTCCTGCGTAACAACATCTCCAACCTGCATAATCTTATGTGTTGTATCATCTCCTGTTCCAACATGATCTTTACATGAAGGATTATGCATATTTGAAAACCATGAAGCATCATGTGACATATGGTTAGAGCAACCACTATCTACATACCATACATCACTATTGCAATTCATCTTAGTTTCTACATTCATCATAAGAAGAGAATCATAATCATTACTTTTACCTTCAACTGCATAATTTCCTTGTTGTTTACCTCTTCTTGAATAGCCTCCTCTTCAATTACCACATTGATTATTTTCATTTTGATAGCAATCTTTGGCATAGTGTCCATACCTTCCACATATATAGCAATTGTTGTTATCTTCACTCCTTTGTCTTTGATTATAGTTGTAGTAGCCTCTCGTACCTCTAGCTCTCGACATTCCTCTTCCTCTTGTGTTGAAGGAGTCGCTTGAAGTCCCTTGATCATCACTCCTTCTTCCTCGACTCTATTTGAACCTCTTCTACCTTTGTTTCCACCTCTTGATGATCCTGCATAAAGAGCTTGTCCTTGAGATCCTTTTTGATTTGAAGTAGAGCCATTTAGATTCATCTCCTCCTTGACCATGAGAGCAACAAGTTGATCAAAGTCTGGTAATTCTCCTCTAACATAAATAGAAGTTATGAATGGTTTCCATCTCTTATCATCCTTGAGTCCGTTGAGAGTATGTGCAACCAAGTCGTTGTCCTCCACATGAGCTTGAATTGATCCTAGTTGATCTGCAATCTCTTTAACCTTCAACAAGTAATCATTTATCAATGTCCTTGTATCTTTGTTTATGTTATTCAAATCATTTTTTAGTTGAATCTTCCTTGCTCTTGTACCTGTAGCATACAACCTTTCCAATGCAAGCCAAACATCTCTACTTGTGTCTAGATCTTGTATGTGTCCTACCATTGAATCTTGAATATTTTGTGATAAAACGAATATAACCCTTTTGTCTCTTTCATTCCAAAGTCTAAACTCCCTAAATTGTTGTTGATTTTGATCCTCTGGTAATATAGGTTTGATATCTGTTCCATCAATCAAACCATACAAGCCTCTACCTTGCAAGTATGTTGTGATTGTAAATCGCCATGCTTGATAGTTGTTCTAATCAAGCTTCTCTATTTGTGCATGTTAATCGCCCATTGTGTAGATACTAAACTTCCTTCTTTAACCCTCCTTTTGGATATGTGTGATAAGAAGAATTGTAAGATTTACCTTTGTAATAAAGTTTATGCACCTTTCTTTGCTTGGATGTTGCTTGAGATGCTTCCTTGCTATCTCCTTCTACCTTTGTGTAGTGTCGATGATGAACCTCTGGTCCAATAGCTTCAAATTCTTCATCAAGGTAATATAACCTTCTGCAAGCATCAATTACTTGATTTGATACCAATTTTGGAGTTTATTGACCTCCAAAATATACCTAGAAGTAGGAGGAACCCCCTAGGAACAAGTTGACCTTCTCACAAACTTCATCACAGAAAATCAATCATGCTTGCGGAGCTTACTCTTCTCTACTCACTCACCATCTTTTACAACTATTTTAACCACATATAAAGAGACCATGAGCTTTCCAATGAGCCAAAGAGAATGCAATTTGGATAAATATACAAGGAGATATGACATCTGCAAGTTTGAGGTTTAATGGAGACCTTCAGCAGGGGTGAACCCGAGAACACACACTACTTGTAGAGAGTACTTCTCTAACTTCAAACATCCATTGATTATAAAACTTAATAATATAAAAATAGACACTAAGAGCTTTCAAATGAGCTATAAAACATGTAATTTAGATATATATGAGGTAGATAAAAGATCTGCAATCTCTGCATACAAAATTACAACAGCATAGAGCTACACATAAGACTCTCTTGGACTTCCCACAAGATCATAACTTCTCCCCTCTTTTTATAGCATGGGGAACTAATCTAAAACCTTCCTATTACATCTAAATTCATGGTAGACACTTGGGTGGAGGTATTACATGACTCAAGCGTTCAAATAAGCAAAGTATTCATGTACTTTGAGAACTAGCCATATTGACCTTCTACTAGTACACCACTGTAGCTCCCTTGTGACTCACTAATTTGACTCACCATGTTCTAGAACTCACATGGTATTTTGGATATCGTTTATGAAAGATATGAGCCTTCTTGAAGTATTTGAAGACTTCCCAAATGTATTTACATAATTTGAAACTTGTACCATACATAAAAAAAATGTTTGCAACATTGCTTATATGCATATCTCTTCTCAAATAAGAAGTAAGCTAGACCCAAAAGGCAGAGAAGTGCATCTTCATAGGGTGTGACTTGAATCAGAAATGATACATGTTCTACAATCCTTCAAAGAAAGGATTCATGGTTAGTAGAGATGTTTTCTTTGATGAGAATGACTCTTGGTTTGAAAGTGAATGCAGGAAAGTAAAGCTACCTTATGACTTGGAAGAGGAGTTTCCAAGCCTCACTAACGAGGTGCGTAATCAGATTGAAGACATCAACTCAGATGATGAGGACATCATCAAATTAGAAGAATTCAAGGCATGGAAGTCCAAAAGCAAAGTAAAATTGAAGAAGTTAGAAGATATACCCGAATCATCCAGCGAAGCACTCAAAAGATCACAAAGGGAGAGCAAGAAGCCAATCAGATATGGGTATGACACTTCCTTAGTTACTAAGCACTCTGTTTAATCTTGCAAAAGACTTGTCATTTGAAGAGCCATCATCATATGAAGAGGCAAAGATCAAGGCAGAATGGAAAGAAGCTATGGATGAGGAAATTGAAGCATTCAAGGAAAATGATACTTGGGATCAATCTAGTACCAAAGAAGGAGTCTATGAAGGTAATTGGTTCTAGATGGATCTATAAGATCAAGAGGAATTCAGATGGATCAACAAGAAGGTACAAAGCTAGAATTGTGGCTAAGGGTTTTGCACAAACCCAAAGAGTTGATTATGAAGAAACCTTCTGACCTATGGCCAAAATGCCAACCATCAGGGTATTCGTAAGTGTAGCTGCATCAAAGAATTGGAACATGTATCAATTGGATGTAAAAACTGCATTTCTAAATGGCTGGATTTCAGAGGAGGTGTACATGTCTCAACCTCCTCGCTATGAGGATCCAAGCAAGGTAACATATGTCTGTAAACTAAACAAAGTTTTTTATGGATTGAAGCCTGCACCTAGGGCATTGAACCATAGGTTGACTACATATCTTTGGGACCAAGGATTCATCATGAGTAAAGCACATACTTCTTTATTTGTTAAGAGGAGAAATTCAGAGGTAATATACCTATGTGTATATGTTGATGATATCATACTTACATGTAATGATGCTAATGGCATCAAGCACATTGAATTAGATGATGCAAGAGTTCAAAATTAGTTACCTTGGATCACTAAAATATTTTCTTGGACTTGAGTTAGTCTACACTAACTCTGGAATTCACATTACTTAGAGAAAGTATATATAGGACATGTTAAAGAAGTTTGAGTTGCAGGATGCCAAGATAGCAAGTAATCCAATGGAGGTAAACCAAAAGTTAAGTGTTCATGAAGGTGATGTGCTTGAGAATATTGCACGTTACCAAAGCATAGTGGGAAGCTTGAGTTATGCTACATTGAGAAGGATTGATATTGCTTATGGAGTAAGTATTTTAACTCAATTTATGCACAAACCTAGGGCACCTCATTTGGAAGCTACCACGAGGATTTTGAAGTACCTTAAGGGAACTCAAAATCAAGGACTATACTTCCCTTATACCTCAGACTTGGACATCAAGATATATTCAGATGCAGATTGGGCAGGTTGCAAAGATGATAGGAGTACCTCAGAATACCTATCTTTTGCAGGTGATAAACCTATATCATGGTCTTCAAAGAAGCAACCTACTGTTGCTTTATCTTCCACAAAGGCAGAGTATAGAGGATTGGCCAATGCTACTGAAGAGGCCATATGGACTAGATTGTTATATACAGATTTGGTTTTGCATACTACATCTCCAATGATTTTTTGGAGATAATACAAGCTCACTACATCTTGCAGCAAGTCCTACTTATCATGCTAGGACCAAGCATATAGAAGTCCACGATCATTATGTGAGAGAGAAGCTATTGAGAAAAGAAATCCAATTGGCTTATGTATCAACTAATATGCAATCTGTAGACATATTGACTTAAGCTTTAGATGGTACAAAACTTTGCAGGTTTAAGTCTATGATTGGATTGCAGGACATTCAAGAAGATTAAAGAAGGAGACCAAGCCAAAATGTTTGGTTTGAGGGGGAGCTATTGTTGCAAATACCAAGCCTAAACATTTGGCTAGAGTTTATGTACAATTGAAACTCCATGGAAACCATTGCTAGGAAGTTTTTTTATCTTTACCATTTGTAAAAGTCATTCTTTGACTTGAAAGAATATTTGTAACTACCACTAAAATTGTGGGACTTGTTAGTTGGAAAAAATCACGACTCCACTTGAGAGAATATCTCCTAGATTGGAGGACTACTTTTAATGACAGCCAATGGAGGATTCAAATTCAAATTCAAATATCCTATCTATAAAAGATGTGTGAAAAACGTGCAGGATAAGTAACTCCATTCCTGAGTTCTCCTTGACCACATTGTAAGAGAGTAAGGCTTGGATCATAGCCTATACTACTCAACATCATTAGGCTTTGATTATCATGCCTATGATCTTGTACAACATTGTGTTCTAATACAATAGACCAATACGTTTCATCTATGGTCTCTCTTTCATAGTCACTCATAATTGTCAACTTGTACTGCTCATATCTCAGTCATTTCTTTACCATTTTCAACATTCTATAGCTTATTGGAATTAGATCCAAGTTCTCTACATGCTCACAAATTGTGAAGATAATCCATTCAGCCAAATTGGAGAAAAGTGCATCGAAGCACTCACTAGTCAAACTCTGTAGAGGTCCTAAAAAACTAGGGATAATGATTCAATTGCTAAATTGATTGCTCTGTGTATAGTGCATCATTTTATGTGATTCTACTTGGAATCATTAGCTCATTAAGCTAATTTGATACCTCTAAAAGGAATTTTTCTAATTCATACTGTACTAGAAGCACTAAGCACAACAAGCAGATGTGTGTGATAAAAAATAGAAGGTTTTCATTATTCCTTAAACTTGGAAGTAGCCTGTTTTGGTTCAATCATTTCCAAAGTACGTAGGCACTTGCATAGTGTCATTGGAAAGCTAATTGGGCCCACAATGCAAGTCTGAAGCAAGAAGGGGCTAGTACAAAGCAAGATTTGGCGGTACCTACTCATTTCTTGAAGTGTCCATCCATCTTTCCCAACACCTACGTCCAAAGAATTAAAGAAGTAGTCCTACTTAAATTTTGTGGGTTAGGCTAACTTTTGTCGATTCCACTGTGAATGTTCACCACCAATCGACAGAAGAATTCTCCCCATGCCTAAAAAAACTTACACGTGTGAATATGCGATATTTTCAGCAGTGCTCAGGACATACTAAACGGAGACGACGATGATGACAAAGTGGATTGTAACTTCAAAATTCATCATTCTGTTCCAAGAGCCTGCATGATATAAATTCCACTCATCATTGATGAGTTACTCTGTATAGATTCGTGTGGCGTATAGTAGCAAATAAGTACAAAGTTTTACCTCTAATTAGACAACTAGCTTCTTTATCCTCCACCGAAATAACATCGAACCCCTCGGTAGATGTTCAAAAGTGATTTCTCCTTGAGTAGTCATGCTTGATGCTTCACGATTAACAAATGATAAATGCACAGAACATCATTGGAAATAAAGCAAAATCTTACAAAGTTGATACCTATTTGAAGATGCTAGTGAGAAATTTGAAGATGTTAATCATTTGCTCAACATTTGGGGGCTTTTCGACCCCCAAACGGTGGCAATGTTTGTCCAATCGCTTCTACATAAAAATACCAACCAAGACTTCATCTACGTCCAAGAGATCCAATTGCCCAGTGTTGATCTTCAAAAGAGACTTAAAAAAACCTTACTTCTTGGGTAGTCACCATACTTCCTTATGCAACACCAAATTCACATGAGATCCCTCCAAGAAAAGTGATTTTTCAAAGAGGAATCATTTGTGGTGTCTCATGTGTGTTTTGAGATGCTAAATGGACAAAATATCATTTACAAACAATATTAAAAACCATATGTACAATAAAGCTATATGTAAACTATATACAAGCACCGAATCATATGTAAAATAAAACCATAAATTCAATACTTCAACAAAATGCACATCCTTCAGAGTACTAAAACGTCTATCAAATGCGACAAATTACGCAAAATGACCACTCTACAGTACAAGGAAGTTATAGTGATGAAAATCTATATGAATAACTTCTCTATTTCATCTATGAGGCAATGAATAAAGAATCCTCTCATGGAGATCAAAAAGTCGGTTCTCATGTGGTATACTCCACCGTGGTATCTGGACCAATCTAAAGGCAAGCAAAGTTTATGGGGCTCTGCCATGGTGCAAGTGATACCGCCATAGCATCGCGTGCTCTAGGTCTGCCCTGCTCTCGCAGACCCTTGGGAATATTTTGAGACTGCAGGAACAAATCACCTAGAAGCAAGCACTTCTAGTCGAAGGGATCCGCTTCAAAGTAGCACTCTGGAACACTATAAGAGGGGAAACTCTGATGAAGATTTGGAGGGAGGAGTGTGCCTACAATTTTGTTACACCCTCCTAAAGAGTGGTCGATTGAGAAGTATTTGTTCCTCCTTGGCAAAAGAATGTCCAACTTTAAGATGTCCTCACCCTTTCGGCATCATAAAGTGTTTCTCATCGAGAACAACAAGCTTAAACCCAAGTGCACTATGCATGAGGGGGATGAGAGGGTTGTTAACCTTCTTTGTAACACTCTCTAGATCTACAAGTTCTACCCCTGATTTGTGGGATTTGAGCAGTCCCAAGGGCACTAGTCTCATTTACTTATAGCTTTTTCCTTTTTTTAATCAAAGTCCAGGAGAGTAAACCTAAGCCAAACTCCCTTTTGGGTTTAAAACAAAACGTTTCTTATATAGTGGACTCAGTATATATTACTTTCACCTGAAAAGTAAGTGTAAAATCCTGAATTTCATAACTTCTTCTTGTGAATATATCAATAGGAAAACTTTTGTTTTAGTGCAAGTTTTCTTTATGAAAAAAAAACTAAGGGAACAATGCATATCCATCGCTGCTTCATCTACGGTTTGAAATATTCTAATTTTAGTCATGATCTTTGTCTTCATTTCTATTTCTTTTCCTCATCCATAGTATCTACATTATGTGCAAGTCTAGAAAACCTACAGTTTGAAATATTCTACTTTTAGTCATGATCTTTGTCTTCATTTCTATTTCTTTTCCTCATCCATAGTATCTACATTATGTGCAAGTCTAGAAAACCTTGTGGTTGAATGAATGCCTTTACGTTACGAGGTTAGGTGTATCTGTCTTTCCAATTCATTGTACTCAAAAAAGAAAAAGTATGTGCACTATTTGGATATGACATGCAGATTTTGATATCTTTAGTTGGTCTTGTTGTTCAAGTTTTTGATTTTCTTCCTAGCCTGCGACATGTGAAATATTTGTGACTCTCAAGACAACGTGTAAATCGATGCTTATTTCCATGCAACCCTGAATGCATACACCAATGCATAGATGAAAAAATTGTATTGATGCATGCACAGATGTTCACATCAATAATCTAAAGAGGGGCGGAATCTGTTTATATTCAGTGGCTATCATAATATTTTTAATGGGCGATGTTTCTCGTCGAAAAACTGTAGAACTCGTAAAAGAGTCCTAATACTCTGTGAACCTTTCATTCCTCATTCGTGTACGTTTGGCCATGTCTGAGAGATCCGCATGCTTTCGATGTGATATTCCAAACAGTGTTGTTCTTTTTTTTTTTAATATAAAGGAAGTTCGGCAATAGCCTACTCTCCCGGACTTGAATTAAATAAAGAAAAGTACAAGAGAAGGGGACTAGTGCCCACGGGACCCCCCAAATCCCACAAAGTAGGGGAAGCTTTTACAGAGCTTAGATGACATTACAAAGAAGGTTAATTACCCTCTCATCACCCTCATGTGGGGCCCACTTGGGTTTAAGCTTGTTATCGATCAAAAGGAGTACTTGATGATGCCTAAAGGGGGGGGGATTTTTTACAGTTGACAATCCTTTTGCCAAGGAGGAACAGCGATTTCTCAATTGACCACTCTTTGGGGGAGTCACCGAAGTTGAAAGCATATCTTTCCCGCCAGATTTTCCATAGGACCTCCCCTCTGATGGCGTTCCAGAGAGTCGCGGAGCAGCCGATCGCTTCTCCCAGAAGGGCCTGCTGCCAACTGAGACGTTTTTGAAGTCTAATTCTCTTTCCAACCACCTGCCAGAGTCTGTTGGAGTTGGGGCAGGTAAAGAAGATGTGTGAAACATCTTCGATCGACCGGTGGCAGCGTTTGCACCAGGGAGGGATCCCACAAATTTTGCTAGCCTTAAGGTTGGTCCAGATTCCATGATGAAGGATTTGCCATAAGAGGACGGACTTTTTGATTTCTATGAGGGGGTGCCAGATAGCCATGAACTTCATGTCCCACCGAAGCCGCGTCCATGACAGGCACCACTTTTTGTTGAGGTTAGCCTGATAGAAGATCGTTTCTTTGATGTTCGAGACTTTTGATAGGCTATTCCCATTGTGCCATTTGAGACCAAGCGAGCTCGACATGTCGTGTCCCATGAGAAGGCGAACTTTGTGTCGGTCCCAGGCGAGACATCTGCTTTGCAATGTGTTCCATTCTTCATGCGAAATGTTGATGCTAGGATCAATATCCTCAAAGTTGATCCAGCGGTTGGTGTCTTGTTTCCAGAGATGTTTCCATTTTTTGAAGCCTTTGTTCCATAGCTTCTTGGCATTTTGAATGTTCCAAGATTCCACACTCCGGATGCCATGGATCGGGAACCAGATAGAGTCGTTTTGTCTGATACCGGCAGCCCACTTCCAGTCTTCACTTATTCTTGTGAAGCTTTTGACTTTATTCCAACTCTTCCAAAGGGAGCACACCAGATTAGAGCCTTTCGGGAAGACGGGGATCGGGGAAAACAACAAGGTCAAGATGTCTAGATTCTTCCAATTTGGGAAGCCCATGAGTGCCAACTCATTTTTGTTTCTGAAGATCAGCTTGGCCCACGAGGCCTCCCCGTTGCACCAAGCCCTAATCATCCATTTGGCCGATACTTTGTTAGCCATGCACCCAATGTCCAAGATACCAAGTCCCCCACTATCTCTATGGCTGGTGCAGATGGACCATTTGATTTTAGGCACCCCCCTCCTATTGTGGTCGCCCGTCCAAAGGAAGTTTCTACAAATACTATCCAGTTTGGACAGATCATGCTCTTTCGGTCTCCAACAAGAAAGGAAATAAATGGTAGATGATAAGAGGAACGTGTTGATAACCATAGCACGACTAGCGAGATTGATTTGCATACCTCTCCAATAGTTAAGCTTGTTTTCGAGTTTGGCAAGCACCCAGTTCCATCGCTATTCCATAGATACGCCGAACCCCAAGGGAATCCCAAGAAGCCGAAAGATTTGGCCCTGCGGAATGACTTGACAGCCATGATCAATGAGAAGGTCGGGCTGTGACCCACCAATAGCTCTAAAGGCGGTCTTAGAGTGGTTGATTATGGATCCAGAGGCTTCACAAAAAGTAGCAAGACACTTCCAGAACGTCTCAAGGCTGGTACTATCATTGTGCACAAAGGCGTTCATATCGTCGGCAAAAAGTCTCATGGTGATCTGACTGTGGTCATGCGGCAAACGAAGGCCTTTAATGTTACCAGCTTCCACCTGATGCTCCACCAGCCTGCTAAGCCCTTCTGTGGCAATGGCAAAGAGAAGGGGAGCCAATGGGCACCCTTGTCTGATAGATCTTCTAAGTTTGATCACCTTTGAAAGATTTCCATTAATGTTAATTTGGGTCGATGCGTTTCCGAGAAGGGTCGCGATCATCTTGGTGAATTTCTGACTACATCCAAGATCTTGTAGCGACTGTAGAATATAGTCCCATTCTAGCCTGTCGTAGGCTTTATCAAAGTCGATCTTGAGGAAAACAACTTCTTGTTTAGACTCATTTGCAAATTCAAGACCTTCCCAGATATCTATAATGGTTTCCAAAATTGACCTGCCTTTGATGAAACCTTTTTGGTCCTCGCTTAACCACGCTCTCAAGTGGCAAGAGATTCTGTTGGCAATGACTTTGGCGATGATCTTGTATCCTCTTTGGAGCATTGTAATGGGACGCCAGTTCTCTATTCTGTTCTTTTCCCCTTTTTTGTGTACTAACTTGATAATGCCATTGTTGAGACAAGAAGGAAGCGCGCCAAACTTGAGTGCCTCTTGCCAGACCAAACGAAGAGGGGTGGCAACCACCAACTTGAAGGATTTATAGAACTCATTAGTGAGCCCGTCGGGTCCCGGGCTTTTACCTGAGGGGAGGGCGTCAATGACCTCAATGATTTCGGCTTCAGAGATAGAGGCATGAAGAAGAGAGTGAAGGTTGGGTGGTATCCTGTGGGGGGAAACCCTAGATATGGCAGCCATACAGTCCCTTCTATGGTGGGAGAGGGGGTTTGAGGTCCCCAGGAGTCTCGTGAAGTGCCCTTCAATGATCCCAAAATTATCTTCTTCCGTATTGCATACATTGCCATTTGCGTCTAGCAATAAGGGGATCGATTCTCTGTTGTGTTTCCTTTTGAGGATACGGCACATCTCTTTGGTGGGTTTGTCGGCTTTGCCAGCCCACCACTCCTTGAAGAAAATTTGCAAATTTTTCCTTTGTATCTCTTCCTCGTATCTCAGCATCGCTCTGATCTTTCGAAGACCTTTCTGGGCTTGAGATTTTCCTTTGTTCACTTCCTCCTCGAGCCGCCAGAGTCTATGAACTGTTAATGCTGTGTGTGTGTATGTGTGTGTGTGTGTGAGAGAGAGAGAGAGAGAGAGAGAGAGAGAGCTGCATACAAAGATTCTGAAGGGAACGTAAAGCAAACTATACAGGAATCTCGATTCCCATGACGGCGAAAACGAACATCTTTTGAGTCCAGATTGAAGATATAAACGTGCGCTAATGAGCGTCACAACAGATTGCCTCAATTCGCAATGGTCAGGATTTTGGACTTTTCTGTTGACCATTTTATCTGCCCACGCCATACGATAAAGTAATAGTACGAAAATTTTGTGGGTCGGCGTGCCTGCAAATTGCCAATGTAACTGTTTTCTTAAAAATCTGTTCTTGGAAACTTTTGTCAATTCCGCTGTGGAGGTTCATGAACCTCCAATCGACAGAACAGTTTCTCCGCACGTGCCCACGCGCAAAACAACTTACACGTGTGGATACTTTCAGCAGGGTCAACGATAGGCTAAACACAGACGACGATGATGACAAAGTGGATTGTCAGTTCAAAAGTATATCAATCCGTTCCGACAGTCTGAACGGTATAAATTCCACTCGTCATTGATGAATTCCTCTGTACAGATTCGTGTGGCGTACGGTAGTAAATAAATACAAAGTTTTACCTCTAATTAGACAATTAGCTTCCTCCCTCCACCTCCCTAGATGTTCAAAAGTGATTGCTCATTGAGGAATCATGTTTGGTGTTTCACGACTTTCAAATGATAAATGGACCAAACATCATTATAAATATAGCAAAGTGCTACAAATTTGGCACCAAAGATGTTATTGAGCATTTCTTGCTCTGTACAAAAATCCCAAATGCTATGCGTCATTCATAAGAAATCATGAAGATAATCATGCATCGAATCATAAGTACTAAAAAGATCACAAATTAAATTCAACAAACAACATGCATACATCGTCAAAAGAGTACTTCAAGGTGTGTAAAACATTCAAAGTACCCAATTTTCTATCGAAAGTAAGAAGCTAAGGAAAAATGCATCTGAAAAAGTAGAAAGAAATCGAAGTGTGAAAATCTATCAACAAGAATCTCTCTCTCTCTCTCTCTCTCTCTCTCTCTCTCTCTCTCACACACACACACACATCAGACTACATTCCTAGCATGACGAGGATTGTAGAGCTTGGGAAGGGACAACCCTAAGGATCAACCTGAAAACAGATTTCGATAGGCCCCAAAGTGAGAGTCAAAATCCAGCTAGCCCGAAAACCACAAACTTTGGGTGCCCAGAGGCCATAGTCTACAGACCGGAAGGCCTAATTCATCCTACCTGAGTAAATAAGAGGTGTCCACAGTATGTTGGGTTTGAAACCCTGCCTCTACCCTAAAGGCAACGAGCTAAACCGCAGTGACTTGGCACTAAGACTGAAAATGTTACACTGATGCATTTAGAGATATTCGCATTAACACTAACTATAGATAGCTCCGTTTCTATGTGGTTTGTTGTATTGTAGTGTGATGTTGTACTTGTTTGTATCTCCTCTTTCAAAACTGCGGGAACCCATAAAAGAAAAGTCTTTGTACGTGTGAAATTCTTTCATGTTGTATGTATGTACGTTTGGCTGTGGCCTAGAGTCTAAGCATGTGCTACTGGGTATCACAACCGATTGCTTCAATTCTGCAACAGTTTATTGTGTACCAAAAAGCAAACAAATGACAAGATATAAAAAATTTCTGCTACCCATTTCATCTTCCACGTCAAAAAAAAATCATGAAGTAGTAGCTCTACAATTTTATGTGTCGGCGTAGCTGGAAATTGCCAATGTAATTGTTGTCTTAAAGATCTGTTCTGGGGAACTTTTATCGACTCCGCTGTGAATGTTCACCTCCAATCGAAAGAACAGTTTCTCCCCATGCGCAAAACAACTTACAGGTATGCGTAGGAGATATTTTCAGCAGAGTGAAGGACAGACTAAACAGAGACGACAATGAAGACATAAAGGCTTTTCACTTCAAAATCGTATGAATCCGTTCCGAGAGTCTGCACGCTTTAAAATACAGCCGTCATTGATGAATTTCTGTCTACAGATTCGTGTGGCATACAGTTGAGATAGAAGAATTTCCATTGATATGTAAGTCGAGTACAACGATTATCACACAGCACCTTCCAATAGCTTCCTACGAGCAAAGGAGAGCTGTTTATAAAGCATATCTGAAGTTCTGAAGGCTCGGATGTGTACGAATTTAGAGATTTCCATTGATATTTAAGCCGAGCACGACGATCGTCACACGACACCTTGCAATAGCTTCATGTGATAAAAGGAGTACAGCTTACTAACCATGTTTGAAGTTTCACTGGCTCCGAAAGGAGAGTCATCTGGTGTATAATTCAAGATTTAGGGAGTTGCATTGATATTTAAATCGAGTACGATGACTGCCACACGTATGATCAGAGCGCTGCTTACGAACCATATTTGAAGTTCTAGAGGCTCGTATGGGCACGACACTCTCAGAGATTCAGAAACTTTTTCCATCCCTGCATTAAAGGAGATTCCTACACAGTGGGAAGCATCTTCTCAACATTCCAAGCACGATATCACATAGTTGGACAATATCCAATAGGAAAAAATCAGCACGTGCTTGCTAATGGTCACGAGATATTACACAGCGTTTTAAAAGCAAGCTCGGCCTATGGTCTAGGCTCTCAGATTTGTTAGAATTAATTGAAAGTACATGTAGAAGCGGATTTATTACGCATGAGATCCATCATATCTCACAGAGCAAGGGTTCGATGTCCAGCATGGCTGTCATTAGAGAGCCCAAAGTTCCATTAGCGTAGAACTTGGCAAAGAGGCGACCTTAAATCCCACAAAGTAAACTAGTTTGAATTTGGCCGAAGAGCTTCTACAAGAGTGCTCATAGGCAATGTTTGAAGCATCTCGAAAGCCAGTGATCATCCACTCAAAGGTTGGAGATGCCCGCAAGTGAGAGTGAACCCACACCCCCACCACGGAGGCGAACTGCTCAATGGATATGCAAGGTCTTTTGAGAGAACATAAGAAGAAAGTTCTTGGGTTTATAATTAGTGAGTTATAAACTTCTTGGGATTTTAATTAGTGAGGTATGCCATTTTGACCGTTTAAAGACATGGAAACCGTATTTCTTGCCATGACATTAGGTTTGAGAGAATAGTTGTGCGTAAGCTAGGATAGGGTAAGGTGTAAGTCAAGCACATGAGCTGCAGATTTGCACAACACATGAGCTTCAGATTTGCACGACCATCGAGCGAGGGCCATGTCTCCATGCACTTAACGGCTTGTTATTTCGAATTTATGATTCAAATGTGGTGTTAATCCATTACTATATTACAATATGGCTCTTGAGGTTGGAGTCAACCAAGGCTTGTGAGTCCATGTGAATGCAATACTTGGCTCCATGACGTTGAGTGGGAGTTTTAATAGGTTTGTGTGTAATGCAACTTTAAGCCACTGGTTATTTGACTTGCACAACCCATTTTGAAGCTCTAGTGATTCTACATTATAAATCTAAGATCACCTCTCATCGTAAAAACACTCAAGGGTAAGTCGAAGCTCATCTCTTGTCTCATAGAGCTGGTTGGATAGTTTCACTTACTTTGCAACGTGGAGAATTTGTACTAGCCCATGTATGGGGAGTACAACAGTACTTGGTTGCGGCTACCCATGTAATGCACCACACGCAAGCATCCATGAACTACCTTTCTATATGACGTATTTGTAGGGGATTTCGTTGTGTTGTGTTGAGACACCGTACCTTTATTTTGCAGTATGGTGTTGAGACACCGTACCTTTATCTTGTAATCGTT
Source organism: Ceratopteris richardii (assembly GCA_020310875.1). NCBI lineage: Eukaryota > Viridiplantae > Streptophyta > Polypodiopsida > Polypodiales > Pteridaceae > Ceratopteris > Ceratopteris richardii. The sequence goes on from CM035433.1 coordinate 36,294,840, forward strand.
CATGTAAAGTTATGCCAACACCATATAATCTGCACTTCGAGAGGGTGTGCACAATGTCATAAGTTTTCTACTTCTTATTAGTAAGAAACTTTCAAATTTTCACTCTCTATATTCTTATCTCTTCTACTCAACTCTTCTCTCTTGTATTCTAGTTTTTGTAGCCGTATATATGTATGTATATGTAAATGTATGTTTGCTTCTTTCCATGCCTGCATGCCTGCATTGAATATCCATAGACACATGAATGCATATATACTTATTTGTGTATGTTTGCATGCATGTGCGTATGCATGCATATATGTATGTTGTTCATGCATGCATGTATGTATGTATGTAACTATCTCTATGTTTGTATCATATATATGTATGTACGTATATATCTATATGTTTGTATTATATATATGTATGTATGTATACTTATTTGTGTATGTATGTATGTATGCATGTGTGCATGGATGCATATATGTATGTTGTTCATTCATGTATGCATGTATGTATATATCTACGCATGTGTGTATGTATGTATCTATCTATGTTTGTATGTATGTAGGTGCGTGCAATTATCTATGTATGCATGAACGTATGTATGTGTATGTGTATGTATGAATGTATGTATCTATGCATGTACCGGTGTAAGTGTGCATGAGTGTAATGTATAATGTATCCGTGCATGTAAAGTATAATGTATGCATGTATGTATGAATTCATGTATGTACTATATAATGTATGTTTGTATGAATTCATGCACTATGTATGCATGTATGGATTTATTGAGCATGCAACTACGTCGACATTATTTACGAACTTTTACTGCATTTAGGTATGCACTATAAATGCTTGTATGAATGTATTATGTACATATGCATCATGTATGCATATATGGATGCGTTATCTATTTCGATAAATAATTGTGTGTTCATCACACACGCATGTATGGATCCATGTACGTGTGCATGTATGTATAAATCCATACACACATGCACTATGTATACACGCATTTGCACATGCAAGTATATGTGCTATATGTCTGCATATGTTGATGCATGTACTATGGATTATCTATACATGTATGCATATAATAAATGTGAAATAAACTATAGAATTACGTGCTTTTTTTGTCCGCTTCTTTTGTTTTCCCTCTTCTCACTCTATAATTAAAGCATAAAATTCATCAAATTATGTGTAAACTTGCACTATAAGACGAGCTAATGATATAAAAAGAAGTAGAAATAAAGATAGAGATCAACGGTACAAAAAGAAAATTTCAAAGTGTAAAAAATCAATTGTGGAATATAATCTTCTTTACTTATTTTTATTAGTAGTTGGTTTCTTTTTCTTGAATCTGAAGATATCCTATTGATATATTGGAAAGAAGAAGTTATGGAATTGAAAATTTCACTGTTATTTTTCAATTGAGATTAGTAAAGAGGGATTCCACTATTTAAGAACGTCTCCCTCAGTGTAAAGGATTCTCTGCTTGTTGTCTGATCTAGATTCTTGTTGATAGATTCTTGTTGATAGATTCTTACACTTTGATCTAGAAAATTGGGTACTTTGAATGTTCTACACACCTTCCAGTACTCTTTTAACAATGTATGCATGTTGTTTGTTGATTGAATTTGTGGTCTTTTTAGTACCTATGATTCGGTGCATGATTATCTTCATGATTTCTTGTGAATGACGCATATCATTTGAGACTTTTATACAGAGCAAGAAATGCTCAATGACATCTTTGCTGCCATATTTGTAGTATTTTGCTATATTTCCAATGATGTTTGGTTAATTTGTCATTTGAAAGTCGTGAAACACCAAAGATGACTCCTCAATGAGGAACCACTTTTGAACATCTGTGGAGGAGTGTTATGTCGGTGGAGGGCAAGGAAGTTAGTTGTCTAATTAGAGGTAAGACTTTGTATGTATTTACTACTGTACGCCACACGAATCTGTACAGAAAAATTCAACAATGACGAGTGGAATTTAATATATCGTTCAGACTCTCGGAACGGATTGATGTAGTTTTACTATATAAGAAACATCTCCACTATATAAGAAACATCTCCTTCATTGTAAAGGATTCTTTAGCCATTTTCTGATAGATGAAACAGAGAAGTTCTCCATGATAGATGAAACTTCCTTCTACAGTACACTGGCCATTTTGCGTAATTTCTTGCATTTGATAGAAAATTGAGTACTTTGAATGATGTGCATGTTGCTTCAAGAATTGAACTCGTGGCTTTACTGTTCTGTCGATTGGAGGTGAACCTTCACAGCGGAATTGACAGAAGTTCCCAAAAACAGATCTTTAAGAGAATTGTTACGATGGCGATTTGCAGTTAATCCGACCCACAAAATTTTGGTACTACTACTTCTTTAGCTCTTTTGACATGGGCAGATAAAATGGCCAACAGAAAAGTCTTCTTTACTTCTTTTGACGTGGGCAGATAAAATGTCCAACAGAAAAGTCTAAAATCCCGTCATGTCTTTGCTTTCTGTAACACCATAGCCAAATTGCAGAATGGAGGCAATCTGTTCTGATGCTCATTAGCGCATGTTTAATCTTCACTCCCGAATAAATTACACCGTCATGGGATTCCTGAATAGTTCGCTTTACAGTGTAACAATGTAGTGGATTTAAAAAACTGTGTTACTTCCACACGTTCCCTTCAGAATCATTGTATGCTGAGCTCTCTCTCTCTCTCTGTCATCTCTCTCTCTCTCTCTCTCTTTCTCTCTCTCTCTCTCTCTCTCTCTCTCTCTCTCTCTCTCTCTCTCTCTCTCTCTCTCTCTCTCTCTCTCTCTCTCTCTCTCTCTCTCTCTCTATCTCTCTCTCTCTTTCTCTCTCTCTCACACACGCACACACATACACACACACACGCACACACACAACATTAACTTGTAATATCAAAAACTTGAACAAGAAGACCAACTAGATCTCTCTGTCTCTCTCTCAGACACACACTCACACACAACATTAACTTGTAATATAAAAAACTTGAACAAGAAGACCAACTAGAGATATGAAAAGCTGGAATATGCGTTGTTTCCTTACTGGGACTTTACTCTTACTTTTCAGCTGAAAGCAATATATACTGAGTCCACTATATAAGAAACATCTCCCTCATTCTGAAGGGTTCTTTCTTCACTGTCTGATACAAGAAACAGAGAAGTTCTTCTTGATAAATTTTCATCACTATGACTTCTTTCTACTTTACAGTTTCCTTTCTTCTTAATTTCTTGCATTTGATAGCAAATTGAGTACTTTGAAAGTTTGTTCCAACCTTTGGAGTAGTCTTTTAACATGATGTGCATGTTGTTTCAAAAATTAAATTCGTGGTTTTATTGTACATATTCGGTGCATGTTTATTTTCAATATTGCTTGTAAATGATATTTGATCGATTTAGCATTTCAAAAACGTGGGACCACACATGATTGCCATGATCTAGGTAGCTTGAATTTAAATTCGTGAAAACATGTACAATTTCTAATGTCTTTTGTGATTTAGAATTGTGAAATCATTGACATGATTTGAAAAAGTGTACAAACTATGACTATACGATTTGGAGGAAAAAAAAGCATGAAAGAGAGTAGATAACATTCAAAATTATTTTCCAATCAAGGAGTGTCATTTTCTAAGAGAGGTTATGGGTCAGATAGGTTAAAGTCATTGTGGATGATTTTTGCGGAAAAAGGGCGAGTGACTCACCTTGTTTGGGTTATGGTAATGACTCCAAGTGTAAGACAAATTCTGAATTGGTTTCTTAACTTTCATGTGCTGGTTTGTATTCACTTATTTCATAGAAACTTCTTTTATTCACGTACGTGATATGTCACTTCAAGTGTGTGCTATTTCTCGTATTATAGAACCATATTTGATTTTTTTTTCAGTCAAAGAAAACTTATGAATGTAAATGAATTGGAAAGTTTAAGATTAGGATACCACTCATCTTAAGTACAAGTCACTTTAGAATAAAGAAATTAAGTGAAATTTATAATGTAGGAATCACATGACTCATTAGTTCTTAGTGAACGTTCTTTGTGATTTATACTTTTCTTAAACTTTACCACCCCATTATTTCTACACAACAAACCCTTTATTCCATGACTTGATCATTGCTCTTTCGAGGTTAGCAGAATTGACAACCGTGATTCCCTTAACCAAGAACTAGATTCAATCATTCTCCCTAATACCAATAGCCCACTTCCACTCTTTATTGACCTTGAGGTAAGCTTTCATCTTGTTCCAACTTTTCCATTAAAATCAAACCAAATCCAAGCCTCTAGGAGTAATAGGAAAAGGGGAGAGCAAGAAGGTGAGTAAGTTCTGACCCTTCTACCAAGTAGAGTGACAAAAATACAAGCCTTTTTTTTCTTTTAACTAGGGCCCTATATGTTTTATTAAGAAACATATACAAAAGTGTGTGATAGCCATTTGCAGTTTCACATGCAGGCAAATGATAACAATCTCCCACCAAATGCCAATGATATGCCTAAATTGTCTATGGGAGAGAAATAAATAATCATAAAGAATACTTGAGTACAAGTATAGAATCTATACATTCCACTTGATGGACATGTGACACATTATACAAGCAACTGTGTAAGACCATGAATTAGGTAACCCCCATCAAGTGACAACAATGTGGAAAGCTATCATGTGGTAGAGCTTTAGCCAATGCATCTACAACATTACCTTGAGTATGAATCTTCTCAAGAATAATGCGCTCAATGGGTAAGCAATCTCTAATGAAGTGATACCTCACCTCAATGTGCTTGGTGTTTGCATGATAGACCGGATTCTTAGCCAATTCAATGGCACTCTTACAGTCATTGAGTAAAAAAGATACATGTTGAGATAGACCCATATCACAAGCAAGACACGAAAGCCACAATGCTTCCTTTCATGTGTCACTTGCTGCAACATACTCTCATTCTGTAGCGAAAATAATTGTACATTCTTGAAGACGTGATCTCCAAGATATAACACCTTCAAGAAAATCAAATATGTATCTTGATATAAACTTATGATTGTCTACAAAACTAGCATAATCAGAATCTGAGTAACCAATAATGGATGCTTTCCCTCTACCCTAGCATTGACACTTCTCCTTAGTACCACTCCGATATCTCAAAATCATCTTGACCACTTCCCAAGGATTTTTGCTAGGACTCGGCATATATCTCCTCACAAATCATCTTGATTACTTCCCAAGGCTTTTTGCTAGGATTCGGCTTTCCCTCTACAAATGCCATGTCTAGTCTTTTAGCTACCATAGTAGAGTGATAATGAATTTCGGTCATGAATTCCATTTCCTCATCTGATTTGGGGAATCATCCTTGCTCAATTTCACATATGTGGGTAAAGGTGTTCTCAATTAATTTCCACCCTACATATGTAACTTGTGAAGTACATTGGATATGTACTCACTAATTTGAGATGAGTATATGCATGTTTTACTCCTACCACGAGTAATACACATGCCAAGAATATGTTTGGCATCCCCCAAATCCTTGATATCAAATATCTGACTCAACTTCTTTTTTAGCATTGACAAGTCATAAGAGGACTTCCCAACAATCAACATATCATTGACATAAAGTATCAAGCATATCAAGCTGCCATCTAAGCATCTCTTTGTGTAGAGACACTCATCCTCATTGCTTCCAGAGTAGCCTTGAGACTTCATAAAAGCATCAAAATTTTGGTACCATTGTCTACGGGACTATTTAAGTCCATATAAGTCCATCTGTAAGATCTCCATGAAAGAAAGGAATTTTCACATCCATTCGGACTAGCTCTAAGTCCTCCATTGAACAAATCCAAGAAACAGTCACAAGGTAGTCATCTTGACCAATGGAGAGAAGATTTCCTCAAAATCAACACCATGTTTTTGCTTAAAACCCTTTACAACAAGTCATTATTTATACTTTGGAGAAGCACTATCTTATGTGAAGTTCAATTTATATAGCCATTTTAATGGTAAATCTTTACTCCCCTTTGAGAAAGGTACTAAATTCAAAGTACCATTCTTGTGAATAGAATCTAAATCACTCTTCATGGGATGCTCCCACTTGAAATGTTCATCTATCTACATAGCCTCTTTGTAGCAAGAAGGCTCACCACATCTTTCAGCATAACAAAAACCAAACTTGGAACATATCTATCAACTAGATGTGAGACACGTCCAAAGCATCTCAATGGTTGCTAAATTGCGACATTTGTAGACTGATCTCATGGGGCATTCTCTTGAACATCCCTATGTGCAACATTTTTATGCATGCTAACTAGAGGACTAGTATATCCAAACACTAGCCTTGTCACTTCAACCTCCTTGATGGGTTGTTTATGCATCTTAGACTAATTGAAAATGAAATCATGATTGTGATCCCTCACCATGTTTTAAGATCCTATAAGCTATATCCAGATTTTCCTTTTCGACCATATGCAAGAAAAATGCTTTTCTTTGACTTATGGTTTAGCTTTTATCTAAGATTCTTGGGAATATGAACATATGCTTCACACCCAATAACTCAAAGATGATCATAATATAGTGGCTTCCCTTTTCGTACCTCTTGTGCCACAAATTCCTCTGGAGGACAGAAAAAGGCTAAATTCATGTGAGGTGTACTCATCCACATTATTTGAACATAAATCTTTGAGGTTAGTTCCTTTTTCAGTCTCAATTGAAGAAAGCCATTTTCTAAAGGTAGGGAATACCTCATTTTTTTATTTGATAGGATATGCTTGAGCTTTTCTAGTGGCATCATATATGAAAGTGACAAAGTAAAGAGAACCATCTAATGAGCTTGTGGGCATTGGACCACACACATCTCTATGAACAAGATCTAGAGTCAATGTGCATTCTCTGCACATTTTAAGTTTTCTTTCCATATTGAAAGTGCTCACAAAATGTAAAATTAGAGAAAGTAACACAAGTAAGTATCCAGAACAAGAAAGATTTTACATTCCACTAGATATATGGCCCAAAAAGTCATGCCAAATACAGGCCATAGGCTGTTTAGTAGCAACTAACATGTTCTTTCTATGATACAAATAAAGGATAAAGGGAGCCAACTTTGCTTCCTTTTTCCATAACCATATTTCCCTTTCATCAAACTATGTGATAAGTGAGGTACATGGCATACATTATGCATAGTAAATTTTGAACCATCAATGAAGTGCATAACCACATCTCCAATCTTGACAACATCACAATAATAAGAATCATCAAGTTTCAGAGTACCAAGTAACTTTTCTGCATAAGTAGAGAACCACTCTCTATGTGGTGTCACATGGAAAGAAGCACTAGAAGCTAGTATCCCTTTGTGGGAAAGAGAATTAGCCATAAGATCCTTAGTAAGAACAATAATGTCAAGTGTCAACACATCAGCATCATCATAAATAGCATTGATTTCTTCAATCTTCACAATTCAAGTAGATGGGGCACATAGCTATTTAACATGCCCATCAACAGTTTTCCGTTTACCTTTAGCATCCTTTAATGCATAGTAGTCTTTCTTCATGTGTCCTTTCTTATGATATTAATGATATTCTATATCCCTCTTCCTTGATTTACTTCTACTCTTTTTTTGTTGACCATTCTTTTCCTTCTTCTTGCTCTTGCCACATTGCTGAGTCTTTCCTTGGTAAGAATCACAGACATTATATGCATCTCCACTCTAAGTGGCAACCATATATTTTCTATGAATTTCCTCATTCAAGAATGCTCCACATATGTCATCATAGACCATTCTACCACCAGGTGCACTATTGCCAATAGTTGTGAAAAATGTATTCCATGATGATGGTAGGGTGCATAACAACAAGAATACTTTCATTTTATTATCCATGTCCATTTTAACTGGGAGAATATAGCATCAAACACATTTATATTATTAGCAACACTATCTGTGTCCTTCATGCAAAAGTTATATAACTTTCTCATCAGATACACTTTAGTCGATAATGTTTCTTTTTCATATGTATTGCATAACCTCTTTCAAAGCTCCTCTACACTTTTTGAGTCCAATACTATAAATTAAAAAATTTTCTGCTAGGAGCAACCGAATGGTAGACCAGGCCATTTCATCCAACTCACCCCAATCATCTTCATCCATGTCAACATGCTTCTTTGAGATTCCATTTACTATGTTCCATCACCTCCTCTAAACTAGAACATCTTTAATCTGATTCTTCCATAGAGCAGAGTTTGTGCCATCAAATTTTTAGATCTCAAAATAGTCTTTGCCCTTCAAGTCATAGCTCCTCCTTGGAACACTAGCCCTAGAGCCTGATCCACTTGATGTGTCTGAGACTTGAGATGCCATGATGATAGAGAAATGAATAGAATGATAATGGATCTAGAAGACTCCAAACACAACTAAGGCTCAAAAAAGATGACCAAGTGTCAAATTCTAGAAAAACTTCAGTAGATTCTTTGCAAAAAAGAAGAGTTAATGAGCAATAATGAACAATCAAAAAGATTATGTGAGAATAAATGTGCTCACACCAATAAGTGTATCAAGGAGTAAATCCACCACTATATAGTTGAAAAAACCAACTCAGATACTGTTCTAGGACTTGATTCATCCATTCTCTTTTTCCATTAGTCTCTGGATGATTGGTTGTAGATAATTTAACTTGAACACCAAGAAGCTTGCATAAACTATTCCAAAAATTGGATATGAACCGTGGACCTCAATCGTTGGTAATATCATCAGACAATCCATGAAGCCTAAATACGTATCTGAGAAAAAGTCTCAAAATGGTTGTAGTTGTGATTGCCTTGGTAGTTGGAATGAAGTGTGCCATCTTTGTAAGTCTATCCACTATAAAAAGAATGGAATCATACTTATTGTACTTTTGTAGATCTGTAATGAAATCCATGGATAATGAAGCCCATGGCCTTTCTAGAATAGTTAAAGGTTGCAAGAGGTCATGAGGTTTATGTTGTGGTACCTTAGATCTATTGCAAGTATCACATGATTGGATATATTCTTTGACTTCCTTCCACATTTGAGGCCCCCAAAAATCCCTTGATATGAGTTCTATTGTTTTATTCACTCCAAAATGTCCTACTACAAGGTTTTCAGGATGATGTTGAAGTACTTGGATCTTGGGATTTCATGGAGGGACATATAATAGGTTCTTATAGAATAATAACCCCTCATTTTCTTGGAATTCATTTACGTCTTGATTTTTCCTTCTTGACTTTTCTGCTTAATGTTACAAATTCATCTCGTGGTAGAGTCTCACGAATCAAATGATTCAAGGCTGAATCTTCATGATGGCTTGAAGCGATAGCTGCTAACTGGAGATGATCAAGCTTGAGTAATACACTCTCTTGTTGATCAAAGGCCTCTTCACCCTTCTTTGGTGCAAGGTAAGATCTTCTTGACCAGGCATCTTTCTGACATTGTTGATGTCATGGATGGTATGTGAGGACAAAGTCGAACATGGATAAAACATTATTCCATCCTGATTTTCTTCTATTGAGGATGCAAGTGGTCATATAGTACTCTAGGTTCTTGTGATTTGTATACACAGTAACTTTATGAGCTATTCCTTCTAGATGTTGATGCCCGGTATCAAATGTGTCCACTATGGCAAGAAGTTCTTTATCATGGATTTCATAATTAATCTCTAGAGGGGAGAATTTCCTTGAATGATATGCAAATAGATGTAGGTTTCCATCATCTCCATATTGGGAGAGAATGGCCTCTAGGGAAAATTTTGATGCATCACTCTCTAGGAGAAAGCGCTTGCTAGAATCAGGATGAACGAGAATTGGAGCAGTAGTGAACACTAATTTCAAGGTGTCAAAGGCGTTTTTTGCTTCTTCGGTCCATGAGAATTTTGAGTTTCTTGTAAGCTTGGTAAGAGGTATCACTATCGAGAAGTAATCTCTAATGAATGTCTTATAAAAATTGGCAAATCCTAAAAAATATTGCACATCTCAAACACATGAGGGTGGTTGCCAATCAACAACTCCACTTCTATCTGATGGAAAGAGTTCTTAGTTTCTCTAGGACCATCTTTACGTGATACTCATGATCCTCTAGATTCTTGGAAAATATTAAGATATGATCGAGATATACTACCACAAATCATCCCAATACTCTCGAAAGATATCATTCATCATATGTTGAACGGCACTTGGAGCATTTGTGAGACCAAATGGCATGACTACACATTGAAAGTGCCCATACCTTGTTTGGAATGCTATCTTCCATTCTTCTCCTTCTCTGACTTTGACAAGATTTTAAGCTCCTCGAAGGTCAATCTTCATGAAGAACTTTGCTTTTCTGAGGCATTCCAAGAGCTTTGATATAAATGGTAGAGGATATCTATTCTTTATTGTGACTTTATTCAACCCACAATAGTCTACACACATTTGAAGAGTTTTGTCCTTCTTCTTTAAAAATAGGATAGGGGCTCTTGTAGGAGACTTTGAGTGTTTGATAAACCCTTTGGCTAGATTCTCATCAAAACTCTTATGTAATTTTGTAAGTTCCTCAGGGGATGGTCTATAGATTGGTCTGAAGGGTGGTTGTGCTCACTCTTGAAGTTCTATGGCACAATCATAAGGTCTATGCTATGGGAGGATATCTACAATCTTCTTTTCAAAAACATCTTCAAAACCTTGGTATTGGTCAGGTAGCATTCCTGAATCATCTTTCTTAGAATCTTGAGTTGGTATGGCATAGATCATATATGTCAGTTCCTTTCTTACTACATGTATGAAGGCTTTGGCTCCGACATATGTCGGGTTCTTTTGGATATCTCAATGGGTGATTTTATTCTTTTCCCAATTGATTTTTGGATAATGTTTCTTGAACTAGGGCATTCTCATGATAACTAGATTTATTGGACTCAATATTACCATGAAACATATGTGGGATTCATGGTACTCTTAATGGTGTGGCTTCCATGGTTATATTTCAAGATGCTAGAGGTCATCCATTTACTATTTCACCTACTACTAGTTTATTTCTTTCAAAGTAGTGGAATTCCATGTTTCTTAGCCAACCCATCATCAATGAAACATGAGGAGGCTCTTGAATCTACTAGAGCTATAAGGGAAAGGGTCTCCTTAGGCATGATTAACTTGTAAGGGGCATGATTTGTTCCTACGGGTGTGGTTGGCATTATGAGACCCTTTCTTATATCATGTTCAGACTGTATGGTCTCTTTTACAACTGGATTTCCTTGTTTCCTTGCTCTACAAGGGTGGCTGCAACTCTAGCATGTTGGGACAATTAACAATAATATGGCCAGGGTTTCCATAATGAAGCCATAAATTGTTATCCGTCCTTCTCTGTTTCTCTTGTGTAGTTAGAGGCTGAAACCTACTTACATCTATCTGCATAGGTTCTAGCATTAACTCATCTCTAGGAGTGGCCTCAAAGGGTTTCAATTGGTGAGGTCTTCCTTCTACTTGTTTTTCTTGTTTCCTTTGAAAAAGACACTTATCACATTGAATAGCTTGGTTGATGTATTCATTCAATGTCTCAACCTTTGGCATCATGAGCAGAAGGTCCTTCACATCATCTCTTAATCCCCATCTAAATTGGCTTATGAAATAATCTTCATTCCAGGTGAGATCACATATCAATCGCCTAAATTCTGATGCATAGCTAGAGGCAGTCACCATGACATCACTTTTGGAGTTTTTCTTCTGCCACGTGACTCGTATCTACATCTCCAAATGTGGTGGTGAGTTCTTGAAGAAACCCCTCATAGTCATGAAGTACTTCATATCCTTCTCCAAGATTGGGGTGAACCATGATAATGCTTAACTATAGAGCAAGGTTCCAATAAAACCGACCTTAGATGGATCATCACTGCATCTATCAGGTTGCATATATCTCTTTTGTACATGGTTCATTTATAGAATGTCTCCTTTGTACATGGTTCATGGTTCATTCTACTCATCTTTTTTATCTTCATGAGTTTTGCTTTATCAAATCATGTTTTGGTTTTTGGTCATGTAAAACGTGAATTGGCAACCACAAGAGTACATGTCACATGTATTCAATTTTTTTCTAGGGGGAGTGTATTGTCTTTTGCTACAAAACAACATTCTAATGTTGCTACAACAAGAGACAACACACTCTACCCAAAAAAATGATTGAAGATATGATCGTCGGTATAAGTGATGGTATGAGCATCGGTATGTCCAAGGTATACATGTATTCGATTCTTTTTGGGCAGAGTGTATTGCCTTTTGCTACACAACAACATGGTAATGTTGCTAGAGTAAGAGACAACACATTCTTCCCAAAGAAAAATTGCAGATATGATCATCAGTAGAGGTGATGGTATGAGCATTGGTATGTCCAAGGATATATTGGCACCTATACCGACACTTTGCCTAGGTACTTATCAATGCTTATAGCACTTATTTTGATACTCGTGCGCATACTATTGGTTTGCAGATACATACCGACAGGTATATAAGTGAGAATTTATCAACTTATCTATCGAGTCTTATACTCATGATATTTCAAAGTTATCGATGCTTATACCGGTGCCTATGCTCATGAATATATTGACCTTTTTGTACCGGTGCATATATTGGCTCCTGTACCAATGTTGGAGGAAAATTATTCTCTTTCATTTGCACTAGTATAGGGCCCGGTATACCCCTCATATGTTGTAGTGAGAAGGCATTCCGACTTCATTTTAATGTTTGTCTAATTCTTTTTTCTATAAGGTGAGATATTCCACTTGATAATACATATGATCTTCTTGAAATGAAATTTATCCCATTAGGTGATTCTATGGCAGACACCATTGGGATGGTATGTGAATATATTTTGAATGATGATAACAGCTACACCATAAGAAGAAGAATATAGTGTAGCACAAGAAATAATAATGAAGAATAAAGTTCCTACATCTGTAGTAGCAAAGTAGAGTGGGATAGCCCACTCTAGCATAGACCTTGATGCCCTTGGAGGGGAAGAAAAACATAGGTATCATGATGTAAGTGGTATTGAGGTATTGAATAATTTCTATTAATAAGGTTGGAACTTGAACTTATCATTCGCTTCTCTGATAGGAAGCCATTGAAGTCGACAAGTTCACTACAAGATCCAATGGGGATTGTGGATCTTGTTGTGATATCACATCCTTGGTCAAATACATAATAAAATTTCCAAATGATTAATTTTTTTTATCATTTGTAAAGATTACACTCTTGAAGGAAACTTCATGACCTGGTGCTTGAAGGCCTTGAGCAATTTTTTGTATTTGTCTAGAATCATGCAAGGAACTAATTGTGTCATTTTGGTTAGGAAATCTTTAGTTATAATTAAACTTGGATTTAACTTTAGAGGAAAGTTTCTAGGGCAAATAACTATTGCCATCAGTCTTGGATTGCAAGACCCTAATGTAGTTTCTAAATCTTTATGACCCTATTAGCTACCACAATCCCTCCAAAGGAGAAAGAAAGTTGTCGATAAATTGAAGGAAATTGAGAATTGATATGAACGTTTGAATCAATAAATATTTTCTATTTCTCATATGTTGTGTAATCCATTGTGAATTTGGGTAATGTTTGCACAATTCAAAAGATGTTTCTTGTGATTGTGAGGACTTTGGAAGTCTCTTTTGGCATGTTACTAAAATATGCGTAGATCTTGTGCACTTATGCAAACCAACAAAAAATTTGAATGGAACCGAATTCTTCCTTAAATCCATGTCCAAGAATAACTAAGACTTATAAGTGCTAAAAAACACAAAGCTACAAGAACGTGGGATTCAGCCCTATAATTAATCTATATGGCATTTTCCCGTGTTTCTATGACTATGGGTATTTTGGCAGTTTTAAGTCAAGAAACGGGTTGCATGGACATATAAGGTCCATATTCAAAGAGAATGAGGCTACAGAAGTCTAGAAGGGCAAAATATATAAAACAGGTAGATATAAACCTTGAGGAGTGGATATGTAAAGCTTGAACGCTTACGCAAGCCAACACATCTTGAAAGTATGCTACTACATATCTTGGAATCTCCATGGCTTAGTTGAGCTTAAAAATCCCAGCCACAAAAAGCACGTTTAGGCCCTAAAAAGACTTTGCAAGGCATTTTCCCGTGCTTTTTTGGCGGGGGGTTTTTGAGCTCTACTAAGCCATGGAGAGGCTTAATTGAAAATATTTTATCAAGTTTCAAAGAGAATAATCAAAGAGAAGGATATAATTAACTTTCCTCTTTTCAAACTTAGCTAAAAGATAATTTGAAGAGAGAGAGAGACAGAGAGAGAGACAGACAGAGAAACAAATAGATAATATATTATGAGCCAAAACGTTTCATTCATCATTACATTGAAAATTGTGTTTCCCAAAAGATAATAATTATAAAGCTCATGGGTTATTTTGTATTTTTTTCTAGCTAGCTGAATATCTTTGGGTTGTATGGTTGCTCTTAGCATGGATAGCACATAGGTTACTATCTTAGCATGGATAGCACATAGGTTAGCATTTTCAAGCATGGAGTTGAGGTAGGCCTTAGCTGCTTCTTAGAGTCTCTCAATTGCTATTCTTGTATTCGTAGACTTGCAAAATAGATCTCTGTTTCTTCCTTTAACACTCTTGTTAATGTTCTTCGTGGTATAAGAAGTTCAGCTAATTTTTTATAACTTCTTATATTTGCAAATGCTCTAGTGCCTCTGTCGTCTTTATGGCGAGCTTGCATTGGGAGGAATGTTGGGTTGTGCATGTCATGGTCTAAAACGTGGTTAATAATTCTTTGTTTTCTTTCCAATGTACATGCCTTGAAGGTCTAGCTTCATCTTCCACATTTTGTTTTCAAGTTGTGTGATATATTTTCTCCCTTTCCTCCTCTATTGATATCTGCCCTTGTGCTTGGGGAAGTGTCTTGCCTCGATGTGTTACCCTATGTCTTGTTGGAATGTGTGTCTCATTCCATGGTGGTTGATTTCATTAGATGATGAATTTGTATCTAAATTAAATCAAATAAAAACCTTCTGGTCACCACCACTCTGAATTTGAATGTTCTTGAGAGAAATCCTTTTGTTGATTTGTCACTTCATGTTCTCATGATGGATTTCTCCCAAAGGTTGTGTCATCATGTGAGAGATGCCTATAAGTGTTGAAGGAAGCACTTTGATGTCTCTTGTAGGGTTGCATACACCTTCCTTGTAGCTTAACATGCATTTGATAGTCTTCAAGTCTTCACCCAAGTTCCATTCTACCTCAAAATCACCTAGGCCTTGTACATTGAGTTTTGCACCATGAATTTGAGAAGCTATCACCTTTGTGATCCAAGGGGTCCTACTAATAATCCATGAAATAACATCTTTAGATTCTTGAGGTACTTCAATAGCACCTAACTACCATATATATACCTTGGATTAAACACTATATGTAACGAGATGGGTAGAGTTCTAAATTTGATCAATAATTTCATGTGCCATTGCTTCATTCATTAGTGTCATACTAAGTCTCTCCATATTTTCTCCCTTTATGATTTGAAATTTCTCTAGCTTCAGCATAAACCTAAGTTTGGAATCACAATATACATCAAATAACAAAATTTATATTAATAAAAATACCATGAATGTCTCTCCAAATTGTGAAATGCATTCTTGTAATTTGCATAATTCCATTCTTTTCTAGATGCACTTTTGAACTCTTTCTTAGATGTAGGAGAATGATAAATGGATGTAGGCATAATATCTTTTATATACAAGAAATCACCAAGAACATTAGCTACATCTTCATTGATCATCTTCTTATTTAGAGATACCTTTTAAGGGCACGGAAAAATACTTTGTGAAATACTTTTGTTTTGAATGCCCACTTCAAAATATTGTCCAATGCACTATATCCTCTATATGTACTAGTACTTGCTTCATTACATACCATTTCTAGCTCCCTGAAAGTAGTAATATCTTCGAAATTGTTTGCAAAATATTTAATCACTTGCATATTGATGTGATTTCCTATTAGTGACTCCAAAATAGTAACCACACATTTGTTCCTAGAAAAAAGGGTCAATCACTTGAATTGGTCCTCGATTGTTGTTGAAGCACTAACATCCTCATCAAATGGCCTACACAATATGAAACTCAATCTAAAAGTCTTATAACTAAAATAAACAAGTGAAACACAAACCTAATTGCCAAAAGATGTTGCTTCCATGCTCCCCTACTAGTTGAATGAGCTTTAGAGGACAATGATGGTTGTTTCATGTATCTGATATCAAGTGGAGTCTCTTTTAGTTGTGTTAAATTGTCTTTTAACATTGTAACTGTGTTCTCCTTTTCATCCATATCTTGTTGGAGTATATTATTGCATTCTTTCAAAGATTTGACAACACTTGCTAAAGTTCATATCTTCAAAAGGTTGTGATGACATAGGTGCATCCAGTAATTTGCAATAGACTATGGAATTGTAGAAACATGGATAAACTATGGAATGTAGGATGAAAATTAGACATTTGATGTAGGGGATACAGTGCACCATTGAACCAAAGATCAATATTCTTCTCTCCAACTGCACACCATTCATTTTTAGAATCTTTTTCATTGCTATCTCTAGTTGTTGCTACAAGTTATGTTGGAACACAAAAACATACACTTGTTCAATAAGGATCACACATAGGTGCAGATGTCATGTTTGTAATACATGTGAGCACCATGACATTCAAAACTGCGAGTAGTGTAAGAGCAAGAAGCATAGAGATGGCTAGAATGGCTTTTAGTGGGAGTCCTTCACCACAACAATGCACCTATATATGGATATGCAAATACCTGACCTCAACACATTGATGGGGCAACTCTTCACCCATGAGAAAAAGATCAACAAAAATGGAGACAACTCTAGAGGTAATCAATCTTCTCCCCTTTACACAGGTAGGAATAAAAGTAAAGATAAAGGTGAAAGTAGAAAGAATGAAGAAGAGGTTAGTACCTCTCAAGTGAACTTCCCAGGTAGAGGAAGAGGTACTAGAGGAAGGGGCAGAGGAGGAAAGTGTTAGACGGCCGCCGAACAAAGGACAATTGTACTTAGACAGAGGTTTTTAATGTAGAAAGAACCCTTCTGAAAGTACGCGGTAAAGAAAGATTCGCGTAAAAGCCTTGTAACAAAACGCTATTTAAAGCGATCAGAGCAGCCCAGCCAGAGCAGAGAGAGAGCAGTCCGCTCCCCGTGTTTTTTGGAAGTTGCGAATACATTGTGAGAGTTCCCGTTTTGGGGTTACTTTACTTCTTCTACTGTGTGCAAACGAGTAGAGTGTCTTGATTCTGTCCTGTCTGTGCACCTTCTCTGTGTAATCATTCGACTATGTATGTGTGATACACTGTGTGTTACGAGTCGGTACTGCGATTGTGAGATTCTGTTCGGTAACGAGTTAAAGAGTCCCCTGTGTTTTGGGAATTGCCCGTATAAGTGTTGTGTGTGTAGAACAAGAGTAACTCTGCTCTGTTTCGTCTGCTCCCTTCCCTCTCCTGTGTATGTGCTTATGTGCGTATGTGCGTATACGCAGTGTTACAAATTGATACGGTGTTGCAGAGATTTCACCCGGTAATGATTAAAGTAATTCCTAAGCGTTAGTCGACAGGAATATGTTTGTCTGATTGTTCGTCTGTGGAGCACGAACGCATAGAGAACTAACATGGTTCGGTTGTGAGTTATGAATCTCTGTGAATGACGGAGCAGGTAGTGTATCTATGTTCAGATTAGTACCAGTAGTGTTCTGAATACGAGTAGAATGATGATAAAGTGCGCGACAAGTTATAGTCAGTAGGTCTTGCAATTTGAATGTGGTACTCGGTAAAGTCGTAATTGTGCAGAAGAATTTTGTGGTGTGTTCGTGTTAAGTTACCAGCAGTGCGCTTTGTGTATTGATTCTCAGTCCGGATTACTGCTCAACTGTGATAGCAGGTAGATCTTGGAGTATGGGATTCTAAGACGTTGATAGCCTTGGTTGATCAGAAACAACTACTGAGCTAAGACGCGCTGACCGAGTAACGAGTAAGTGAGAAGTTGGGAAAATAGTATAGGGCCTCTGTCTAACAGACCCCTACCACTCCCAAGGACCCACGTGGCTAGAGTCCGTTTACTTTTACGGTAAGATTAACTACAGAAAGACTCGGATATACATGTTACGCCGTGTTGATTTGATAGAAAGCGATACTATTATACGTTTAACATTTGGCGCCGTCTGTGGGAAAGTGGCAACTATTTATCAGTACCTGCGGTAAAGAAGTATTTGATTGCGAGTCACTTGCGAGACCGTGGCATTAGAACACCAGCAATCTGTAAGAAGTAAACATCCGGTGACAGTGATTCACTGACAGTAGCAACAGACCCAGATTGTTGCAAACTGCTCAGATAATATCACTGGGCAATGATACATGCCGGTCACTCGATCGGGCGAAACATATCCTAAGAATCGTCAGGATGAAGCACGGAAATCACAAAAGATAGCCTCAGGAGAAGTAGGCATAACTAGATCTGACCCAGTGATCAAGAAAAGTGGAAACGATACAACCAATTCCGGTCATATTCCGGTAGAACGATCAACGCCTTCGATACATTCTGGCGCTACTTCGACCCCACCTATCGAAGATATAGCAAGTCCAGACTCTATCAAAACGCCGTTGGAACCTAGTTTAACAATATCAGATCAAGATTTAGAGATATCCCCGGTCAGAAATACGTTAGGAACATTCGGCAAAAGTAGTAAAACAGGGCGTTCTGGCCCAATTTCGGTTCATTTCGGTGAGATTCCGGTGATAGAATCGCCGATCGCTGGCAAAGGTTTAGCCTTTTTTGCGGAATCATCAGCTCAACCTTCGTGTTTGGAAGAAAGATTTCGAATATTAGACATCCAGAAGGAAGGAAAGCTGTTCGAAACCAAGATCCGAAGCATCCTAAGTCGACACGGTATACCGAAAAACGCACCATCCGGTGATACACGTCCAGATAGTTTATCCGATACAGAAGGAAACCCTGAACCCTTCACAATGAGCGGGCAACACCAACAACAACAACATCAACACCAACAGCTAGGACAGCCAAGGCCGCCGCCAACAGGAGTAACCTACACGAAATTCGGTGGATTCCCAGGAGATGACCCAGACGCCCACGTACGAACTTTCGAGATAAGTTATGCAGTTCTTAACCATCCACCCGATCAGGCGTATAAGGCCATTGTTTTTCAATCCACACTGATCAATGAAGCAGCGAGATGGCTCACGGAATACGATATCAATCATTTCGGTACTTACGAGGCAGTACGAGACGCCTTCTTACAGCGTTTCAGACTAAAGAAGAATCCTGCCGAAATCTTTGAGTATTTACAGAACAACAGACAAAAGGCAAATCAGACCGTCCAGGAGTACGCTACTCTCTTCAGAACACATTTACGGCAGATACCACAGGCTCACGCTAATCTGCCTGATGATGTCATCTCTCAATGGTTTATCAATGGATTAACACCACAACTGAAGCAGATCATGATCATAAGATGTGTCGGAGCCATGACCCTGGATGCCGTCATTGCAATGGCTCTACAGCTAGAGTCCAAGGTTGGTGGATTTTCAGAAGACTTGGAATGGTTAAAAACAAACAAAAATATGGCTGAGGATATCACCAGGCAAGTATACTGCACCACATGCAAAAATTCGGGGCACACAAGTGCCAACTGTGCCCTGAATCAAGCGTTTTGCGCTATCTGTAACACTGCCGGACACACCACCGGAAACTGTATCTACAACGGTAGAATACAAGGAACAGCAACCGTCAATGCGGTCATCCAAGAACATGGCCAACCAGTAAATCACTATGTGCCTCCGCAACTGAGAAACAATCAACAACAAGGATATCGGAACTACCGAGGACAGAGAAACAACAATTATAATGCCAACCGATGGCACAACGGACCACCACCGGAAAACCCCGAGTTAGCACCTCCACGCTGTCATTTCTGTGGCGAATTCGGCCACATTAGAAGGTTTTGTAAAGATGCAATAGAGTATGATCAAAGAAAGAAGGAACGCCAAAACCCAATGGCCAACATGGTAAAAATTACACCGATCGAGACGCAGACTGCTACCGTCCAGACCCGTTCCGGTAAACAACTTCAGCCGGCAGCAGAAATCTTCGAACCAGGGATACAAGAACAACGAAGGATGTACAACAAAGCTAGTCACTGGACCGCAACAGAACCACCAGTGTTCCCAGAACCCATTCCGGTGACTCAGGCTTCTTCATCAAGGGATGAAACACCACAAAAGGAAGCATCAGCAGAACCATCATCAGTAGAAACAACAGCAGACACTTCTGCGTCAGTAGAAACTCCAAATCTAAAAGAACCAGACAGTCAAGCTCAACAGACCTGGGAAATTCTGTCCAAGGCATCCATCACTCTACCTCTAGGCCAACTTCTGGCCTTAGTACCTGGAATCCGACAGCAGTTTCAGCGACAGTTCAGCCCAGTACCTTCCTGCATTCCGACAACAGCCACAGTTCAACCGGAACCGGAGGCAGCAATTGATCATGCAGTGCCCTTGATTACAGTATGGTATAAAAATCAGAAAATCACGCAAGTACTGATTGATGGAGGTTCAGGAGTAAACATTGCAACCGCAGCATTATGCAAAAAGCTAGGCTGGACCGAAATTGAACCAGTTCAATTCTTTGTTCGAATGGCAGATCAATCAAGAGTACACCCTGTAGGACTTGTGCGGAATGTACCCATCACTCTACAAGGTACGACTTTCAAGATGACTTTTGTCATACTAGATCTACCCGAATCCACTTTGGATTACAATCTTCTTTTCGGCCGACCTTGGCTAAAGCATGCGAAGGTAATACAGGATTGGTCCGCACAAGAGCTTACATTCAAGGATGCCCATCGCAAATATGTCGTAAAATTAGACGCTATACAATCTTGTGACCCTCACGCCAGACCATATTTTGCTGAACCAGTGCATATGTTAGATGGACTATCAGATGACGAAGAAGAGCAATTTCTGAAGAGTAATGTCGATTTAATGTCTCTAGGAACTGTTGATCTACAATCCGTCATAGATAATTGGAACACATCAATATGTACAGTAGTAGCTATCACCGGAAAGTCGGTCCGGGAAGATACTTCCTCAACCCATGACGATGAATTACAACCACTGCTCGAGCCAACAGACGATACAGAAAAACCTCAACAATTTTATGTCCCAGAAGACCAGCTGATCACGCACGATCTCGGAGATAGAGATCATCCACGACCAGTGAAAATAAGGCAGAACTTACCGGAACCATTTAAGGAGGATTTGATCGAACTTCTTCGCGAATTCACAGACGTCTTTGCATGGGATTACAAGGACATGAAAGGCTTAGATCCGCGCATCTATCAACACAGAGTCACGTTGAAACCGGAAGCGAAACCAACCAGACAACCCAGCTACAGAATGAACCCCCATTATGCAGCACAGGTAAAAGCCGAAATCGATAGACTGTTAAAAGTCGGATTCATTGTACCAGTAGAACACGCTGAATGGATCTCACCCATTGTGATCGTGCCGAAGAAAAACAAGCAATTACGAATCTGTGTGGATTACCGGAAATTGAATGCAGCAACAGTTCCAGATCCTTTTCCAATCCCCTTTTTGGATACCATGCTGGACAGAGTCGCAGGTCATGAAATGTATTCATTTTTAGATGGATACAGCGGGTACAATCAGGTTAGAATGGCTGAAGAAGATATACCAAAAACTGCTTTCATTACCAATTGGGGTGTTTTTGCCTGTACAGTAATGTGGTTTGGACTAAGAAATGCACCAAGCACATTTCAAAGATGTATGCAGGAGATATTTTCTCCTTATCTCACTTCATTCATGCAAGTATATCTCGACGACTTCTCGATCTTTGGGAAGATGGTAGCACATTTGTTTCATCTACGATGCTGTTTTCAGAAGTGTAGAGAATATAGACTCTGCCTTAACCCCAACAAATCAGTGTTTGCAGTTTCTTGTGGCAAGCTACTTGGGCATATTGTATCTGCTCAAGGTATTCGAGTGGACCCAGATAAGATTTCAGCAATTTTAGAAGCCCCGATACCCACAACTCCGAAAGAAGTAATGCGTTTTATGGGACAAATACGGTGGCATGGCAGACACCTTCGATGGCTTGCTCACTTAGCAGTACCACTGAACAGGCTAACCACCAAAACGCCCCGACAGCTTGAATGGACTGAAGAATGTCAGACTACATTTGATCGACTCAAGTATCTCCTGACGCACGCTCCAATTTTACAACCACCGGACTGGGACAATCCGTTCCATGTCTTTGTTGACGCTTCAGATATTGCAATAGGCAGTATTCTGATGCAGCAAACAGACAAGTGGTTTCGCCCTGTTTATTACGCCAGTAGAAGACTTGCGCCGGCAGAAAAGAACTACTCCACCACGGAAAGAGAATGTCTAGGACTAATCTACTCAATCAAAAAGTTCAGACATTATCTACTAGGTCGTAAATTTACCTTTCATGTGGATCACGCTGCCCTTGTTTATCTAGTAAGACAACAGCATTTAGGTGGACGATTAGCACGATGGGTGCTACTTTTACAAGAATTCGACTATGATGTCATTCACCGACCCGGAAATGCACACGCCTTAGCAGATTTCTTATCACGCCTAGATTCCGGTGAAGCTCCGATAGGAATAGATGACACGACTCCTGCGATTTATAATGCTGAACCACTACCGGATGAGTCACCCAACTTAGAAACACCACTTACATACTATGATCAGATTCTAACTTTCCTCACCGAAGGACGCCTTCCGGCCGAGACTGCCAAGGCAGTTCGAAGAAAAATCGCAGTTGTTAGCCGCCGATTTCGGTTAGTTGCTGGAGAATTGTATTATACAGATCATACCGGAATCCTACTTCGCTGTATTCCACCACATGAAGTTAACTCAGTTATCACTCTGGCTCACTCAATTCCTTCCGGTGGCCATTTTGCAGCAGACTTAACTCACCGGAAAATTTTACAAGGAGGACTCTGGTGGCCAACTATGTACAGAGATATCTCACAGTTTGTTAAACAATGCGATGCTTGCCAAAGAACTGGTCAACCCTTACAACGGCATCTTTTTCCCCTGCAACCCATCTTACCATTAGAACCTTTTCAGAAATGGGGTTTAGATTTTATCGGACCAATTACACCTCCAGCAGTATCCAGTAACAATCGATACGTACTAACTTGCACAGATTACGCAACTCGATGGGCAGAAGCTTGGGCTTTGCGATCTGCTACAGCAGTTACGGTAGCAAAATGCCTGCTCACGGATGTCTTCCCACGATTTGGATTACCACTGGAAATTGTCTCAGATCAAGGTACTCATTTTGTAAACAATTTAATGAAGGCTCTCACACAGTCCTTCCAAGTCACACATAAATTTAGTTCTCCTTATTATCCACGTGCCAATGGACTAGCTGAAAGTACAAACAAAGCACTGTTAAACATTCTCCGGAAATTGATCATGGAAACACCGGAAAGATGGGATCAACTACTACCTGCAGTATTATGGGCATACCGAACTACATATAAAGTAACCACGGGCCTGACACCTTTCAAGTTAGCTTACGGCTTAGAAGCTATCGCTCCCATGGAAATAGTCATCCCAAGTTTGCGGGTAGCAATCACTCAGAAGATGCTTCCAGAATCTTCACTGACAGAACGAATGGACGCACTCAGAGCACTCGATGAGCACCGATGGCTCAGTTTTTTAACTATGCGTGAAGTTCAAATAAGACAGGCTAAGACGCACGATCGATATTTGAAGACGCCAGTCTTTTCGGTAGGACAGCTTGTACTCTTCTATAATGCAAAATCGGACAGAGCAGCCGGAAAATTCAAACTACGATGGTTCGGCCCTTTCAAGATCTCAGCACAAGTAGGTCCGGCAACTTTTCGGTTGACTACGTTGACCGAAATTCCACTTCCAAAAGTAATTAATGGATCGAAGTTACGACCGTATTATCCCACTACCAGTACGCCTTAATTATTCGGCGACGTGCCACGTTTTTGTACAAATTTATACGTTTTGCTTTTAGCCGTCTTTTGTACAGATCTTTATGATACCAGCCGCCTCTCCCTACCAATCACTCAGTACGCACGCCAGCATGCAAACCATATCGTTCCCGCACCACACAATGATCCTCACCTCCACACCGTGTTCTACATATTTAAACCCCTCAGTTGCGCCAGAACCGCTATTATGTTTTTGTGATTGTATGTGTTATCCGAGTACTCTGTGTTTTCTGTATATGTGCCTGTAACCACCATGGAGGCGCTAGCTAACTACACCGCTTTCAGTGAAGGTATCCCTGCCGACGTAGGCGAATACCTGCGATGCAGAGGGTTGGCCAACTTCGTTGAGTTGCCTTGGCACTCAGTGGAAACCCATCCCTTCTCCACACAAATCATTCAAGCCATTGCCCAAAGCTCCGCCACCGAACGACAGTGGGCCTTCCTTTCCCTTCCACACAGAACTGTCATCACCTTCCAAGCCTTCGCCGACGCCTACCGCCTCACCCCGCAAGGCCGCGAAAATGGCCCGGGCATCCCTGTTGCTCGTATGAACGAACTTTTTCCTCGCTCCTCATCCAACGAATACGCCATCCTATGTCGCCCAGACCCCGAGCGGTCCGCCCTCCAATTCCTTGTAGCAATTCTCAACCTGCAGAAGAGAACATATGGTATCTCTCGCCCTTTCTACTCCGCCTTAGAATTAGCAGCCCGCGAACCTGTAAACTTTGCCTCCTACTTCTTCCTGAGAATCCATAGAGAGTGCGTAGCTATCGTTAAACAGCTTCAAAAGGGATCCACCCCACGCTCTCGCCTTCCCCACATCATCTCCTTCCTCTTTCCCACCATTCTCGCCGCACAACCCCCACCCACAGGCCCCGCAATTAGACACGAGGAATCAGCACAGCCGATCGAAGACACCGAAGACGAAGACGAAGAAATTAATCAACTCTTCCGCACCAAGCGCATTCGAATCAGCTCCTCGGAGAGTGAAGTCCAAGGATCCACCGGCAAAGATCAGGAGACGAAGCCAGACGACCAAGAAGAAACGTACCACGACACCACCACACACATCGAAACCTCGACGGAGCAACCAGACCAGCAGGAGCAAGCCGAAACAGAAATACTATCCACCGAAAAAGAATCTGAGCACCACCAAGATGAACAGGAGTCCGCCACCAAAGCATTAGATCGACTCATCGACGCCATCAACCAGACAGAAACACTCGCCAAGGTAAACCCCTCAGACACCGTCCTCCCTACATCACCTCCTGCCAAACCCCTACCCCCACCGGAACCACCCCTTCCACCCTTCACCGAACCAGCACCATCCTCTTCTTCCTCCCCTAACTACTCTCCACCCAACTCCCAGCAACTACGCTCCGATACATCCTCTCAACTACCACCGCCACCCAACGCATTCTCGGAACTTGCCGCCATGGGGCAGTTCCTCATTCAGCTATCACACCAGCTGCCCGCACAATTTACAGCCGCTACAAACAGCCTGAAGGCTGAATACCAGCACAAAGTAGACACCATAGAAGCCGACATCACCCCCCTCCAGGAAGAGATCGTCGCCGTAAAGGCAGAGAATCATCACCTGCAGACACTGCTAGCCGAACTCCAAGCACGGTTTTCAACAGAGCAGACCTTACTACAACAACGAGATGCAGCCCTGGAACAGCTCGCTGCCAAAGACCTGATCATCCAAGATGCCAATGAAGAAATTCAAAACCTGAAGACCGCCCTCCAGGAACAAGAAGACATCAACGCCTCTCTCGAAGAACTGATCGCAGACACGAGGCGTCAATTACAAGAAACCACCCAGACGATGCAGGAGCAACAGAAAGAAGCTGCCGAAGTTAAAGAACGATTACGGCGAGCCGAAGAATGCGCCGACGCGGTCAACAGCATTCTCAAAAAACAATTAATAAAGGAGGGCCAATACCAGAAAGACATCGCCAATGCCCGCAGAGAACGAGACGCATTAAGGAAAACGCTGGATTTCCAAACCCAACAATTCGAACGTCACGACAACCAAATACGCAACCAGAAGGAGTGTATCCACGAGCTGCAGAACAAATTAACCGAAATCACGACCGCCCGAGATGCAGCGCTCGCCAACGACTTCTATCTACAGGAGGCTTTTCTTCAAACCCAAGCCGACATTTTGTTACATCAAGCCATAGCCCTCAGTGCAGTTAGAACCGACGCACAATTATTAGAACCCACCACCTTAGTCCAAATGTTAGAAACCCTTAAAAAGAAAATTACCCGAACATTTAGACTTGCCAGAAGTATGTATTTAGAAGGTATAGTATCCGAACCGTAGGAACTTGCGGATACGAGTCCCGAGGACCCGATAATACTAAGTCCGAAAGTTAGTATTAGAAGTCACGATTTTTTGTGCATAATGCTTTCACACATGTAAAAGACGTTCCAAGTCCAGCACCAGTCTCCAGAATGATGATTCTTGATTCGAGAATCTCAGTAAGCAACCTAAAATGTCATATCAGAATGGAATACCATCATTCCAGCGACTGGCAGCTTAAGGTCTCGCACTTATAAATACGAATACCCGGGAACGCACACTTACACCAAACGGTGTTGAAGACTACAACCGATACTACATCACAGTGGCTTCGATCAAGCTGGCAAGACACTAGGCGTACGCTGTGTGCCTTAGTGTGGAACAAGACTGAAAGACAACGCTCTTCATGGTGGCCGGAAAGGGTGATGAAGCAAGGTAGCGTCAAGGATGATGCCGATGCAGACAAAAGCAAGACAGGAAGTGACGAAGTGCGAATACGACTGCGGGGAAGAATTGATCATTTCCAGCGACTCGGGAGAAGTGATCATGGTTAGCGAATCGGAAGATGACAGGCGAGACGAACAGGATAATGACGAAGATTTGATGGAGAATATCAAAGAACTTCGACAACATCACCAGAGGATGGGACTCCTACAGTTTGCTAAGTCACCCGGGGGACAGTGGACTTCTTCCGCCACTAGAACAAGTGCGATCAGAAAGAATTGGGAAGTTAAATCCTGGCATAGACCGACAGACACTGTAAAAGGATATTTCAGCCAGGTGGTGATAGGATACTGTATGGTTACATGGCTTCTACAGAAGACATGGATATTTTCAACAAGTATGACACAAATATATCCAAGATGGTAAAACACGCACAAACTTTCAAGAAGAAGAGGATTCAACAGCACAGAGGGTACTTTGATTCCATACACGAAGCGCTTAAAGCACAAAATCAAGGAAGAGGGCCCAGGTAACAACGAAATCAAGAGTAGATTCTTATTATATGGATAAATCGACATGTTTTTCAGACGGGCTTAGATGTTCAGAAAACTATTTAAAGGAAGAGCTGCGAGTATCTAAAGTTTGAGTCCTTGAGGCAACTAGACCAGCCATACGAGTTTGAAGAAATTTTGGAGAAAGAGACGACCTACCACGTACAGCGACATATTCAGGATTGGAAGATAGTTGCAGAAACACCCGCAGGATATGGACATTATGAATGATTAACCAGAGTCTTTCTGGTGGACAGCCCAGGCAGACATGCCCTTGGACGAGCCGCGGGCGCAAGTTGCGTTCAAAAACTCGATGATTCGCGGAATTCTGCAATTCACACTACGTATCGCATTTCGCTGCGTTCTTCATCGTTGCAAGAGCCAAAAGGACATTACCAACAGTATTGCACTTGCGGGTTCGAGTCCACCGTGCGTGCCAGTGTTAGACGGCCGCCGAACAAAGGACAATTGTACTTAGACAGAGGTTTTTAATGTAGAAAGAACCCTTCTGAAAGTACGCGGTAAAGAAAGATTCGCGTAAAAGCCTTGTAACAAAACGCTATTTAAAGCGATCAGAGCAGCCCAGCCAGAGCAGAGAGAGAGCAGTCCGCTCCCCGTGTTTTTTGGAAGTTGCGAATACATTGTGAGAGTTCCCGTTTTGGGGTTACTTTACTTCTTCTACTGTGTGCAAACGAGTAGAGTGTCTTGATTCTGTCCTGTCTGTGCACCTTCTCTGTGTAATCATTCGACTATGTATGTGTGATACACTGTGTGTTACGAGTCGGTACTGCGATTGTGAGATTCTGTTCGGTAACGAGTTAAAGAGTCCCCTGTGTTTTGGGAATTGCCCGTATAAGTGTTGTGTGTGTAGAACAAGAGTAACTCTGCTCTGTTTCGTCTGCTCCCTTCCCTCTCCTGTGTATGTGCTTGTGTGCGTATGTGCGTATACGCAGTGTTACAAATTGATACGGTGTTGCAGAGATTTCACCCGGTAATGATTAAAGTAATTCCTAAGCGTTAGTCGACAGGAATATGTTTGTCTGATTGTTCGTCTGTGGAGCACGAACGCATAGAGAACTAACATGGTTCGGTTGTGAGTTATGAATCTCTGTGAATGACGGAGCAGGTAGTGTATCTATGTTCAGATTAGTACCAGTAGTGTTCTGAATACGAGTAGAATGATGATAAAGTGCGCGACAAGTTATAGTCAGTAGGTCTTGCAATTTGAATGTGGTACTCGGTAAAGTCGTAATTGTGCAGAAGAATTTTGTGGTGTGTTCGTGTTAAGTTACCAGCAGTGCGCTTTGTGTATTGATTCTCAGTCCGGATTACTGCTCAACTGTGATAGCAGGTAGATCTTGGAGTATGGGATTCTAAGACGTTGATAGCCTTGGTTGATCAGAAACAACTACTGAGCTAAGACGCGCTGACCGAGTAACGAGTAAGTGAGAAGTTGGGAAAATAGTATAGGGCCTCTGTCTAACAGACCCCTACCACTCCCAAGGACCCACGTGGCTAGAGTCCGTTTACTTTTACGGTAAGATTAACTACAGAAAGACTCGGATATACATGTTACGCCGTGTTGATTTGATAGAAAGCGATACTATTATACGTTTAACAAAAGCAAAGCAGGGAGAGATCTTTCAACACTTCACCTTGCAATATCTGTGGCCTAACCAATCACACCATAGAAGAATGCTTCAAGAACACAATGAATCAGAGGGGAGAAGCTTCCATAGAGGAAGCTATGGACAATCTAGAGGCAGGTTCAACAATGAAGGAAGCAATTATCATCACAACTACAATCGAGGCTACAACAACAATTATCAAGGAGGCTTTAGAGGTAGAAGAGATTATAACAACTACACAAAAGATCAAGAGGATTCATTACTGATCATGAACATGACATCCATGCAAGGTAAAGATGATGAGCATCTTTTCTATATTGACTCTGGTTCTTCCAATCATGTAGCTAAAAATGTAGCATTACTATATGATCTTGAAGAACCTAAAGGGAAGCATGAAGTGCAGATAGGTGATGACACTAGACACTTTGTTAAGAAGATTGGAAATGTCAAGGATTTTGATGGTAACATGAACCTTTAAAGTAAGCTTTTATATGTGCCAACCATAACAAAAAACCTAATCACTCTTGGAGAGATTGTCGAGAAAGGCTTAGAGGTCAGATTCACAAGGCATAGAGCATATTTGGAAGACCCTCAAAAAGGCTTCAAGAGGATTGCAAAAGGTAAGAAATTTGATAGACTCTTTACATTTGAAGTTGAAGATACCAAAAATATTTCAGTTTTCACTTACAAAGATCAAACCCTATCTGATGTTGATTGTTGAAGCTGCTAGGTCTATGTTGAATGAGAAGAAGCTACCTAATTACCTATGGGCAGAGGCTGGATTCACAACCACTTACTTGGTCAGCAAGCTCTCATCCAAATCATTGGATGGTATGATACCCTATGAAGCATGGAATGGTAGGAGACCCTCACTAGACCATTGCAAAATATTTGGGTGCATTGCTTATGCACACATTCCCTCACAAATTAGAGAATCTTGACAATAAAGCTAAGAAACATATATTCATTGGGTATGATTAGAACCAAAAGGGCTATAGGCTATAAAATACCACTAAGAAATCATTTATAGTTAGTAGGGATGTAGTGTTTGATGAAAATAATTCATGGTTTGAAGATGATTGAAGGAAAGTCAAGTAACCATATGATTTTGAAAATGATTTTTGAACCCGTCACTCAAGAAGATCCACAATTAGCAGAAGATATGGACTCAGAGGATTAAGAGTAGATTGAATTCAAGGCTTGGAAGTCAAGAGCCAAGATCAAACTCAAGCAATTAGAAGACATACCAGAGTCTTCAAATCAAGCACTTGGGAGATCACAAAGAGAAAGGAAAAATCCCATAAGGTATGGCTATCATACATCATAAGTCACCAAGCATTCTGTGTATATCACTAAAGATTCTATGAAAGAAGAGCCTTCTTCATTTGAAGAGGCTAGGAAGAAGAAAGAATGGAGAGCAACTATGAAGGATGAAGTAGAAGCACTTAAGGAAAACCATACTTGGGATCTAGTTTCCAAGAAACCAAGCATAAAGATAATTGGATCCAGGTGAATATACAAAATAAAAGAAACTCAGATGGCTCTATAAACAAGTACAAGGCAAGGTTTGTAGCAAAGGATTTTGCCCAAACTCATGGAGTGGACTATGAAGAACCTTTTCATCTGTGGCAAAGATGCCAGCAATTGGGGTTTTCGTAAGTGTTGTACTTCTAAAAATTGCAATGTCTATCACTTAGATCTCAAGAATGCATTCTTAAATGGATGTATATCAGACGAAGTGTATATGGCACAACCACTAGGTTTTGAAGATGAAGATAAAACAGGTTATGTATGCAAGCTAAGGAAGGCACTGTATGGTCTCAAGAAAGCTCGTAGAGCTTGGAACCATAGGCTTGTTACTTATTTGCAAGACCAAGGCTTTGTGGCTAGCAACATTGATTCTGAAGAAATCAAAAGTTATCTACTTATGTGTCTATGTAGATGACATCATCATTACAAGAAATCATGTTAATGGCATCAAGCAAGGTAAGGCTCAACTAGTGGAAGAGTTTTAAATTAGTGATCTTGGATTATTAACCTACTTTCTTAGCTTAGATCTTGTGTACATAGATTTTGGTATATTCATTACTCAAAGAAAGTATATACATGATATGCGGGTAAAGTTCAAGATGGAGAACACTAAAATTGCAGGAACTCCTATGGAACTCAATCATAAGCTGAGTTCTCATAAAGGAGAACTACTTGATGATGTTATAGGTTATGAACAACTTGTGGGAAGTCTCAATAATTCTACTCTAATAAGAGTAGACATTGCCTATGGAGTAAGTACATTGAGTCAGTTTATGCATGCACCAAGGAAGTCTCATATGTAAGCTCCAAAAAGGGTGCTTAAGTATCTAAAGGGTAAAATGAATGAAGGGTTGTTCTATTCTTTCACTTCTGACATAGATATAAAGATGTATTTTGATGCAGATTGGACTGGCTCCAAGGATAATAGGAGGAGCACTTCACGGTAATATCCTTTTTAGGTTCAAAGCTCATATCATGGTTGCAAGAGAACAAGGATTACGACCACCACATGCTAGAGAGATGACTCTCCTCCCAACCAAATTCCTCTATATATAGCTCTCTCCAGGGGACTCCCTTCTTGGGTAGGTGGATACTAGCCAGCCATGTGTCGGCCATGTAACTGCATGTGCACCAAGTGTCCCAGTCAACTCGAGTTAACTCAAGTGGATGCTTCTAGAAGGCTCTAGATCTCTTTGGGAAAAATACTCTCCCCATCTTTCCCATGGGGGTTGAACCCAAGACCTCCTCCTTCACATCCTTGAGACTTGACCACTAAGCTAAGTGGATCACTTGTTCACAAGAGCACAAGACCTCCTAGTAAGTCTAAACCTGAGATCTTTGGTCATACACACGGATGACCAAACGGTGTCCGATTTCAGATCCGTCTAAACCAATCAGATCCCTAGATCACAAACTTACTTTATTACATTCTTCCCCCTTCGAAAAATATTTTTTTCCTTGAAAATAGAGCTATATATCTATTGTAGGAAACCCGCGAGCCTCATGTTCTAAAACTGGAAGAACATGGTCATGTTCTAGAACTGGAAGAACATGTCTCATCTCTGTGGTGGCAACCCTGTCCAAATGATTCAAAAACACTATCTCACTTTGCACTTTGATAAAGTAGTCAAAGTACAAAGTAGTAAATGAATAATAAGGGTGGATCTAAAGACATCCCTGGCCAATTCACAGTTTCGCGATGTGCGATCTAGGCTCAAATATGTGAACTGGGTGGATTCAACTTATTAGTCCATTTCTAGGCATGACTGGTGCATCGACTTAGTAATGAAGGCGGGATTCTTATCCCTTATAAGACTTTGAGAACTCTTGATTCACTTGAATTTATTTTGGAGAACTTGAATTCTGGTTGTCCCAAACATCTAACTTGGATGTTTGTGCAATGGTTTACTCTTATCGAGCAGTTACTTGATTTTTTGACCCAATTAGAGGACTACTTTGTCCTAATAAGTTTTAAAAATCCTATGAACACTGTAGGAGAAAGTTTACCATTTTCTTTGAGTGAACCATACGATATCTTGACCAATACAAATTCAAAATGAAAATTCTCCAACTTAAGACACTTTTCTCAAAGACTTGAGCTAAAAGTGCTTGGGAATTGTCAATGTGTTGAGCAATTCCTAACTTCTCTATTCTAGATTATACTAGACTCTAGGAAATCTTTTATGCTATAACTTGAAGCAAACTCAAATAAATAAGCTCACTTAGATTTATCATCTTTTGATGTTTGAAAATATTCTTGTACAGAACATCTATCTAGGATGTTTAATTTAGTTACCTGGTTCTATCTAGCTAACCCTTGACTTTTATGAAAAGAATCGGATACCATATCTGAGTCAAATCCAAAGACTTGGAAAGCGGAAAGAAAGAACTAAAACTTTGTTCAACCAATTCAAAATTTGAAGATACATAAACTTGCTATGAGTCAAAGTGTAGATGACTTAGGACTTTAATTTCTCAAAGACCTATTTCAATAGGGTATTGAAGCATTTTTTCTATCTTTAAGAGAAATAAGCTGAATTCTCAAAAAGATTCAATGCAAATCGGAAAACATCATCCAACTACAAGATACTAGTGTGGTAACCAACATCAGTGTGTTGACCCACTGAGGTTCTGTTGATGAGTTTTGTATTCAAATAATGCTTCACTTGAGACTAAGTTCATGTCACATTCAGTCTTTCTGACTCCTTGCTGGGAATGCAATTCTTGTGCATTTCTTTGAGTCAAAAGAGTGAATTTAACAAGTTATACTAGGTACTTGATGCTTGACTTAGCCAATCAAATCCTTGGTTGAAAAGATCAACTCAAAATCAAAGTCCAACTTTTTTCAAAAATTTATGAAATATTTCCGAATTAACAACACTTTATCTTGAAGTGTTTCAAGAAGATCTTGGAAGTTACTTACTTCACATCTTTTGTTTCCTTGATCTTGAAGTATCTTGAGATACTACTTTTATCCTACTTGAATTAAACTCCTTCTTTCAAGTCTTAATTCCCTCGAGGATGAAACCTAACTTCAAGATCTAATCTAAGACTAAAAGATAATTATCATCCCACAGTCCGATGTCCCATCCAAAGATTACTTTGACATTTCTTTTAGCAAAATATCTTGATTCCCAAAGATTACTCGAATTAGCTTAAACAAAACCAAGCATACTTTATATCTTGGCAAAACATCTATATCCTTAAAGAGGTTTTGCCTTCATCATCTTTCGGCAAAACATCCATAACTAGTAGATGTTTTGCTCTTATCTATCGAATCCATCAATTTCTATCCGGATTGATTTGTATGTCCGTTTTTGGAAAGTGTGCTTAACAAGAGGTCTAAGCTATCATTTTTCCAATGGCTTATCTCTTTATACACCTTTTATTAGAACATTCCTTGGTCCTATCATATATTATGAATTTATGTGTATTTTGGGAAGAGTTCATGAATCAACTATGATCCTCTACTTGGAACGTCTACCTTCCCAAAAATAAATTCATCTCGAACATGGTAGGAGAATGATCTCACGTGTGGAATAGAAGGCTTGTCTATTTCATTTTAGTGTTTCTCTTTTAGGAAATATCTCAATTCATAAAAGTCACTTACCGAGGTTTCAACGTGAGATAGGAATCTTGAAACCACAAAGAAACTTCTTAGAACTTTCAGAACCTTCTAAATAGAAGAGTGCTTCCAAAGTTTCCATGTTTTCATGGCCCTATGCATCATTACCAAAGATGCAGAAGATGAACGAAACACAAATCTATTGAACTTCAAAGTTCAATTTGTATCTAAGTTCATCGATTTGGTTGTTGAGTTCCATGGAATCGAAGAGTGCTCATGGAACTTGGAAATATGGCTAAAGCTATCATCCAATCTTGGGATGCTTGAGAAGTTACATAAATTACGTAACTAATCAACTAAGGCTTATCAGCATGACTTTCTAAATATCGCCTATACTTAGAGTAATCATTATAAGCTTATCTTCATGAATCCCTAAGTACATCTAAGACCTAGAATCATCATTCATCGCAAAAGTTTGCAAGTAATTAAATTTTCTTGGTCACCAAGAAAATTTAATACTTAACTTTCTCCTAGTGCCTACTTATACCTCGTAAGAGATCAAACATACCTAATTATCATTAAGTATTTATTTTCTATAATGGAGTATCAACTTGGGAAGGAATTGACTAATTACTTGAGTTGCAAACTAGAACTAGCATGTCTTTGCAACTAACTTTCCCAAATGTCAAGCCATGAGCTTTATAAAGTAAGCTAAATACTAAGAGAGTACATTTTCATATCTACTTGCAAACATCCCGTTCTATCATGCAAATGTATGTGCCTACATGCAAATCCATATGCTCACATGCGTATGCATGCATGTTCTTTGCATGCCCAAAAAATAATGCAACAATCATGCATGAGCTTGATGCATGACTTTTCCTTGTACTAAGAATGTATATCATGCAATCTTGATGTATGTATATCCTTTCCTTTGTCCTAATGCACTATGATATAAAAACATATCCTTGTGGCGCAATAAAAAGCTTACTCAATGGAAAGGAAATCTAGAATTAAACTACCAAAATACATTCTTTGATGCAGAAGGATCCTTTTTTAAATCAAGTCTTTCCTTAATGCAAACTAATGCTTGAACTGAGAAGTGGATTGTTTCATTAACCTAATCTAGACTTACTCGACTGAAATCTTGGCTATTTCAATGTGCATCTAGGATTAAGTGTAGAATAATGAAAACAAGATAAATCAAGCATTGAGGCCAAGTAGAAACTAGAAAATACTTAGCTTTGATCATAGCTTCGTCCATCCTCTAATCCATGCCATCACGTGATGTGTGGATGATGCTACACTTGAGACTCGAGATGAAGCAAAGAGCTCAAAAGGAAAATCTCTTTATAGCCAAATCAAAGAGAAGCACTCAACTCTACTAATTCAAATGTGCTATCCTTATCCATTATGTCAAAAGCTCGTTATTATAATAATTGAAGCATTTTCGTCAACTAGCAAAGGTTTCGGCATTGATCTTTGCAACTGCCCACTGTTTCTTCTTACACATACACACATGTGTACACACACACACATACACATACACTCTCACATGCATGCATACATAAGAGAGACACATACACACACACACATATTTATACACACACTTTTTCACACATAGGCACATATATACATACACACATAGACACACACATATACAAACACACTCACATACATATTACATACGCACATGCATATGCATGCATGCATACACACATATACATACACACACACACACACACACACACATATATATATATATATATATATATATATATATATATATATATATATATATATATATATATATATATATATATATGTATGTATATATGTGTGTGTGTGTGTATGCATACATGCACATACACATATACACACATCACATATATATACATAGATGTTTTAGGGTTAGCATTTTAGGATAAGGGTTTTTAGCTTTTACATACATACACACATAAACACATGCATTCATACATATACATGTTTTAGGTATAGGTTTTTTAGGATTTAATTCCTCCTCACTCCTCGTGTGATCAATGTAATTAACACATACACTTATACAAGGATAAAAGTAATTTGCTTTTACAAGGGAGTAGTCATATGTGACTATATGGAATAAATGTTAATTGTCCAAGAATGTAGGCTTGGACTCATTTTCACCAACAACTTTGTGTCCTTGGGATCACTAGTGTAGCCATGTTTCATGGCTAGGAGGGTCTCCTTCTCATCATCCTTCTTGGAGTTGTTAGCATAGTTCCCTTGCTCTTTTTCTTCTTACCTTTGAAATCCTTGAGCTAGAAATTCGAAGAAATAGGATTCTGCTTACCACATATAAAACAATTTCTCCCTTGATGAGGGTTGTTTTTCCCTTTGCCATTCTTTCCCTTCCTTGAAGATGATGCCTTGCTATCTCCTTCTAAATCTGAATCTTCTTCCTTGGACTGCTTCCACTTGATTTTTCCTCCATTCCCCTTCTTTCCACTGTTGCGTTTGCCTTTGCTAGAATATAGGATCTATGAGTGACCATCCTTCTTGGATGTGCCTCTTATGCATACCTCTTTTGCTACTAGGTGTGGGATCAACTCCTCAAGATTTGGTAGTGGATCTCTCTACAAGATGGTAGTAATAAGGGGTTTGCACTTGTCTTCCACTCTCATCCCATTGAG
The DNA here is from genome assembly GCA_020310875.1 of Ceratopteris richardii. Taxonomy (NCBI): domain Eukaryota; kingdom Viridiplantae; phylum Streptophyta; class Polypodiopsida; order Polypodiales; family Pteridaceae; genus Ceratopteris; species Ceratopteris richardii. Next base: position 36,331,597 of record CM035433.1, read on the forward strand.
AGTAACCTTCACAAGGTCTTCCCCATCTATTTTGCAGGCAATGGATTTTGATTGCTCACTCAACTCCTTCACCCTCAAGGTGTAGTCAACAATAGATTGACCACTACCCTTCTTCAAAGCATGGAGTTCATTCTTAAGCTACATCTTTCCTCTTCTTGTGAACGTGGCATATAGCTTCTCTATCGCCTCCCACACATCTCTAGCATGATAAAAATATGATATATGATCAATCATAGTGTTAGAGATTACATGTGATATGTAGAAGATAGCTCTCCTATTCCTTTCCTCCCGATCCTTCAACATCTTCAATTCTTGATTCGTGATCTTTGGATCCTTGGGATCCACATTGGTCCTATCTTCACCTCCACACACAAAAGGACATAAACCTTTTCTCATGAGGTAATTCATGACTTTGAACCTCCATGGTCAGTAGTTGTCACTCTCAAGCAACTCCCATTTTTTACCTACATCTGCCATAATGAATATTAGGATCATACTAAAAAGTACCTCTTAGCCTTGATGTCAAAGCTTTTGTGTCCTTCCCCAAGCTCCTTCAAAGGATGTTTCCTTATTTCATACCAACTCATGGAATTTAATCCCTGAGATTTACACACTAGAAGTGAAACGAACCCAATACCTAGGTCCCTTAATCCACCTTTTCTGCTACCTTACAATAGAACTCTGATATGAAAAGAGCTAGGGTTTTTTATTAATTAAATATATAAAAAATAGGATTATATATATATATATATATATATATATATATATATATATATATATATATATATATATATATATATATATATATATATATATATATATATATATATATATATATATATATATATATATATATATATTTCAAGAAAATAATTAGAATATATAATCAAATATATATAAAAGATAGGAGTTGTGGGCAATTACCAAGTCCAACAAAACATTTTTGCTACTAAGAGCTCCTTAGATGATGTGCAAGATGCAAGAGGAAAAAGTGAGGAAGGTGATTTCAGAGTTTCGAACACCTAATGGATGCATGAGGTATCTAAAGATTACCTTCACATGAAACGACAATCTCAAAGGGCTCAAGTCTCATGATTGGCACAGGTTTTTATTGTTTGTGCTCCCTATAGCTCTAAAAGCTTGTCTTTCAAAGGATATGTGAACAAACATTTATGAAATTAGTTCCTTGGTACGATGGATCTCTTCCAAAAAATACGGAGAGATAGAATAGAGATTGTGAAAATCAATGCTATAGAGGTTGTGTGTATGGTTGAGAAAAACTTTCCCACAAGTACTCTCACAATTCAGCTTCATTTATTGGCTCATGTGATTAATGAAGTTGCAATAGCAAGAACTCTCAATAGTCGATGGATGTTCTTCATAGAGCAAGTCATGTAGACATCAAAAGGTTTTTTTCATCAGAGAGCACATGGTGGCTCGTACAAGTCTCTTGTATTTATAATAGAGTTTCTACATATGTTAGATCCAAAACTGCCTTGGTTATGGAGCGATGATGAAGATGTTCATCTTGTAGGCAATGAACTGCAAGGTGAAGGGATGCCAAGCAAAATGGTTGCAACTTTTAGAGAGAAGTTAATGAAGTTTTGCATCCTTATCTCTAAGCCTATGTAGAAGTGGTTGGAGAGGTATGAGCTCGCCCAGGAGACAAATAGAAAGGAAAGAGCTCAGTTTTGAAAGAACTGTTCCACTCACTTTTTGCATCTTTCGGAAAGTCTTCGACCTCTTCCACCCTTTCCAATGAGCAAATGGCTAGGTACAACCATTTCACAAGCAAAGGTAGTGGGTGATATCTCTAAAGAAGAGGAGGAACTCCCAAAGGGGTGTGATTGAGAGTATTCTAAATGTGGTGCACTATGGTCTCATGGATGAAACTTTTAGATCACATGAATCAAAGAAAATAGGTCTACTTTTGATAGTGGGGTGATGGTGAACTTTTTCCAAAAAAAAGTAGAGCTAGTGCAAGAGATGACAATGGTCAAGAAGGCTAGCTTGATTGTTGTGGAGTGATCAAGGATATATTGAAGCTATCCCTCAGGAGGTTTGACTACTTTCTATTTGATGTGAAATGGTTCAAAGTAGCCTCCTCTAGAAGAAATGCAACAGTGAGGTCGGATAAGAGTGGTTTGCTTCAAGTAGACTCCACAAAGTAATGGACACATGATAGAGATACATTTGTACTTCCCAACAATGTAAGCAAGTTTTCTTTATGCCAGTTTTGAAAGAACCAGAGTGGCTATTTGTTTTACAAGTCCCTCCATGTAGCACACAAATGTCTGAGGACATAGACATAGAAGAAATTCCATCAGTAGTGCACTATGAGGTGCATTGAGTAGTTGAGGAGGAGGAGGAGATCATTGTTTGAGATGAAGAGGTCTTTGAAGAAGATGAGGTACAAGATGAAGTAACAAATAGATATGTTGTATGAGGAGGATCAAGAAGAGGTATCCATACCAAGAGATAGATATCCTCTGTGTATCAGATCTCCAAGAGAATGCTAGAATAGAGGATTTATGAAGCAAAGACTTGTATGTACTAATTTGTGTTTATTTATTTTGCTATGTTTTTTTACACTACTATCCGTATTACCATTATTATCATATTCTAATTATTTGCATTTTCTGTCGTAGAGTAGGATGGGAGACAGTCCACAGATCACTCTACATTCCATGATAGAGGAACAATGTATGGAGTTTATATCTCAGGTGCCTCTTGCTTATATGGCTAGAGCATCACAGTACTAGATCACTCATGATAGCTATCCCCCCGGTCTCGCTCCCATCGGCGGCACTCCAACCGGTGCCACTCCCTTTGGAGGGACTACTCCTGTTGGTCAGAGTACTCCTGTCGGACGTACTCCCTTTGGTGGGACTACTCCCTCCAGAGGTACTCCTCGCTTTACAACTCCACCATGATGGCTCTTTTAGCCATCTCCTAGTGGCTCCACCTATTTACATATGCATTCAACACCACAATGCAATACATGTGCTAGCCCATCTCGTCCATTGCATTAGTTGAGATCACGCTTTGGAGGAGCAAGTTCCAAAGGTGGATCTACAAGTGGCTTTGGAGGAGGCAGATATTGTGGAGGTAGTGCAACCGACGTTGTGTCTCCCACTTCTATGTCTACAGTGAGTACCTCAGATGCAGGTATGCACATGGTGCCCCATGTACACCTTGGGGTGCTCATGACCATGATGACTCCAAAGTGTATCATATATGTGATGGAGCTCCAGTGATGGATGCAACCAAAAAGGCCATGCATCAACACATACGTTAATTCTGCTCCATACAGTTGGGACACCTTATCATGGTGAAATGGAGTGAACAGGATAAGGATTGAAAATATATTACATCATAAAGATTGTCTATCATAAGTAGCGGCCAGCAACTGGGCACCTTGTTGTTAGATCAGAGTGGATTCAACACAGCACATATGAGGTGATGTCCCATCAACGACTAGAGGCTCATGACGCTTTCAGAATAGGCTTAGCAAAGCCTGTATGGGTAGGCATTGAGGAGTGGGATATGATTCACGATGAGTAGTAGCAAACTCCTGATGGATATCATCAGCAGTGAGATGTGGCCACCACACATATCTATACAGTTGAAGCATCATATTTGGGTAGCGGGGGATATGATACTATGCATCATGAGTTTGTAAGCATCATTTTGATGATTGAATTTTCTTGTGTTAAGCACTTCATGTATGTTCATCTAATGTTTTGCATATTTGTTGCACAAGTTGGTAGTGGGTCCTCTTCCAACACGAGTAGAGGATGCTTATTGATATTATCATGGATTGGTTGCATTGTTGGAGGAATTGGAGGGATGCCATGCAGTCATTTTATGGGAGCATCTAGGATGAGGTGAGCTTATAAACTTGGTTTGGTGTTTTTTAGTTTTTGTTTATAAATATCATATCAATTTGTCTCATTTCATGAATATCTTTGTTCTAGGATTGTAGATATAGATTTCTTGATACCTCTGGGCATGTGTATGGCATTCGTGTGCCACAATTTTGTATTTGGTTCATATATATATACTGACATAAAAATATTGATACATATACGGACTCTAATACCAACACTAGTTGGAAAATACCGATGCATATACTAGCATCTATATTGACACTTATACGGGCATTATTGTACTCGTGTGCATATCGATACTTATACCAATGCTGGGGCAAAAAGCACCCCGTGTATTTGCACCGATATAGGGACCAATAGGCCCCTCATATGTTGTAGTGATTGAAAAGTGAAGGTGGGGATCCCATATCTACATGGCATTGTTACTTTGTGGTGGAAATAACATATGCTAAATGGATGGGCTTTAATCACTTTTGTGAAAAGAATTGAGAGTAGGCAAAAAGAAACATTATTGTTATCCACACTATCATATGGAGAAAAATATAGGTTTTATAATTTAGGAATAAGAGGATGAAAAACATAGATTCTATATGATGAGTATAAAGAAACGTTTTTTCATCTTCGTGAATATGCATTGGAGATTATCGTGGATTCTCTAAACAGAAAATTCACTAAAGGGTTCTAGAGAAACTCTCTTACGAGGTGAAAGGTTCTAGATGGAAAGACTTCCTAGATGTGAAGGTTGAATTTTTGAGAAGCTAGAAAACATCAATACAAAAATTGCGAGTACATCCACATTCATCTCGATGGGACATAAACCGAACAAAATTTCTACAAGGGATATGAACCATTCAAGGAAGTCTCCATCTTTCAATAACCAAGGTAGGAATCCTAGTAAAATAGAAACTCAAAATAAGTGGAAACATATTCATTGGAAGCACAACTTTGAGTTCATTGAGGAGAAAAAGTGACTCCCTTTATTCTTGCACTATTGAGAACAAGTACATCATACTCTTTTGGTTTTGCATAAGTAAAAGCCATAAAAGTGATCAATGAAGGTACATCAATTTTTGAAGTAGACTACTCCAACTCCACTCTACATTGCATGTTGATAGGTCCTTTTCCAACAATTGGTCTAACTCCATTCTGCGAAAATTGCAAAAGTAGAAGACAAAGGTGAGTCCTCTAAGTCCACTCTACGTTGCATGGTGACAAGTTTGTTTCCAAGTTCTTCTCTTATTATGATTTTGGGTAAGTTTTTTGTGAATAGAGAATATTTTTGATCGATTAGGGTGGTGAGCATTGTTTTTTATCTTTGAAGTTTGCATAGACTTTAATGATACAATTAAACATGTATATATCTACAATTGTCGAGCTGGCCAATGGACAATTACACTATGCAAAAGGATACATTGACAACCTTGTGTTTACTTTAAAGATATATTTTTTTGGGAGAATTTCCAAGTGATTAATATGAAGGAATGTGTGATGATTGTAGACATGGAGATTTTAGTTCAAATTTGAACAACAATTGATCTTGTGAAAAGAAAAGTCACTCTGATGGTGATTATGTCCACATTTTTCAACCTATCCTCATTTTTATTATGGAAAGTAGAGTTTATAGTTTTGCATCTTGGATTCATAAAACACTGTTATACCATTCATTGGCTAGATGAACAATATTTTTCATGATTGTTAGGAAGGTTTCATTTTGGTATTTCTTGATGATATATTTGTATAGATAGTTATTATGTTGGACATCTCAAGAAAACTTCACAAACAGTTGGTAGAACACAAATTGTGTGTGATGATTGTAGACATGGAGATTTTAGTTCAAAATTGAACAACAATTGATCTTGTGAAAAGAAAAGTCACTCTGATGGTGATTATGTCCACATTTTTCAACCTATCCTCATTTTTATTATGGAAAGTAGAGTTTATAGTTTTGCATCTTGGATTCATAAAACACTGCTACACCATTCATTGGCTAGATGAACAATATTTTTCATGATTGTTAGGAAGGTTTCATTTTGGTATTTCTTGATGATATATTTGTATAGATAGTTATTATGTTGGACATCTCAAGAAAACTTCACAAACAGTTGGTAGAACACAAATTGTGTGTGATGATTGTAGACATGGAGATTTTAGTTCAAAATTGAACAACAATTGATCTTGTGAAAAGAAAAGTCACTCTGATGGTGATTATGTCCACATTTTTCAACCTATCCTCATTTTTATTATGGAAAGTAGAGTTTATAGTTTGCATCTCGGATTCATAAAACACTGCTACACCATTCATTGGCTAGATGAACAATATTTTTCATGATTGTTAGGAAGGTTTCATTTTGGTATTTCTTGATGATATATTTGTATAGATAGTTATTATGTTGGACATCTCAAGAAAACTTCACAAACAGTTGGTAGAACACAAATTGTGTGTGATGATTGTAGACATGGAGATTTTAGTTCAAAATTGAACAACAATTGATCTTGTGAAAAGAAAAGTCACTCTGATGGTGATTATGTCCACATTTTTCAACCTATCCTCATTTTTATTATGGAAAGTAGAGTTTATAGTTTTGCATCTTGGATTCATAAAACACTGCTACACCATTCATTGGCTAGATGAACAATATTTTTCATGATTGTTAGGAAGGTTTCATTTTGGTATTTCTTGATGATATATTTGTATAGATAGTTATTATGTTGGACATCTCAAGAAAACTTCACAAACAGTTGGTAGAACACAAATTGTCTGTCAAAAGTAGCAATTGCTTCTTTTCCAAGGACAAACTCTTTCACATGGGATTTCAATCACAGGTATAGAAGGGATAACGTAAAACCAATATTTGATTGGTTGGTTTCTAGAATTCTAATGGACTTTAGGAGCTTCTTATGATTGGCATAATACGAAAAAGCATATATTAAAGATTTTTATAAGATAGCTAACCCCCTCATAGAGTTGACAAAAAGAATATGGGATTAGTTTCCATTTACAATGTTAATAATTATTTCAATTAGTGAAGAAAAAATCATTAAAATTTGTGTTTTGAAAATACTCGAGATGGAAAAATGGTTATAGTTGCATGTGATGCATTTGGCAATCAAATACGATGTGTTCGTCCACAAGATGTTAGGGTGATGGCATATGAATCCATAGACTTAAGAAAACATAAACTCAATTATCCTTGTCACTACCTGGATATGCTTCTTGTAGTACATGCACTTAAGCATTCAACACATCTACTACTAGCAAGAAAGTTTGCGACCATAATAGATAATCAATGTTTAGACTACATTTTTGCACAACCATTTCTTGATAATAGATAAAATCATTGGGTTGAGGTATTAATAAAGTATGATTTGAAAAATAAGTATTGGGTTGTCATTGCAATCTGGAAAAGGAGATCAATGAGTTTGACTACCCAGGTGGGAACCAACTTGAGATGGACACCAACGACAAAGCCCTAAAGATCCCTGACAATAAAGAAACCTCCCAGGAGGGTTACACTACAAGCAAAGAAGACGGCTTTACTACTAGTAACGAAGATAACATGGATAGTGAATGTTCCATCATCGGATCGACTATTCCAAAAACAGTGTCGAAAAAGGTGCCCAGTTCTTCCCAGCAGGAGGCATCCCGCAAAGGAAAACAACCTATGGAGTTACCCTGGAAAAGCCCCCACAAGAACCTACTGCTAATTCGGGATCTGATCCCAGCGAAAAAGAAAGATGAATCCAAGAAAAGAAAGGACAAAGCTCCCTCCCGCAAAGACGGCCCAGTACGACAATGATCATCATCTCATTTAATGCTAGAGCGCTAACCGACCCCTCAAGAGCGACCATCATTGGTCAATGGCTTCGCGACATTAGCCTAAACCCAGAATTTATATGTATTCAAGAGATTAAAATTGATGGAGAAGGCCTCCAGAAACAGCTTAGACATGTCTCCTCGACCCATGTTTGGATTTCAACGGCGCACCAACGGGGGTCGGGTGGAACGGTAATCGGTATTAATTAATTTTGGTTTGAAAATCTTGAGAATTCTATTGAAGATGAATGTCATCGATGGATTGCTGCTTCTTTTGGTGCTCCTTTTTGTTTTACTTTAGTTTTTGTGTATGCCCCTAATGGGGAGTTAGAGAGACTGAACACTTGGGCTCGCTCCCCCACAACATGCTTATTTGTGGGGACTTCAACATGGTGGAGGACCCTATGGACAGATGGATGGGCAAGGGCAGGGTCATCGATAGTCGAGAGAAAGAAACGTGGGACAAAACCAAAACTACACTTAGATTTGGTCGAATTCAAAGATTCGAATGGCTTTTCTTGGTCAAATCTCCAAGCGGGCAAGGACCTGAGGAAAGCTAGACTTGATAGATGCTACATTTCTCAGAGTTTTATTCATCAATGGGGCCACCCTTCCCTCTCGCAATGCACCGACCTCACCATCTCTGATCACTACCCGATCGTTATCACTTTCCAACCTTCCACGAAGATCCGTAAGGCTCCTTGGTTCCACGCCAGTGCGCCCTCCTTCTCTCTCCCCTCCGTCCATCAAGAAATTGCTGGTGTGTGGAAGGAGGCATTCGCCTCCGGCTTGTCCCCAGCCAAGTGCTGGAGAAGTGCGGTCGATAAGTCACGACAGATCATGATCAGATCCAGGAAGACACTCGAGACTGTGCGGCAGGCTCGTAGAGACGCTCTATATCATAGACTCTTGAGGCTCGAGGAGGAAGTGAACAAAGGAGATTCTCAAGCCTAGAAAGGTCTTCGAAAAATCGGAGCACTGTTGAGATATGAGGAAGAAATACAAAGGAAAAATTTGCAAATTTTCTTCAAGGAGTGGTGAGCTGGCAAAGCCGACAAACCCACCAAAGAGATGTGCCGTATCCTTAAAAGGAAACATAACAGAGAATCGATCCCCTTCTTGCTAGAATTAAATGGCAATGTATGCAATACGGAAGAAGACAATTTTGGGATCATTGAAGGGCACTTCACGAGACTCTTGGGGACCTCGAACCCCCTCTCCCACCATAGAGGGGACTGTATGGTAGCCATATCTAAGGTTTCCCCCCACAGGATACCACTCAACCTTCGCTCCCTACTACATGCCCCTATCTCTGAAGCAGAAATCATTGAGGTCATTGATGCCCTCCCTTCTAGTAAAAGCCCAGGACCCGACGGGCTCACTAATGAGTTCTTTAAATCCTTCAAGTTGGTGGTTGCCACCCCTCTCCATCTAGTTTGGCAAGAGGCGCTCAAGTTTGGTGCGCTTCCTTCTTGTCTCAACAATGGCATTATTAAGTTAATACACAAAAAAGGGGAAAAGAACATAATAGAGAGCTGGCATCCTATTACGATGCTCCAAACAGGATACAAGATCATTGCCAAAGTCATTGCCAACAGAATCTCTTGCCACTTGAGAGCATGGTTAAGCGAGGACCAAAAAGGTTTCATCAAAGGCAGGTCAATTTTGGAAACCATTATAGATATCTGGGAAGGTCTTGAATTTGCAAATGATTCTAAACAAGATGTGGTCTTCCTCAAGATCGACTTTGATAAAGCCTACCACAGGCTGGAATGGGACTATATTCTGCAGTCGCTTCGAGATCTTGGATGTAGTCAGAAATTCACCAAGATGATCGCGACCCTTCTCGGAAACGCATCGACCCAAATTAACATTAATGGCAAACTTTCAAAGGTGATCAAACTTAGAAGATCTATCAAACAAGGGTGCCCATTGGCTCCCCTTCTCTTTGCCATTGCCACGGAAGGGCTTAGCAAGCTGAGCATCAGGTGGAAGCTAGTAATATCAAAGGCCTCTGTTTGCCTCATGACCACAGTCAGATCACCATGAGACTTTTTGCCGATGATATGAACGCGTTTGTTCACAATGATAGTACTAGCCTGGAGACATTCTGGAGGTGTCTGGCTACTTTTTGTGAAGCCTCTGGATCCACAATCAACCACTCTAAGACTGCCTTTAGAGCTATTGTTGGGTCACAGCCCGACCTTCTCACTGATCATGGCTGTCAAATCATTCCACAGGGCCAAGTTTTTCGGCTTCTTGGGATTCCCTTGGGGTTTGGCGTCTCTACGGAACAACGATGGAACTAGGTGCTGGCCAAACTCGAAAACAAGCTTAACTACTGGAGAGGTATGCAAATCAATCTTGCTAGTCGTGCTATGGTTATCAACACGTTCCTCTTATCATCTACCATTTATTTCCTTTCTTGTTGGAGACCGAAAGAGCAAGATCTGTCCAAACTAGATAGTATTTGTAGAAACTTCCTTTGGACGGGCGACCACAATAGGAGGGGGTGCCTAAAATCAAATGGTCCATCTGCACCAGCCATAGAGATAGTGGGGGTCTTGGTATCCTGGACATTGGGTGCATGGCTAACAAACTGGCGGCCAAATGGATGATTAAGGCTTGGTGCAATGGGGAGGCCTCGTGGGCCAAGTTGATCTTTAGAAACAAGAATGAGTTGGCTCTCATGGGTTTCCCAAATTGGAAGAATCTTGACATCTTGACCTTGCTGTTTTCCCCGATCTCCGTCTTCCCGAAAGGCTCTAATCAGGTGTGCTCCCTATGGAAGAGTTGGAATAAAGTCAAATGCTACACAAGAATAAGTGAAGACTTGAAGTGGGCAGCCGGTATCAGACAAAACGACCCTATCTGGTTTCCGATCCATGGCATCTGGAGTGTGGAATCTTGGAACATTCAAAATGCCAAGAAGTTATGGAACAAAGGCTTCAAAAAATGGAAACATCTCTGGAAATAAGACACCAACCGCTGGATCAACTTCGAGGATATTGACCCTTGCGTCAACATGTCGTATGAAGAATGGAACACTTTGCAAAGTAGATGTCTCGCCTGGGACCGAAACAAGGTTCACCTTCTCATGGGACACAACACGTGGAGCTCGCTTGGTCTCAAATGGCACAATGGGAATAGCCTATCATAAATCCCGAAGATCAAAGAAACGATTGACTATCATGTTAACCTCAACAAGAAGTGGTGCCTGTCATGGACGTAGCTTCGGTGGAGCATGAAGTTCATGGCTATCTGGTACCCCCTCATAGAAATCAAAAAGTCTGTCCTCTTATGGCAAATTCTTTTTCATGGAATGTGGACCAACCTTAAGGCTAGCAACTTTTATGGGATTCCTCCCTGGTGCAAACGCTGCTACCGGTCAATCGAAGATGTTTCACACATCTTCTTTACCTGCCCCAACTCCAACAGACTCTGGCAGATGGTCGGAAAGAAAATAAGACTTCAGAAACATCTCAGTTGGCAGCAAGTCTTGCTGGGAGAAGCGATCGGCTGCTCCGCGACTCTCTGGAACGCCATCAGAGGGGAGGTCCTATGGAAAATTTGGCGGGAAAGATGTGCTTTCAACTTCGGTGACTCCCCCAAAGAGTGGTCAATTGAGAAATTGTTGTTCCTCCTTGGCAAAAGGATTGTCAACTGTAAGAAATCCCTCCCCTTCAGGCATCATCAAGTACTCCTTTTGATCAATAACAAGCTTAAACCCAAGTGGGCCCCACATGAGGGTGATGACAGGGTGATTAACCTTCTTTGTAATGCCATCTAAGCTCTGTAAAAGCTTCCCCTGCTTTGTGGGATTTGGGGGATCCCGTGGGCACTAGTCCCCTCCTCTTGTACTTTTCTTTATTTAATTCAAGTCCGGAAGAGTAGGCTATTGCCGAACTTCCTTTATATTAAAAAAAAAGTATGATTTCGAACTATTCATTATTTATGATTTTCACATCAAACTTTTGGAAAGCAAAATGTGGAGTAATCAATATGCAGATTCGGAAAGTTAATGAGTATAGCTATTAGAGAAGGTCATTAACTTTCTCCATGGTACCCACAACCGTTTAAAGTTTTGAAATAGATTGAATATTTTACTTATTCTTTGGAATTACCAGAATATTTACATGTGCATCTTGTATTTTGAATTAGCTTCTAAAGGAAATATGTGCCTAATGTTGGATGAGACAATTATAAGCCAAAAGACGATGGTCCTTTTGATTTTTGAACTAAAATAATATTATATAGGATGGAAAGACATAGGAATCATTCTATAGTAGAAATTATGGTTATATGGGACACATATCTAGTTCAGGATTTTACGTGGATAAATTTAGAATATTTTATACCATAGTTTACTTCTTTCCAACTCTGAGGACAAAGTTCTTCAAAGGAGGAAAGATTTTTAACTAGCATACCAAAGAATACTTACTTCATTATGATTTTTATGTTATAAATTGTGAAGATGATGTTCAAAATGAGTTGTTAGGTCATTTTATGCATATAGGCTAAATTTTGGGATGAGAACTTTTCATAATCTATCTCTAAACATTTTGTGCATGATGTTCTCGAATTGCATTCAAACATTGAAATGAAGGAACTAGGAAAAAGTGATGTATGAAAGACATGTAAGGAATGCATAAAAACGTCTCTTTTGTAAAATTGATATGACTTTTATATGTTCAAGACCCAAAAGTTATTTTATTGCAAAATACTGAGTGGTAGTAAATTCAATATTGTGTGTTGTGCTCCAAGACTCTTCTTCTTCCTTGTGTTGTTTGCATGCCTCTACAAACCTCGAACTCCAACAATTGGTATCAGTGCAGGCCGCCACTTCATCTAGAGCATCATCAACACCCCTTCGGTCATAGGCTCAAAATTGCACAAAATTTGGTGAGCATACTCAAGCTGATTAGGAGATAAAAACGTCTTCAATCTATGGTGCCAAAATCACGATCTGAGCTCGTTTTGGCATTTGAATGCACTATCATAATACTTGTGTAGGCATTTTTTTTGCCAAAGATGTATACAAGTTTTGGTTCACTAGTATAAGCGCCTCAAAGTCTGCGACAGGTTTAATAGAACTCGACAAAGTAGTTGTATTCAAGTTGTTGAGAGAAAATCATTTCTTTGCATCATGGTATTTTAATCAATGGTGATGGTTGAAGGTAGTGAGCTATTCTATATGTTGATTGTTGAGGATAAGTTGGACAGTACCAATTACCCAGTATGGGCTTATATGATGCATCATCTATAGGTTGCAAAAGCACTTTGGAATATTGTGCAAGGTGCTGAGAAACGTCATATTACACCTACAAAGATAGTTGTTGAAAATTAGTTGGACCTACTATAGAGAAAATTAGTTGGACCTACTATAGAGAAAATTAGTTGGGATGGAAAAGATGCTTAGACGCATGCATTGATAGCCTTGTCTATCAAACGTGCCATTGTTCCACACATTCCCTCTTACAGAACAGCTAAGGATGCTTGGGATACACTTACCACTTTATACTAGGCAAGGAATGAGGCTCGCATTGCTTACCTCCAAAAACAGTTGGAGAGTGAGCACATGAATGAAGGTGATTCCATGGACAATTCTTTGACAAATATGAAAGATTTGAAAGAATAGTTGATTTTTGGTGATGAGGTCTTTCCTTATAGATCACTTGTGCAAATTGTTCTGAATGGTCCTCCCAATTCATATTAGAGTTTTGCTTCTACTCTTCATTTGATGATGAAAGGCAATGCAAAGGCCTTAACATTTGAGGAGTGAGTCTCTGTTCTAGTGTAGGAAGATCAATCGAGGAAGAACAAGTCCATTATGGTGTAGACCAAACATTCTTGGCTAGTCAAGAGGGCAAAGTTAAATGGAGCTCTTCTAGTAGTAAGAAAAAATCTGCTAATTTTGCACAATCAAAGAAGGATAATAGAGATGAGAAGAAAATAGAAAAGTAGAAACTGTTTTGGAAATGTTGTTAAGTACATGATCATGTCATAAAGAGTTGTCTAAAATTGGTTGCTAAAGAGGTAAGGAATAAAAGGGATAGAATGGTTGTTGTAGAGGCCTCTACACCCAAAACAGAGTCTGATAATCTTTTGTAGAATGAAGAATGGGCATTTACTACTCTTTGCAGCTTTGACCATCTTCACATGAGTACTCTATGTCTATAGTAGACTCAGTTGTTTGGTACTTTGATAGTGGGCCAACCAAACATATTACCTCGTAGCGTAGTTTGTTCTCTTCACTTGAGCCTGCCCACTATAGGGAATATTGTCACATGCACCAACAAATCCTCTTGTCATGTTATGGGAGTTGGTAAGATCATTCTGACTAGTGCTAATGGTAGTTCTTTTACATTTTCAAGTGCTTTATTTATGCAAGGGATTAAGAAGAATCCATTATCAATTTCAGCTTTAGCCAAGATTGGCTTGGTTGTGAAATTTATTGATGGTAGATGCAGAGTTCATGATGTGTTAAATGGTGATGTCGTTATTGCTTTTGGAGTTTTATGTCGTAGTCTATATAAGCTCATAGACTATGAGAAATGTATGAATGATTCAACTTGTGCAGTACATGATTCTTCAGCTTTGTCAGATGCAAAGCTTTGGCATGCATAGCACTTTGTTTATCTAAATTTTGCTAGTTTGCAATGCCTACAGAAATCTAAAATGGGGTCCTCTTTGCCCAAACTTGAGGCACCTCATAAACATGTATGTCAAGGCTATATTTTGGGTAATATGTGGCATTCCTCCTTCCCAAAAGATGGTGGAGTTTGAGCTACTCACAACTTGTTCACAGTGATGTTTATGGTCCTATGTAGACACTTCCTTTTCGGAACTATCTTTACTTCGTGACTTTCATCGATGAAATTTCTAGGCATGCATGGGTATATCGATTGAAAGAAAAGTCTGAAGTGTTTATGTGCTTCAAACAATTTCTAGTTTTGGTTGAAAATCTATCAGCATGTAAAATGGGCACCCTCCGTTCTTATCAAGGTGGGGGGGAGGGGATATATGTCTTCTAACTTCAATGCATTTCTGGTTCAACTTGGGATTAAACATCTATGTACAGTGCTCTATACACCTCAACAAAATGGAGTTGTTGAACGGAAGAACAAGTCACTCATGGAGATGGTGATGTCTATCATCAAGAGTCACGCTTTACCACATAGTTTCTAGCTTGAGGCTGCAATGTTTGCAACATATGTACTTAACAGGTGTCCCACTAAAGCATTGTAGTCTATCACTCCATATGAAGCTTGGCATGGTCGCAAGCCATAGGTTTCTCAACTAGATGTTTTTGGTTGTTTGGCATATGCATTAGTGCCTGAAACACACTATAGGAAATTGGATGATAAAGCAGTGAAATGTATTTTCTTTTGGTACAGTTGTGTTGGTGCAAAAGAATCCAAGCCTACATACTTGGATAACAAGCATGTATCTCATATGATCGCTCCCTTGTAAAAGTCAATTTACCTTTTATCCTTGTAAAAGTTCCTATGTTTAATGCACTATTCTCACGAGGAGTTAGGAGGAATCAAATATCAAGTTACTTGGTAGATGATTGATGAGAGAATAAATCCTATAGTTTAGGACTCACTTTATGGTGAGAATTTGAATTTGAATCCAAAGCTTGACTATAAAAGTGGATCAAGAAGGACTCATGTTGTGAAACCAAAGCTTGACTATAAAAGTGGATCAAGAAGGACTCATAGTTTAGGACTCACTTTATGGTGAGAATTTGAATTTGAATCCAAAGCTTGACTATAAAAGTGGATCATTTGAGAGGGATACTTTGTGATTAGTGAGCTCACTCCATAGCTCCTTCACTACCCTCGCATTTTCCAATCGAACATTTCCAATGTCATTCTACTATTATGTGACTTTATACATACACATTGATCATATCTCTACTTCCCTTCTCTGTCATGACCATCTCAAAATAGTCAACTTCTTAGAGCTTTTTCTTAGTGCATGATTGATCCTTTGATGTGATTTAAAGTGATATAGAATCACCATACTGTCTAGTTCACAGATACAAAGTTTCATTGTTATTTTCTTTTCCAATTGTGTGATATCTACATATCTTTGCTCTCTTGTTTGCACACTGAAGCAACCCGAAAATGTCAGGCAAGTCCTCTAACTTGCGCAGCATAATTCTTAGTGTGTAATCCATATTTTTTATTTGAATCAGTCATGATTGGTAGTTATCTAAATTAACTAGATACCACCAAAATTAATTTTTCTAATTGTCAGCAAGTTGAGAGCACTATTCACTCTATTGAACATGTGCAGAGACTAAAATAACAAGTCTATGATCTTGATTCAACTTTATACTTATCTGTTTTGATCCATTGATTAGAGGATCATGTTCCAAATCACATAGATAATTATTTGTGATCAATAGGAAGCTATAGGGGCCTACTACATTCTCCACAACTTTCTCTTGGCTGGTGTGAAGCAAGTTTTTGCAGCACCACTTCATCTCTAGAGTCTATCCACCATCTCTCCAACAATGGTATCTCAGCAACAACAAACAAGATTGGAGATGGATTTTTCATCATTGATTGATAAATTGGATAGGAGCAACTATTCAGCATGGTCACTAAGGATACAAGCCTACCTCCAAGGAAGAAGCTTATATGGACATATCTCAAGAGATGAAGAAATGCCAACATTTAGGAGCAAACATCAACCTACAAGGGAAGAGCAAGAAAGGCTAACTACATGGTGTGCAAAGGGAGCTCTTTCCAGGTCTTATATACTTAATTGAATATCTCATTTCTTATTACCTCACATTACTAGGAATTGCAAAACCTCCCAAGAGACTTGGGAAGTACTTTCTTCATACTTCGCATCAAATACAAGGGTTAGGAAGAACCAGCTATGGATGGGGTTTACAACCTTAAAAAACCAACCAAAGCAAAGTGTATCTAAATATGTAAACAAGATGAAGGATGTGGCCGACCAATTTGCAAGCATTCGAGAAGAGATAGAAGAAGAACAAATAGTAAGGGAGATCATAAATGGCATCAAAGCTGATGATAAGTGGGAGTCTTTCACCACAACATTGGACCACTATATGGATATGCAAATACCTGACCTCAACACATTGATGGGGCAATTCTTCACACATGAGACAAAGCTCAATAGTAATGGAGACAATTCTAGAGGTAACCAATCTTCTGCTCTTTATACAGATAGAAATAAAAGTAAGGATAAAGGTAAAGGCAAAAAGAATGAAGAAAAGGCTAGTACCTCTCAAGTGAACTTTAGAGGTAAAGGAAGAGGCACTAGATGAAGGGGTAGAGGAGGAAAACAAGGCAGGGGAAGATCTTACAACACTTTTCCTTGAAATATTTGTGGCCTAACCAATCACACCATAGAAGAATGCTTCAAGTCCACAAGGAATCAGAGAGGAAAAGGATTCCATAGAAGAGGCTATGGATAATCCAGAGGTAGGTTCAACAATGGAGAAAGCAATTATCATCACAACTACAATCAAGGCTACAACAACTACCAAGGAGGCTTTAGAGGTAGAAGAGGTTGTAACAACTACATAGAAGACCAAGAGGATTCATTACTGATCATGAACATGACATCCAAGCAAGGTAAAGATGATGAGCATATTTTCTATATTGATTCTGATTGTTAGAATCATGTGGCTAGAAATGTAGCATTGTTATTAGATCTTGAAGAACCTAAAGAGAAACATGGAGTGCAGATAGGTGATGAGACTAGACACTTAGTTAAGAAAATTTGAAATGTCAAGGCTTTTGATGGTAACATGAACCTTTTCACTAAGGTTTTATATGCGCCAGCCATAACAAAAAACCTAATTAGTGTTTGGAAAATTGTTAAGAAAGGATTATAGGTGAGATTCACAAGGCATGGAGCATATGTGGAAAATCCTCAACAAGGCTTCATGAGGATCGCAAAATGTGAGAAATCTGGTAGACTCTTTACATTTGATGTTGAAGATATCAGAAACATTGCACTCTTCAGTTACAAAGATCAAACCTTATTTGAACTAGAGATATGGCATAAGAGGCTAGGTCATATAGGTGAAAGAACACTAAAGCAAATATGCAAGGATCAAAGTGTGCTTGGCCTTCCAAATGTATCCAAGTAACACATCATTTACAAATGTGGAACATGACAATTTGGCAAATCTCACATACAACCATTCAACAGGAAAGGATATATGTGTGAAGACTACTTGGAGCTTGTGCACTCAGATGTGTGGGGTCCTAGCAGAGAGCCATCAATCTCAGGATCAAGGTACTATGTTTCATTCATAGATGATTATAGTAGATGGACAATCCTTTACTTCATGAAGCACAAAGATGAAGTCCTTACTTGTTTCAAAAAGTATTTGGCATTGGTTGAGAACCAAACAGGTAGAAGCTTGAAGAGGATCAAATCTGATGAAGGTGGTAAGTATTTCTCACATGAATTTGATTCATTCTTATAGGATAGAGGTATAAAGAGAGAGATCACAACAAGATACACTCCTGAACTAAACGGAGTGGCACAAAGGAGGAATAGACTGATAGTAGAGGATGCAAGATCAATGCTGAATGAAAAGAAACTACCAAATTACCTATGGGGAGAGGCTATTTCCACAACCACATACTTGATTAAGAGGCTCCCATCCAAATCCTTGGATGGAATGACCCCCTATGAGGCATGGAATGGTATGAGACACTCATTGGATGACTGTAAAATTTTTGGGTGCATTGCTTATGCACATATACACTCACATATTAGAGGGAATCTTGATCCAAAAGCAGAAAAGTGTATATTCATTAGGTATGACCAAAACCAGAAGGGATATAGGTTGTACAATCCCACTAACAAAGGATTTACAATTAGTAGGGATGTGGTATTTGATGAAAATAATTCATGGTTTGAAGATGATTGCAGGAGAAAGTTACCTTATAACTTGGAAAGTGATTTTCCACGTGTCACTCAAGAAGATCAACAAATACTAGAAGATGTCAATTTAGAGGATGAAGAGCAGATTGACTTCAAGGCTTGGAAGTCAAAAGGCAAGACAAAGTTCAAGCAATTGGAAGATATTTTAGAGTCCTCCAATCAAGCACTCAGAAGATCTCAAAGGGAGAATGAAAAACCCATAAGGTATGGCTATGACACATCACTAGTCACCAAGCATTCTGTGTACATGACTAAAGACTCTATGACATAAGAACCTTCTTCATTTGAAGAAGCCAATAAGAAGAAATAATGGAGAGAAGCCATGCAAGAAGAAATTGAAGCACTTGAGGAGAAAAACACTTGGGATTTGCCAAGAAACCAAGTATGAAGGTAATAGGATCCAGGTGGATGATTAAAATCAGGAAGAATTCAGATGGTTCTATAAATAGGTAGAAAGCAAGGCTAGTTGAAAAGGGGTTTTCTCAAACCCATGGAGTGGATTATGAGGAGACTTTCTCACCTCTGGCTAAGATGCCAACCATCAGGGTTTTGGTAAATGTTGCTCCTTCAAAGAATTGGAACCTATACGAGTTAGATGTTAGAAATGCATTCCTAAACGGATGGATCTCATACGAAGTATACATGGCTCAACCACTAGGGTATGAAGACAAGGACAAACCAGGTTATGAATGCAAGCTAAGGAAAGCACTCTATGATCTAAAGCAAGATCCTAGAGCTTGGAACCATAGGCTTGTCACATATTTGTAGGATCAAGGATTTTTTATTAGCAAGGTAGACATAAAGAAGACTAACTCTAAATTTATTTACTTACGTGTTTATGTGGATGACATTATCATTACAGGGGATGATGCCAATGGCATCAAGCAAATCAAATCTCAGATGATGGAAGAGGTTAAGATGAATGAGCTTGGTTTTTTAACATACTTTCTTGGTTTAGAACTTGTATATAAAGATTCTGGAATCTTTGTTAGTCAAAGAAAATACATTCATGATATATGGGTGAAATTCAAGATGGAGAACAAAAAAATTGTAGGTACACCCATGGAAATCAATCATAAACTTATTTCCCATGAGGGAGAACTTCTTGAAGATATTACAGGTCACCAAAAGCTTTTCGGGAGTCTCAACTATGCAACCCTAAGAAGAGTGGACATATTTTATGGAGTAATTACATTAAGCAAGATTATGCACACACCAAGAAAACCTCACTTGGAAGCTGCCAAGAGAATCCTAAAATATTTGAAGGGTACCATAAATGATGGGTTGTTTTATCCATTCACTTTTGATTTAGATATCAAGATGTATTTTGATGCAGATTGGGTGGCTCCAAGGATGATAGGAGGAGCATTTCTGGTTACTTATCTATGTTAGGTTCAAAGCTACTACCATCATCATCAAAGAAGCAACCAACTATGGCATTGTCATCTACAGAGGCAGAATATAGAGGCTTAGCAAATGCAACAACACAAGAGGCTATGTGGCTCAAATTACTCTACAAAGATTTGGGGTTGCATTCTTATACTCCAATGATTTTTGGAGACAACACCAATTCACTTCATTTGGCTGCTAATCTTGTATATCATGCAAGGACTAAGCACATTGAATTGCACTATCATTATGTAAGAGAGAAATTACTTAGCAATGACATCCAATTGTCCTATGTATCAACTTGTTTGCGATGTGCAGGTATTGTCACAAAATCCTTGGATGGAAGTAAGCTGAATAGGTTCAAGATGATGATTGGTTTACTAGAGATCAAGGAGGAATAAAGACCAAGCATGTTAGGCATGAGGGGGAGCTATTGGTGCAAAAGAATCCAAGCCTACATACTTGGATAACTAGCATGTATCTCATATGATCACTCACTTGTAAAAGTCACTTTACGTTTTATCCTTATAAAAGGTCCTATGTTTAATGCACTACTCTCACCAGGAGTTAGGAGGAATCAAATCTCAAGCAACTTTGTAGATGATTGATAAGAGAAGGACTCGTGTTGTGTAGCCTAACTAGGAGATCGTTTGAGAGGGATACTTTGTGATTAGTGAGCTCATTCCATAGCTCCTTCATTACCCTCACATTGTGCAATTGAACATTACCAATGCCATTCTAGTATTATGTGATTTAATACATACACATTGATCATATATCTACCTCACTTCTGTGTCATGGCCATCTAAGAACAATGAGCTTCTCAGAGCTTTTGCATAGTGCATGATTGATCATTTGATGTGATTTGAAGTGCTATAGAATCACCATACTATCTACTTCATAGCTACAAAGTGTCATTCTTATTGTCTTTTTCAATCGTGAGGTATCTTCATATCTTTGCTCTCTACACTACACATTGAAGCACCCTAAAAATGTTGGGCAAGTTCTCTAGCTTGCTAAGCACCATTCTCATTGTGTAGTCCATCTTTTTTATTGAAATAACTCATGAGTGGTAGCTATCTAAGTTAAGTAGATACCACCAAAAATGTTTGGCTAATTGCTAGCAAGTTGAGACCGCTGTGCACTCTACTGAACATGTGTAGAGTAAAGTAGCAAGTCTATGATCTTAATTCAACTTTCTACTTATCTGTTTTGATCCATTGATTAGAGGATCATGTTCCAAAGCACATAGGTGATTATTTGTGATCAATAGGAAACTAAATGGGATTTAATTTGATTGATCATTTGATGTGATTTAAAGTGCTATAGAATCACCATACTATCTACTTCATAGCTACAAAGTGTCATTCTTATTGTCTTTTTCAATCGTGAGGTATCTTCATATCTTTGCTCTCTACACTACACATTGAAGCACCCTAAAAATGTTGGGCAAGTTCGCTAGCTTGCTAAGCACCATTCTCATTGTGTAGTCCATCTTTTTTATTGAAATAACTCATGAGTGGTAGCTATCTAAGTTAAGTAGATACCACCAAAAATATTTGGCTAATTGCTAGCAAGTTGAGACCGCTGTGCACTCTACTGAACATGTGCAGAGTAAAGTAGCAAGTCTATGATCTTAATTCAACTTTCTACTTATCTGTTTTGATCCATTGATTAGAGGATCATGTTCCAAAGCACATAGGTGATTATTTGTGATCAATAGGAAACTAAATGGGCCTACTACATTTTGCACAACTTGCTCTTGGCTAGTGTGAAGTAGGGTTTTGGAGCACCACTTCATCTCTAGAATCTATCCACCATCTCTCCAACAAGAGTTCTGAAAGCAAAGGCTACCATCTCCATCATCCACAGACTAAACACATTTTGGTTAGCCATGATGTTTTTTTTAATGAAAGATGCTATTCAACCATTACTTTCATGCACTAAGGAGACATCAGTTAGCTCCAAAGACATGTATGACACTTTGCTACCTTTTTTTACATGTGGATAGTCTAGTGGTCATCCTAATGAGGTACCTTCTCAGCCTTTACATGTTTCATGTGACAATGCAGATCATTCTATTTGTGATGCAAATTTACATAATGCACTTGTTGATGAGAGAGTTGATATTGAGTAGGCAAAAACTATGCCAAAATGGCTAGTGCAGACTTTGCATGACAGCAAACTAGATGCACCTTTGTCATATCCTACTCGTTCAAGCTCTCATAGGGCCTCTTTTGCATTAGATTGCTATGCTATGGCTACCTCTAGTCTTTGTGATGAGAAAGATCCTATTTTGTTTGATGAAGCACAAAACTATCAAAGTTGGATGTCTTCTATGCAATCACAATATGATGCTATCATGAAAAATGGTATCTGGTCTTTATGCGTCTTGCCTCATGGCAAGAAGGCCATTGGCAGTAAGTAGGTATACAAGTTGACACATAAGCCTAATGGAACAATTGACATGTATAAGGCTAGGCTTGTTACAAAGGGTTATGCTCAAGAAAGAGGCATTGATTTTGATGAAACCTTTGCTCTTACATGCCAAATGATTATTGTTTATAGCATCTGTGTACTTGCAACTCATCATGGTTAGAATGTACATCACTTGGACATTAAACCTGCATTTCTGAATGCGGACTTGCATGAAGAAGTGTATGTTTTTCAGCCCCATGGCTTTATGTAGAGAGGGCATGAAAACCAAGTGTGCTGGTTGAAAAAGGCCTTATATGGTTTGAAGCAAGCACCACATGCTCGGTATGAAAAGATGCATGCCTACCTGATTGCACATGGTTTTGAGAACATTCCAACTAAGAGCACCTTATATGTTAAGCATGGAAATGATGTGCTTCTGATCATTGTTGTGCATGTTGATAACATGTTGCTCACTAGTCCTCATGAGAAGCATATTGCTGATTTTAAGGTTGATCTGCATGCCTCATTTGCCATATTAGATTTGGGGTATTTGCATCATTATTCGGGCATTCAATTTATGCAAGTTGGCTGCGGAATAGCTTTGTGTCAAAAAAAATATATCGACATATTTTTGTAGTGTTTTGGCCTTGAAGACTAAAAACCCATTGCCACTCCTACGAAGTTAGGTTTATAGTTAAGTCGTCATGATGCTAAAAATGCATTTGATGTTATTCTCTATCAACAAGATATTGGATGCTTGATTTACTTATGCATTACTTTGCTAGATATTTAGTTTGCTATCTCATAGATGAGCAAGTTTATGCATTGCCCATGTGTTAACCATTGGCAAGCGGTTAAGTGCAACTTTTGCTACTTGAGTGGTAGCCAACTACTTCGATTGATTTATCCCAAGGGGAGATCACTACCGCTAGATTTACATGCAATTTTTTACTCTGCCTAGGCTGGTTGCTATAGCACGTGTGTCCAACAATGGTTTTTCCTTCATGCTTGGTAGCTCATGCATATCTTGGTTTAGCAAGAAGCAACCTACTATGGCCACTTCGAGTTGTGACATTGAGTATAGGGCAGCTTTCATAGTGATTGGTGAGTGTGTGTGGCTCAGACGCCTTATGGCTGATTTGGGCGTTCTTGTGTCTTCTGCCACTACCACCTTCACTAACAGTCAAAGTGCATTGGGAGTTGCTGTTGGAGTTAGATGTCTGCAGAAGCACGTGAACAACACAGGAAGAAGAAGAAGCTTAGAGCGCAACACACAGTACTGAATGTATTACCACTAGAATGTACAAAAATAAGTAGCCCGTTAGGGAAATAGGCATATATTCAAGCCACGGGAAAAAACCTCCTAAAGAGAGAAAAAAGTGCCCCGACGGTCCTAGTGTGGTCACACACATCACTACCTAAATATATCAACAAATCCCCCTGGGAGTGATGTGGTGAACAAGGAGCTCACACTCATGTATAAGGAAGTGCCAAGCTATGTGGAAATCACTCCACAAAAGGAAGAAAGCCCAAAGCTTTGCGGAAAGCTTAAAACATCTCCCTAGGCAGAGCCTTCGTGCAAAGGTTTGCAATGTTCTCCTGCGTGGGCACATATGCCAAGCTGATCTCCCCAGCACATAACCTCTCCCTAACATAATGATAATTCACCTCAACATGCTTAGTGCGAGCATGGAACACAGGGTTGCTCGCAACTACCAATGCGCTTTGAGTGTCAGTGAAGATGGTGATGGAAAAAGACTAACCAACACCCAAATCAGCCATAAGGCATCTGAGCCACACACACTGAACAGTCACTGTGAAATCTGCCCTATACTCAACCTCACAACTTGAAGTGGTCATAGTACGCTGCTTCTTGCTCAACCAAGATATACATGAGCTACCAAGCATGAAGCAAAAGCCACTAGTGGACACACAAGTGTCATAGGAACCAGCCCAATCAGAGTCAGAAAAAGCATGCAAATCTGGCGGTAGTGATCCCCCCTTGGGATAAAACAACCCAAGTATTTGAGTACCACTGAAGTAGCTAAAGATGTGCTTAACTTCCTGCCAATGCTTGGCTACTGGGCAACGCATAAACTTGCTCATATGTGAGACATCAAACTGAATATTTGATCGAGTAGTGCATATGTAAATCAAGCATCCAACCGCCGGCTGATAGAGAACAACATCAAATGCATCTCCAACATCATGAAGCTTGAGTCGTAAACCTATCTCCATAGGAGTGGCAATAGGTTTACAATCTTCAACACCAAAATGCTGCAATAATGTGTCAATATATTTTGTTTGACACAAAGCCATTCCACCATCAATGTGCCTAAATAGACAATCTCATTGAGAGAAAGTTAAAATCTCTCTCTAATCTCATCTAAGGAAAAGAGCTCTAGTAGTGGAAATCTATTCAACTTTTCCTTTCCCTTTGAAAGAGATTCTATTGAATCCAATCTCTCTACTCATCCGTGGTTGAGAACATGTCATAAGTTCTCCATACTTTTCCTTCCAAAATAGTCAAGAATCAAACTGCCATGTGAAGGAAAACTACATTGAAAAGTAGAGTAAATGAATTCTTGGTCAAATCAAGACAGATATGTTTTGTAAATAGCTCTTCTATATAAAGGAAAACATACTCTATTCTTCTCCAAAGAAGAAATATTTTTTTCCTTTCCTTTTCCCCTTCAAGGAAGAGGAGCTAAAGTGAGATCTCTAAGCTAGAGGAGATCACTCCTAGAAAGCTAATCCCCACTTTCTCCTTTCCTTAAAAGAGAAATTTATGAATTCATTTGCTCCTCTCTTCCATAACTAATGCATAATCCCTCATTACATACATTCCTATGAAGATGGAGAACAGATCTCCCTTGAATAATGAAGGTATATGTAATGAAGAGTGGAGAAAATAAATTCCTTTTAAGGGTCAAAACCCTCTATGAAAATGGCCAGCAAGGATAAGACATGATACTATAATCACATGTGTATCCATACCAAAGACCTATCTCTACCAACCATCCTGTATGCATGGATCTATACGATGCCATCAAACTAATGGAATTATCCTTCCAGAAAACCTCAAAATGAGTATGTGATATCAATGGTGATAAAATCACCTATCACATTCTCTAATCGAAGAATAAATCTTCCCTAAACTAAGAAGGATAACTCCCAATCCTAAGGAAATGTCTACTAAGAGCTCGCCTATGATCTAGTGAGACATGATGCCATGAATGATGAGTCCTTTCTCCCTTGCCATAGAAGAAGAGTGCTCAAAGGGAAGTTTCTTCCACTCTCCCATACCAGTAGAACCTTCTTCCAATTCATGGTGTCATACCTACACTAAACCGAAGATATATTCCATATATATGTAATCGAATATGTACATGCAATCTAATGAATCCCATATCCTCAACTCATATTAGCGGACTCAAATGCGTCCCATGTCCTCGAACTAGTTAGTTTGGTTCTAGTCAACATGTGACAGTAGATATCCCTATAAATTCCAAACTAACTTGTTCCTAGCAACCAAGACAAAGTATGAGAACCTCTCTATAGATCCCAACATACATATATGTATTGGCTACCCCAACTATTCTTGACTAAGGGATCTATGCTCTAAGGCATAGAGCTAGTGCCATGCATATGGCCTTCCTAACCATCACTCGTTCACATAAGCACCCGTCGATGCTCACTCATGAAACCCATCTGTGTGATCCCATCTAATTGGTTTACTTATTAGTGTAGCAAAAATGCTTCACTACTTACTCAACTTATGTGTATCGGTGAAACTAATCACTCTTTGGGTATTCACCATAATACCCCATAGTCTCCTAATCATACTGTGAGAGTCTTGTGAAGGCAAATAAGTCTTAACTACCATGGAGATTATCATAACTATATCTCTCGTGTCTGTATGCAACTTCCCATAACCTATAGGATTGCTTGTGCACATACCTAATGGATAAGATATATGTCCTTCCCCTTAGCAATCCTATGGTCTAACTTCATAAGGATTATGTGTAGGGATACTATTACTAATGAAGTTGGCTTGTTTGTACTATTATGATGGTCCTAACTCCATGAAATACATGCTTACAAGCATGCTAACACCTTATTGATGTTTGCAAAAAAATCATGTTACCATGCCATAAGATTCTTACCTAAAGATAAGTGCGTATATAACGCCATGAGATGGGAAAAATTTCGATAGCACTTCCCCAAAAAAATGGAGTCCCAAAAAATTAACATAAACGCAATGGCACACAGGCCATCCAACAACATACGGCTTGGCAAGCCCATGTCATGCATTCCATAAACTATTACATGGACTCCATAACCTGCAAAAACATAAAAACAAATGCTAGCAACAATCTCTTTGTTGCATAACCATGTAGTTCCTGCAACCATCTTTTCTAGACAATCAAAAAGTGTATTCCTAGCACATTGATCCATACTTTTAGGATTAAAACAATGATCAAATTTGATGTATGCCTTCCAATTGATGCATGTACATACAAAACATGTCATAACATAAAGTAAAATGCCTAAAAATATAAAGCATACATCCCTGAATGATTTGGTACTGGAATTGCATGCATCCAATCCTTTTCGATGAGCTTCAAGACCTCTGCACATTTCTCCTTAGTTCCTAATATAAACTTTGAAGTGTTCGAAAACATCGGATCACTTCCCTAAACAAAAAGCATGGTTAGATGATTACTAAAATAATGCAAATTTACCCAAATAATGCATTTGTAATCCCTCTTTAGACCTAAAAAAACTTTTCAATGACCTAACAATAATCATAAAATAAGACATATATCATGAGCAAGTGGCTCAAAGTGAAATTACTTCAATCGCCTTCCCCTTTTGAAAGATATGACTCCTAGAAGGTAGTTATTGAAAATTATTCAGACTTTTTAGACCTTCATGGACGTGCAAAAATATATAATTTTCAAAATTTCTTTTGCTAAACTGAAACAAATCTTGTGATTATTGAAACAAGCCATAGCACATCCAATTTGGAGTTTTCTAGCCCAAGATATGGCCTTTCCAAGCGGGACATGCCAAACTAGTGGACTATTGGAGGGGCTGGAAAAAGTGTAAAAAAAGGTGATTTTTAGAGTGCCCAAAAGCATTTTTCCATCAAGAAAATCCTAGAATTCTCTATAGAACCTCAGAGAGCAATATGTGAAGATGCTTGGGTATATTTTCACATCACCAAATCCTCCCTTCATGCATGCTAATTTTCTCCCCAAAGGTGGCCTAAATCAAGATGTTTGCTTTCTTGAAAGAAGTGAGATGCGAGATTTTAGCAAGCCTCTAATCCACTCCTAATCTGAATTTTTCTTTGAATTTCTCATTCTCCATGGTAACACATACACTATACTTCATGTACGTATGTAGTAATCCATGGAAAGCCTCCTAACAGTCTCTTTTCTTACTCTCAAAAGTGGAGTTTAACAAAAAATTAACATCTGAAATTTGTTCCAAAAAGTGTGGAAACAGGGTTTTTGAGGATACAAAATCCATCCTTAACTTACTATTTTAATGATTCTAATGATTCCATTATGGAGTCCATATATGATACTCTCAGTGTATATATTCTTTTCCATCCATCCATAGCTAATGCACCTCTTTTTCCCTCTTCCAAAATGGGAATTTCTTAAATTCAGGTGCTGAAATTTTTTCTCAAACAATGATGGAAGGGGGTTGTGGATGCTTCAAAATCCCATGATACTGAGCTATATTTTAGATTTCTTAATCTTATATGGAATTCAATACACTATACTATAGGTATGCATGATTTTTCTTATCAAATTAAGAAAAATCCTGCTTCATTTCCCTTTTCCAAAATGGATATTTATCCGAAATAACTCCTGAAATTTATGTGGAAATCATCAACTACGCTACTCTCAAGATACCTAAAAGCCTCTCATTTCTTGTATTTTGATGAATTTTGTAACTAAAGGTGAGAATATATATTCCATACTCTCCATATATAAGATTTCCCTCCAAGAGCATAGCCTTCAAATCCTTCATTGTCCTTCTCAAAAGTAAGGATTTTACATAAATTCAAAAAAACTCAAAGGTGGAATTTGAGGTCATAACTCCTTGTTGAATTGTGTAGAGGAAAGTATCATCTTTGTTGCTCCTTGTTGCCTTGTTAATCATCTCATACCTCTCACATCCATGTGTGAGCATCTTTCCAACGAAGCAAAGCAAGGATGGCAGCCCAACCTTCTCATGAGTGATCCAACTTTTATCAGGAGCACATGGATGAATCTTCAATGGATTACATAGAATGCATAATATTGCTTCCCCACACTTCATATTCTTATGAAAAGCATGGTTGATTGAGAGGCATCATCCTTGTGGTATAATGTAAACTATTGGAGAAGAAACGCATAATCTTGACATGGTGTATTGGATAAGCCAACCGCCCCCTTCCTTGTGAACTAGGTTCGATCCCCATTCTGTGCATGTGTGATAGCAGACTATATATTGGCTCTGATAGCAGTATTATAGACTTAATTTTTGCCACTCAAAGCTCGAAAGTAAGCCATGCTTAGCCTACGAGTAGAACACACATCTCTTGCTTGTCTTGGCTCTGAAAGATGCCGCGCGCTTCTCACGGACCAAACACACAGAGATTAGTCATTTGGTTCTCCTCCAAACCACCGAGCCTCCTCATTTCTCTTCTACCAAGTGGTATAAATACCCATGTGATGCCATGTGGCATCTATGCCACCTCACCCAAGAGGGTGTGCATCCATAATATGACACATATGTTATTATATGTCATTGCGATTTATGGTACAAATTTTTCTCGCTTTGTGCATCATGT
This sequence comes from Ceratopteris richardii, assembly GCA_020310875.1. Lineage (NCBI taxonomy): Eukaryota > Viridiplantae > Streptophyta > Polypodiopsida > Polypodiales > Pteridaceae > Ceratopteris > Ceratopteris richardii. Next base: position 36,360,908 of record CM035433.1, read on the forward strand.
ATTGTCTTTGTCATTACATGTCATTCCCTCTTCTCTAGGTCAAGCTTTTCTCTCTTTTGCTATGCTTATGTGATTGGGGGTTTGTAATTGTGGCATCATTATAAGTGGTATCAATGCGCAATCAATCCCATACAACTATGGAGGCTTTGAGAAAAAAGATTTACAAGTGGGAGGAGCTTATTTAGAATCCTTTGGAAAACTTATGTAGAGAATGAGGCAAAAAGAAACAAGAGGCTACCAAAAATCTTTTGTGGAGCTTGACGATGAAGATGAAGAAGGTGTGAGAACATTTTATGTGCCAAGATATGTAGACTTCTTGGATGCTAGTGCGAATGTGGAACATTTTGAGAAGATATAAAATTTAAATATGCATAAGGTGAGAATATGAAATTTCATCTCTATGAGAAATTAACCATAGAAACCTACTACAATAACTATGAACAATTCAAAGAAGACTCCATCTTTCAAGAACCAAGGTAAGAATTGTGCTTAAATAGAAACTTAAAAGAAGTGGAAACATATTCATTGGTTGTAAGATCTTCAGTCTATTGATTAAGCCAAAATTCTCACTTTATCTTTCTACTATGGAGAAAAAGTACATCAAACTCATGAATATCTGAACAAGATATGTTTCAGAAGTGCACAAGCAAAAGTGATAAATGCGATCAAGGAAGGCACAATAATTGAAAAAAGGATGGACAAGGTAGTGATATGAATAAATTCTGTGTTGCATGATAATGAGTTCTTTTCCAATGACTATTGCAATTATGTTTTTAGGTACGATTTCCTTGCATAAAATTAGTTCTTTTTTATCAACTCATGTAGTACGCATTGTTTTCTATCTTTTAAGTTTGGAGAGACTTTAATGAAACACTTAAATATGCACATTTCTATAACTATAGAGATGGCCAATGGACAACTATAGTATACATCATGATACATTCAAAACCTTGCAATATTTTTCTCGCTAGACCATTTTTTTGGGAATTTCAAGTGATCGATATGGTAGAGTTGAATATAATTATAGGCATGGGTTAGGTAGTCTTAAATTCTCCAACACATGATTGTGAACAAAGGTAAGTGACGTTGAAGCATATTAACATTTCTAACATGCAAATAATTCAAGGCATACCGATCTGAAAGAATATGCAGATCCATTTCTTTAATATCTTATATGTCGTATGCCCCCAACATGCTATGGATCTATATGTGGCGAACGATCCATATTCCAAAGCACCCTATAGATATGACATAGATAAATTAAAGGAGGAAACATTCAATTAGATGAAGTTTTTAAGGAAGCCTTAATAAGGCCAAGTGTTTCGCCTTGGGAAGAATTTACTTTATTTGAGAGAAAGAAAGATGAGTCTTATAGGTTATGCTTTGAATATAGGGGGGTTGAATAAATGAACTATTTGAAATAAGCATAGACTCCCTCATATAGGTGACTTGTTAAGTGAATTAAGTGGAGCAACTATCTTCACTGAAATTCACGAAAGCTCTTGATATCATCAAATTAGGATAAAACTTGATGGGATACCCAAAATAGCTTTTCAAGCATGTTATAGCCACTCCAGGTTTAAGATGTTGCCTTTTGGATTAACAAATACTCCTTCCAAATTCACATGCTCGATGAATAATATTATTCATCATTATTTGGATGATCTCATTTAACTATTTCTTGATGGTATACTTAGTCTAAAGATAAGGATTAAAATTTTGTGCGTATCAAGAAAACTTCACAAACACTTAGAGAAAACATGTATTATGCCAAAAGGAGTAAGCGTGCTTTTTCCAAGGAGACATGCATGTGCATAGGAAGATTCATATCTAAATAAAGGATTCATATAGATAACGATTAGATGGGAAAAGCAGTTAATAAGGATGTTAGAAGGTTCTGAGGATTGTCACATGTGAAGGAGCACATATAAAGATTTTTCTAAGATAGGTAACCAGCTTATAGAGTTGAACAAAATGAATGCATGATTTCTATTGAAAAATACATGTCAAAAATCATTTTAATACGTGAAAGGAAAATCTTTTGAAAATTGTGTTTTTGAAATAAGATAAAATGGGGGAACCTTTTGTGGTTGTATGTGATGCAACTCGACCCCAAATATGATGTTTTCTTTCATAAGATGGTAGTGTGGTTGCATATGATCTAAAACATTAAGAAGACATCAATTGAGTTATCGTACACATGATCTGCAAATGCTTGTTGTAGTACATGCACTTAAGAATGGTAGAAATCTATTGCTAGGGTTTAACTTTGGATTGAGAACATATCTTTGAATTTCAAAATAAATTATAAGAGATTTATTTCTTAAAAATAGACAAAATCATTGGATTGAAATATTAAGTGAGTATAATTTTTGCATTAGTTATTTAATGTTCAGAAAAATAAGGTTGTTGATGCATTGAATTGAAAACCTTTATGTAACTTAATTCCTTTAGTAGATTTTTAATTCATTATTAAATTCAAGAAGAGCTACAACTTGACTCTTCTTATGCACCTATTTTGAAGTTTCTACATACAAACAAAGGATTAGTATATTAGAACATATTTCATTTGGAGAATGGAATTTTATATTCTAACAATCGGTTATCCATATCCCATTAGGACCAAAAATGGCAAGAAAAAGGCCAAGGAAGGCAGTTCATTAGCTTTCAATTAAATAAGATTTACCATTTCAAACCACCTTTAAAATGGCCACGATGTATTATTTCAAATATATCTTACAGAATATCTAAGATTCGTTTTATTTTCACAAATCATATAAAGTTTATGTGAAGTCATTGTGTGACCGTTTGTCTTGAACTTTTTGTAAATTTGAACTTTGTTGTATTTTATGTGCCTTTCTTGAATATCTCGAGGTCCATAAAAGCTCAATAAACACACATTTTTCTCTTCTCACGGATTCATGTGTTGTGTATTCTTGGATCTTTGTTTATGCAAAAGATGGATTCAACCATAAGTAGTGCTCCATCTTCCCTTTTAATCAATGGAAGAACCAATGCAAGCAATAAATTTCATAAACAGTTTATGTTGGATCACATGTATGGAAAAATAAGGAAGATGGATCAGAAATCTTTGGAGCCTATAGAACATCAAAGCCTTCATAATGAAGGAATGAAGTATCTTGACATATAGACATATGAAACTCCTTATCCATTTGATATTGAATTTGGTAAGCCTGCTACTTTTTGTACAATACACGATCTTATTACATTTCTAGGAGACAAGGAAAAAAAGGTCTATTTGGATATTCTTCAATCATTTAATAACTATGTTTAGAACATCAACTATCTACAATATATATTCCATCAAAAGGATTTATAATTGCAACAACATCAAAGACATTTAATACTTATGAATAATGAAGTAAACCATTTCACTAATATGAAGGAAAAATCAATAGGCATGGGAATACGATTAACACAAACTTAACAATTTTTAAACTTAATGGAAGACTCGGGATAAAAGTAAAATTGAATAAAATCTATTAGCAAATAAGTGGTAAATATATTAGGTTTGGACATGCTGCATAGAATGACCTAATGCAATAGTACAACTAGTGCAATATATAAAGAATAATACATACAGAAAAACCCAATGTCCACAAATGAGTGAGCTGACAAGAAACAAGTGTGCCATCAATCTCAATAGATGAATCTAGCTAGGCTCTCTAAAATGTCCCTAACATATACCAGCATGAACACTCTACATGTTAGAGAAATGAAAAAGTGATACATGTCCTCTTGAATCATCACATGTTGAGCTTGATATCTCAACACCCAGAAGATGTGGAGTTCTAGCTGCTTGTAGGTCGAACACATCACTAATAACATGATGGCTAGCGAAACTTATCCAAATTCTCATACTGTCTAGTATATGCCTACAAAATTTCATAATCATTGGATTCTTGAAGCTTGAGATATTGTCATGTTTTTGCTCACGGATCTGAGTATTGTTCAGCCTAGGAAAATCGAGGTCATGCTACCATTTGCTAAACATATTTCTTCTTGTGTAGTCCATCATTTTTGTTGGAATAACTCTTTATTGTTAGCTTATTAAGTTAGTAAGATTTCCACAAAAGGAATTAAGTAAATTGCTGCTGAGGCCAGAGAATGGTTCAAAACTTTGGACAGGTGTATGAACATAAATAGCAAGTTTTTTGCTCTTGAATCTACTCCAACTTATCTATTTTGATTCAAATTTTTGAGAGTGGTCTTCCAAGGTACATATGCTATCTAATACATCCTTTGGAAAGATAAAAGATCCCACCAAATATTTGTGGAGTCCGTTTGGCTGGTGTAGTGCAAAGTTTTGCAGCACCACTTCATCTTCTTCAACTACAAATCCATCCCTTCATAGTGGTATCAGAGCAAGATTGGACAACATCGCAGATGGGTTTCCTTCATCAATTGACAAATTGAATAGATGTAACTACTCAACCTCGTCATTAAGGATGGAAGCTTATCTTCAAGGAAGGAATTGATATGGTTATGTAGCTGGAGATGAAGTTATGCCAAGTTTCAGGAACAAAAGTCAACCAACACAAGAAGAGCAAGAAAGATTGAGCGAATGGTGCTCCAAGGATGAACTTGCAAGGTCGTATCTCCTCAACTCTATCTTCGATTTTTTGTTACCTCACATTAGAAGTTGTAAAACATCTCAGGAAGTGTGGAACGCGCTTGAAGCCTTCTTCTGTTCAAGTACAAAGGCAAGGAAGCATCAGCTATGGCTAGACTTCACAACTCTCAAGAAAGCTCCCAAACCAAATGTGACTGATTTTGTCACAAAGCTCAAGGACATAGCAAATCAGTTGGGAAGCATTAGAGAGGTAATAGATGAAGAACAAATTGTAAGGCAGGTCATCAATGGCTCGAAGGCAAATGACAAGTGGGAAGCATTTACCACAGCTATGGATCTATACATGGATATGCATGTACCAAATTTCAACACACTCATAGGACAACTACTTACTCAAGAGGCCAAGCTTATCAAGAATGGAGAAAGCTCCAAAGGTAATCAATCTTGAGCTTTGTATACTGATAAAAGCAAGTCCAAAGAAAACAAAGGAAGAGGAACGAAATCGGAAGATGAAGCAGGTACATAGCAAGCTAACTATGTAGGTAGAGGAAGATATGGTAGAGGTAGAGGTAGAGGAGGATGACAAGGCAGGGGGAGATCCCAAGACTCTAATTCATGCTCTATTTGTGGATTAACTAATCATACAATTGAAAATTTATTTAGGAATTCCAAGAATCAAAGAGGCAGAGGCTACAATAGAGGAAGTTATGGCTACTCAAGAGAAAGGTTTAACAATTACCGTGGCAACCACAACAATTACAACCATTCAAACTATCAAGGAGGCAATAGGGGAAGAAGAGACTTCAATAACTAAACAGAAGACTCAACTCAAGAGGACTCATTGCTAATCATGCATATGGCCATGCCACAAGGTAAATTTGATGAGCATGTTTTCTACATAGACTTAGGTTTGTTCAAATCATGTGGCAAAAAATGTGCCCCTCCTATTAGATTTAGAAGATCCAAGGAACAAGCACGAGGTACAAACAAGAGATGATACAAGAAACCTTATGGAGAAATTAGGAAATGTTGAAGCACCTGATGGAAATATCAACTTACTCAGTAAAGTACTCTATGTCCCTACCATTACAAAGAATTTGATAACTAGTGTTGGGCACATACTAGAGAAAGGGTTGCAAGTCAGGTTCACAAAAGCAGGAGCATTTGTTGAAGATCCAAGTCAAGGATTCAAGAGAATTGCAAAAGGTGAAAAGACAGGTAGATTGTTCACATTTGAATTACAAGACACTAGGAACATTGCTCTCGTTAACTATGGTAGTCAGACACTAACAGAACTAGAAGTATGGCACACCCACATGTGGGACATGTATATTCATACCTATACACATATATTCACACTTATAGAAAATCCATAGGGTATCTCACATTAAAATTTTTGCTC
>CM035433.1:36369403-36384403 GCA_020310875.1 Ceratopteris richardii
TCCAGAGAGTCGCGAAGCAGCCGATCGCTTCACCCAGCAGGGCTTGCTGCCAACTGAGACGTTTTTGAAGTCTAATTCTCTTTCCAACCACCTGCCAGAGTCTGTTGGAGTTGGGGCAGGTAAAGAAGATGTGTGAAACATCTTCGATAGACCGGTGGCAGCGTTTGCACCAGGGAGGGATCCCACAAATTTTGCTAGCCTTAAGGTTGGTCCAAATTCCGTGATGAAGAATCTGCCATAAGAGGACAGACTTTTTGATTTCTATGAGGGGGTGCCAGATTGCCATGAACTTCATGTCCCACCGAAGCCGCGTCCATGACAGGCACCACTTTTTGTTGAGGTTAACCTGATAGTCGATCGTTTCTTTGATGTTCGGGATTTTTGATAGACTATTCCCATTGTGCCATTTGAGACCAAGCGAGCTCGGCATGTCGTGTCCCATGAGAAGACGAACTTTGTGTCGGTCCCAGGCGAGAAATCTGCTTTGCAAAGTGTTCCATTCTTCAAGCGAAATGTTGATGCTAGGGTCAATATCCTCAAGGTTGATCCAGCGGTAGGTGTCTTGTTTCCAGAGATGTTTCCATTCTTTGAAGCCTTTGTTCCATAGCTTCTTGGCGTTTTGAATGTTCCAAGTTTCCACACTCCGAATGCCACGGATCGAAAACCAGATAGAGTCGTTTTGTCTGGTACCGGCAGCCCACTTCCAGTCTTCACTTATTCTTGTGAAGCTTTTGACTTTATTCCAACTCTTCCAAAGGGAACACACCAGATTAGAGCCTTTCGGGAAGACGGGATCGGGGAAAACAGCAAGGTCAAGATGTCAAGATTCCTCCAATTTGGGAAACCCATGAGCGCCAACTCATTCTTGTTTCTGAAGATCAGCTTGGCCCACGAGGCCTCCCCGTTGCACCAAGCCTTAGTCATCCATTTGGCCGACAGTTTGTTAGCCATGCACCCAATGTCCAAGATACCAAGTCCCCCACTATCTCTATGGCTGGTGCAGATGGACCATTTGATTTTCGGCACCCCCCTCCTATTGTGGTCGCCCGTCCAAAGGAAGTTTCTACAAATACTATCTAGTTTGGACAGATCTTGCTCTTTCGGTCTCCAACAAGAAAGGAAATAAATGGTAGATGATAAGAGGAACATGTTGATGACCATAGCACGACCAGCAAGATTGATTTGCATACCTCTCCAATAGTTAAGCTTGTTTTCGAGTTTGGCAAGCACCCAGTTCCACCGCTGTTCCATAGAGACGCCAAACCCCATGGGAATCCCCAGAAGCCGAAAAATTTGGCCTTGCGGGATGATTTTACAGCCATGATCAATGAGAAGGTCGGGCTGTGACCCACCAATAGCTCTAAAGGCGGTCTTAGAGTGGTTGATTATGGATCCAGAGGCTTCACAAAAAGTAACAAGACACTTCCAGAAAGTTTCAAGGCTGGTACTATCATTGTGCACAAAAGCGTTCATATCATCGGCAAAAAGTCTCATGGTGATCTGACTGTGGTCATGCGGCAAGCGAAGGCCTTTAATGTTACTAGCTTCCACCTGATGCTCCACCAGCCTGCTAAGACCTTCCGTGGCAATGGCAAAGAGAAGGGGAGCCAAAGGGCACCCTTGTCTGATAGATCTTCTAAGTTTGATCACCTTTGAAAGATTTCCATTAATGTTAATTTGGGTCGATGCGTTTCCGAGAAGGGTCGCGATCATCTTGGTGAATTTCTGACTACATCCAAGATCCTGTAGCGACTGAAGAATATAGTCCCATTCTAGCCTGTCGTAGGCTTTATCAAAGTCGATCTTGAGGAAAACCACATCTTGTTTAGACTCATTTGCAAATTCAAGACCTTCCCAGATATCTATTATGTTTTCCAAGATTGACCTGCCTTTGATGAAACCTTTTTGGTCCTCGCTTAACCACGCTCTCAAGTGGCAAGAGATTCTGTTGGCAATGACTTTGGCGATGATCTTGTATCCTGTTTGGAGCATTGTAATGGGACGCCAATTCTCGATTCTGTTCTTTTCCCCTTTTTTGTGTACTAGCTTGATAATGCCATTGTTGAGGCAAGAAGGAAGCACGCCAAACTTGAGTGCCTCTTGCCAAACCAAACGGAGAGGGGTGGCAACCACCAACTTGAAGGATTTAAAGAACTCATTAGTGAGCCCGTCGGGGCCCGGGCTTTTACCTGAGGGGAGGGCATCGATGACCTCAATGATTTCGGCTTCAGAGATAGAGGCATGAAGCAGAGAGTGAAGGTTGGGTGGTATCCTGTGGGGGGAAACCCTAGATATGGCTGCCATACAGTCCCTTCTTTGGTGGGAGAGGGGGTTTGAGGTCCCCAGGAGTCTCGTGAAGTGCCCTTCAATGATCCCAAAATTATCTTCTTCCGTATTGCATACATTGCCATTTGCGTCTAGCAATAAGGGGATCGATTCTCTGTTGTGTTTCCTTTTGAGGATACGGCACATCTCTTTGGTGGGTTTGTCGGCTTTGCCAGCCCACCACTCCTTGAAGAAAATTTGCAAATTTTTCCTTTGTATCTCTTCCTCATATCTCAGCAGCACTCTGATTTTTCGAAGTCCTTTCTGGGCTTGAGATTTTCCTTTGTTCACTTCCTCCTCGAGCCGCTAGAGTCTATGATATAGAGCTTCTCTACGAGCCCGCCGCACAGTCTCTAGCATCTTCCTGGATCTAATCATGATCTGTCGTGACTTATCGACCGCACTTCTCCAACACTTGGCTGGGGACAAGCCAGAGGCAAATGCCTCCTTCCACACATCAGAAATTTCTTGATGGACGGAGGGGAGAGAGAAGGAGGGCGCACTGGCATGGAACCACGGAGCCTTACGAATCTTGGTGGGGGGTTGAAAAGTGATGACGATCGGGTAGTGATCAGAGATGGTGAGGTCGGTGCATTGCGAGAGGGAAGGGTGGCCCCACTGATGAGTAAAACTCTGGGAGATGTAGCATCTATCAAGTCTAGCTTTCCTCAGGTCCTCGCCTGCTTGGAGATTTGACCAAGAAAAGCCCTTCGAGTCTTTGAATTCGACCAAATCCAGGTGTAGTTTAGTTTTGTCCCACGTTTCTTTCTCCCGACTGTCGATGACCCTACCCTTGCCCATCCATCTGTCCGTAGGGTCCTCAACCATGTTGAAGTCACCACAGATAAGCACGTTGTGGGGGAGCGAGTCCAAGGAGGCCCAAGTGTTAAGTCTCTCTAACTCCCCACTGGGGGCATACAAAGAAACCAAAGTAAAACAAAAGGGAGCACCGAAAGAAATAGCAATCCATCGATGGCGTTCATCTTCAAAGGAGTTCTCGAGCTTTTCAAACCAGAGTTGATTGATACCGATTATCGTTCCGTCGGATCCCCGCTGATGCGTCGTTGAAATCCAAACATGGGTCGAGGAGACATGTCTAAGCCGTTTCTGGAGGTCTTCTCCGTCAATTTTAATCTCTTGGATACATATAAAATCTGGGTTTAGGCTAATGTCGCGAAGCCATTGACCAATGATGATCGCTCTTGAGGGGTCGGTTAGCCCTCTAGCATTTAACGAGATGATGATCATTGTCGTAGTAATCCCTCTTTGCGGGAGGGAGCTTTGTCCTTTCTTTTCTTGGGTTCATCTTTCTTTTTCGCTCGAATCGGATCCCGAGTTACCAATAGGTTCTTGTGGGGGCTTTTCCACGGTAACTCCATAGGTTGTTTTCCTTTGCGGGATGCCTCCTGCTGGGAAGAACTGGACACCGTTTTCAGCTCCGTTTCTGGAATAGTCGATCCGATGATGGAGCTTTCACTATCCATGTTATCTTCGTTGCTGGTAGTAAAGCCGTCTTCTTTGCTTGTAGTGTAACCCTCCTGCAAGGTTTCTTTATTGTCAGGGATCTCCAGGCCTTTGACATCGGTGTCCTCCTCAAGTTGGTTCCCACCTGGGTAGTCTAACTCATTGATTTCCTTTTCCAGATTGCAATACAAGTTGCTGGAGGGGGAAACAGACTTGTTGTTTCGCTCAGAGGTTGCCCTAGGGCTTCTTTTCCTTCTTCTTCTGACTTCGATGAACCCGTCTGCATCAGCTTCTGGATTACGGGGACCCTTGAAATCCTCTACTATCGTCGAGTGATTCAATGCTCCATTGCTGTCTTGAGCATTTTTGGGGGCTTCTTGATTTCGCTTGCTTTTTCGTCTCAAAGGGCAATCTTTGATCCTGTGACCTTGTTGGCCACAGCGAAAGCACGCGTTGGGAAGGTTTTTGTAGCTGATGTCTTGCTCCCATACATCCCCCTCGCCCAAGTCCAGTTTGATCTTCGATGGGAGTGGCATACTGAGGTCAGCCTCGACACAGATTTGAGGGTGCCACCGGGCGTTGAACGAGTGTCTTGCGCCTTCATAAATGAGACCACCAATGTCCTCGCGAGAGGCCAACGGCTTGCCGATAGGAGAAACGATGTCCCATACGAAGTTGTACAAGAAGTATGGCAGGTTAGGGAGCTCAACCCAGAGGGGGTACCGGAGCGATTTCGATTTGTCGGGAGTAAAATCAGGGGACCATCTGAATAGGCACAGGGTCGCCCGGCCGAGTTGCCAAGTTCCAACACTAAGTGCACGAAACGCCATATCTTCATTTTCAAAGACTAGCAGCAAGTGGCTTGCCGGTAAGAACTGACACTTACAAACAACAAGCCCGCAGGGGAACCACTCGTTGCGAAGCCACTGACGCACAGTTTCGAGCGGGGGCTTAGGGCCGAACATTTGGCCGACGAGGCAAACTTTCTTGAGCTCCTCCTGAGTTGACAAAATTGCGGATCTATTGAGGGAGACCAAGGGGGGTTCAGCACTCTCGACTTGCTGGAGCTCCCTCGAGAGTGCTAAAACAGGCAAAAATTCCACTTTTGGAAGTCATACAGGGTCATCTTGTGAAGGCTATATCTTGAGTTCTAGAGATCTGTTTCTTGCATATGATAGCTTGTTGGAAAGCTCTTCTCTTCTACTTTCATCCATTAAAAGATCTTGGAGAAATAATATTTTTTCTAAGATAAATTAGCAAAACACTGAAGGTATGTCATTTTAGTGACTAGAAATTTCTGTAGAAGCAAAGTTTTCAGTTTAGACTATCATTTCTCAACGTTTGGAGTGGCAATGAGTTAATGGTGACCATAGAGGTATTCTAGTGTCACATTAATTCATTTCTTGTGATGTTTCACACATCAACAAGTGGTATCAAAGCAGAAAGGTCCTAAAGAGCAGAAGGCGGCAAAAGGTACGAGAAGTTTTGAAAAGTTTTTCATTAAAGTTTGAAAGGTGAGGCATTTGAAGACACAAGGCATCAAAAGGTTACTTCAAAAGTATCTTCATACACATAGAACTCCAAAAGGTATTATCCTTTATCCTTTAAGCTCACAGGTTGCACCAGAACAAAAGGAGTATGGTAGATCATATTTCCATTGACAAACTGGACAGAGATAATTATCCCGCATGGGTAATGAGAATGGAAGCCTTAATTATGAGTAAGGATCTCATAATGTACATAACAGGTGAAAAAGAGAAGCCAGTATTTGAAGATGAAAGCCGACCAAAGAAAGAAGAACTTGATGCTTTAAAGCATTGGTAGAAGAAGGATGCAAGTGCAAAAGCTTACATCTACAATACAATCTCAGATCATTTGCTACCACACATCAGAGGATTGGAATCATCTGAAGATATATGGAATGCATTGGAGTATCATTTTCAAAGCACTACTAAAGCAAGGAAAGCAAGTCTATGGTCAGCGTTTGCAACATTCAAGAAGAAGCCAAGTCAAAGTATTAGTGATTATGTCACTAAGATGAAGGATCTAGCAGATAGTCTTGGATCCATTGATGAAGATATTGAGGATCACAAGTTGATTGCTCAATTTCTTACAGGTTTGAGAGGGGATGAAAGGTGGAAACCTTTTGTCTTATCAACAGAACTTTCATTAAATCATTATGTTCTAGATTGAACCAGTTGCTTGGTTTGATGCTCACATTTGAGCAAGACTTGAAGGGAGACGGAGATAAAGGAAAAAGTTCTGCAATGTACATGAAGAACAAGAAGAAAGGAGATAAAGGTAAAGCAAAGGATGAAGAAGAGTCAAATTCTCAAGTTTCTTATGCAAGAGGTAAAGGCAGTGGCAGAGGAAGACCAAGAGGTTTTGGAAGAGGTAGAGGTAATCAGAATAACAACAAAAAGGCTTGTTGGATGTGTGGATTGAGTAATCATTTGGCTCATGATTGTTGGCACAACCAACAAAGATCAAACCAGAATCAAAACAACAATAGCAGAGGTCGAGGTGGAAGATATCAAAGTAATTTTTAAAGAGGTAGACAAAACCAAAGAGGAGGCTATGGTAGAGGTGGAGGAAGAAGTTGGGGACAGAATCAATCCTACAACACCACCTACTACAACTATGCAAATGACACACAAAATGAAAGTCATACATCATTGATGATGAATTCAATCAGCACATCAGATAAAGAAGATCTAAAGGTATTTTACATTGACTCTGGATGTTCTAATCATTTGTCAGGAAACATAGAATTGATGTCAAAATTGGAAAAAGGCATTTCTAGTCATACAGTTCAAACAGGTGATAATACAAGACATAGTGTACATTCAATTGGAAAAGTGAAATGCAAGAGTGGAGCAGATTTGCTAACCAATGTTTTGTATGTTCCTACAATACCTAAAAACTTGATTAGTGTGGGATAGATAGTTGAAAAAGGTTTTCAAGTTAGCTTTAAAAATGAAGGAGTATTTGTTGAAGATCCAGAGAATGGATATAATCAGATTGTCTCTGGTATAAAAGAAGGTAGACTCTTTACTTTAAGAGTACAAGGGAACATTGGTCAAGCTTTGCTCACACATGGTGAAGGAGTGATTACAGAACTTGATCTCTGGCATAAGAGATTAGGTCACTTCAATGAAAGAGGCATTAAAGCTATGGTTACTAATCAGTCTGTACTAGGACTACCAAATGTGCAGAGTCAACATGTGGTTTATAAATGTGAAGCATGTCAAATGGGTAAAGCACATAGGTTACCATTTCAGAGGAAAGGATTCAAACATGATGAAGTACTTGAGCTCATTCATACATATGTATGGGGACCAACAAAAGAAGGATCTATCAGTGGCTCAAGGTATTATGTTCTTTTCATTGATGATGCTACAAGATAGATAACATTATATGTTTTGAAGGAAAGATCAAAAGTGTTTGGAGCTTTCAAGCATTTTCATGCATATGTAGAGAGAGTCACAGGTCAAAAGCTTAAGAGACTGAGGTCATATGGAGGGGGAGAATACTTCTCCCAAGAGTTCAATGATTATCTTTGGAATGAAGGTATTAAGAGAGAAATAACATGTAGGTATACACCACAACAAAATGGTGTAGCAGAAAGGAGAAATAGGACTTTGGTTGAGTTTGCTAGAGCTATGTTGAAGGAGAAGAATTGTCCAAATTATCTTTGGGATGAGGCTGTAAATACAGCTACATATCTTGTGAATAGATTATCATGTGGAGCTCTAAATGGAATGACTCCATATGAAGCTTGGTGGGGTAAGAAACCAACACTAGATCATTGTAGAGTGTTTGGATCAATTGCATATGCTTATGTGCCATCACAACTTAGACATAAACTTGAACCAAAGGCAGAAAATATGTGTTCATTGGTGTTAGAGCGGCGCCGAACCAGGACGGATGAACCCGGACAGGTGCCGTAAAAAGTGCATTCGCGGAAACATTGTAGCAGATTTCTATTTAAAGCGCATAAAGGAAAGCGGTAAGGAGTAGTAGTAATTTTTCGGAAGGAGTCTCTGTTCTGTTGGGCATTGTAGCGAGTAGGGTTGATCACATCTCGAACTGAAGTGTTTGGAAATTGCAAGTATCGTATTGTATTCTGTCTGTCTGTTATATTGAATCAATTTGGGAGATTGCGAGCATCATATTTTGAGACTATGTATGAGATATTGATGAGTACATTGAGTTCTGTTCTATTCTATTCGTATCTAACTATTCTGCTATTCTCCTTGTTGAACCGATTTCCATTCGGTAGTCTTGTGTTGTGAGTCTGTTTGATGATCAGTTATATACGATTCTGGATCTTTTCTGTCGTAAAATAGTGTGTTTGTCATCCTGCGAGAGACTGTGTAAGGTCAAAGTTAATCATCTACATTTAGTATCTTTTCGGTTAAGTGACCAGATTCGATACAATAGTCTGCGTTCACTGAGAATTCGGTAAAGATCTGTATGTGAACAGAAGTATTGGTAATTTTGTCAATTGCGGTAGGAGTTTGTGACTTGAGTCAGTATACAATAAGTTTGGCGTAATCCCGATTATAGTTGTTTGTGTATTATTGTTCGGTGTACTTACCTGTCACATGGAATCGTCATATTGAGTAGTATTCAATTACTGAAAAGTGCGTATTCTATTATTTATAAGTCACAGCAGGACCTCTGCTCCATTACCATAGCAGATTCAGTCAAAAAGTCCTAATATTCACCGTGCCGAAGAGTGGTCAGTATTCAGACTCACCCACTGTGCTAAGACGTGATGGAGTATTTATGATTGTGTGAAGAATTGGGAAAATAGTACAGGGCCTCTGTCTAACAGACCCCTACCACTCCCAAGAACCCGAGGACCCGATCGGAAGAAACAACTCATGGATACATGATATACAGTTGGTGATAAGCTTGTAAGTTGGTGTTCAAAGAAACAACATACAGTAGCATTATCATCAACTGAAGTTGAGTATAAAGGACTTGTGGAAGCAGCTAAGGAGGTCATACGGATGCAGACATTATTCAGAAGCTTGGGCATTGATCAAGATATACCTACAATACATGGAGATAATATGAGTTCACTTTATCTTGCAGCAAATCCAGTATTTCATGCAAGAACAAAACATATAGAGATACATTATCATTTCCTGAGAGAAAAGGTAATGGAGAAAGAAATTGAAGTGGAAAACATTTCTAAAAAAGATCAGATAGCAGACATAATGACAAAGAGCTTGGATGGTGTTAAGACCAGGAGATTCAAAAGTATGGCACGAGTAAAAGAAAAGAAGAAGATATGAAGGAACAGAGAATGTCAATTAGTGATTGAGGGGGAGCTGTTGGAGAAACAATCACTAATTGGACATATATTTGAAGGTCAAAGATTTAGAAGAAAACCACATGCCTATGTGAAGGGACAAATTCGCAAGTGTATTATATTCGTAAAGTTAGTTCACTTTAGTTCTAGAAGTTTTTTAAAAAATCACGAGAATAAGAAAATCTATATAAGTTAGTTTGTATCAACTGAAGTGAAGGGGAAGACAATGAGAAAGTGAGTTAGTATTTATTTTGTATGAATGATTATAGTCGGGCTTCTCTGAGTGAAAAAGCACTTGTAAGCTTCTGAGTTTTCATAGCTATGATAAGAACTAGTTAAAGTTCTATGTATAAGTCTTCTTCTTCCATCTCTAGAGTTTGTCTTCTGTGAAATGTTTTTAAAAGTTGAAGTTTTCCAAGCAAGTCGATGTCTAGCATCGAGTTTGTACTCATAAGTCATTATTTTCATTCTCTGTGTGTTACTTATTGTTGAATCTTCTAAAAACATGAAGTTTGTAGAGCAAGTCGATGCCTGGCATCATTTTAGCATAAAGTCGATGCCTGGCATCGACTTCCCACATAAAAGTGGTCTTGCTCATGTCTTGTGTTCACGGGGTATTTCTGGCACTCAAAAAGTGGCTAAAAAAGCTCAAAGTCAATGCATGGCATTGAATTTTGGTTGCAAGTCGATGCTAGGCATCGAATTTTCATTTTTGGATAGTCAGATTTACTAAAACAGGCAAAAATTCCACTTTTGGAAGTCATACAGGGTCATCTTGTGAAGGCTATATCTTGAGTTCTAGAGATTTGTTTCTTGCATATGATAGCTTGTTGGAAAGCTCGCTTTTGCTGCTTTCATCCCTCAAAAGATCGTGGAGAAATAATATTTGTGCTATGATAAATTAGCAAAACACTGAAGGTATGTCATTTTAGTGACTAGAAATTTCTGTAGAAGCAAAGTTTTCAGTTTAGACTATCATTTCTCAACATTTGGAGTGGTAATCAGTTAATGGTGACCATAGAGGTATTCTAGTGTCACATTAATCCATTTCTTATGATGTTTGACACATCAATACCTTGGATGGGTGGGTGAGTGCTCGATGTACTCACACAAAAGGAACAAAGCTTTTGCATTAAAATGATCTGATATTAGTGAAGTATTTTGATGGCGATACTTCACACTAAACTCTCCTTCTAGAGAGCTCCAGGATGATACCCTCATAGTAGAAAACGAGGATCTAGGCACGACACATAGTATTCCACACAAAAGCTATAGAATATGGCAAAAAGCATAGTACATAGGGAGCACGAAGATAGATTTTGTAGGTGTTACAAATGTGGTGGAAATTATAGTCTATAACTGACCAAGACACTATTTGTTTTATTAAGGAACATATACAAAAGTGTCCGATCTCCATTTGACCTTTCACATGGACACTAATAGTAACATACAACTTATCTACTAAACCTTCACTATCTAGAATTCTAAGCTTGCTTGAATCTTTTTACTCATATAAATAGTCCATTTGATTTTGGGCATGCCTCTCCTATTGGGATAGCTCATGCAAAGAACTTTTATGCAAATTATTTCCAACTTTTCTAGACCTTTTAATCTCCATCATGAAATAAAATAGATAATCAAGGCTATGAGGAATGTGTTGACCACCATAGCACAATGTGCGAAGTTGATTTGTAATCCTCTAAAATAACTAATTTTTTTGTCGATCTTGTTAAGAGCATAGTTGCACCTCTAAACCATAATAACATCAACACCTAATGGAATACCCAAGAGACAAAAGATTTGACAACTTTGTATCACTTGACACCCCTTGTCCACAATACATTGTGCTCAGTGCCCAAAAATAGCTTTGAATGCGTTTTGTGGTTTATTTTTTCTCTTCATGCCACACAAAAGGTATTTAAAAAATGCCAAAAGGAGGCAATACCAATCAGATCATTATGTATGAAAGCATTTCTGTTGTTAGCAAACGTTCTCATGATCATCTAGTCTTGACTATTGGGTAGCACAAGTGCATGCACTTGGTGAATATGGGAATGATGGTTAAGGAAGCAACCAAGGTGATCAATAGCAATACCAAAAAGTAGTGAAGCTAGGGGGCAGCCTTATCTGAGTGATCAATTTAATCTAATTGATTGAGAGAACTGGTCATTAATATTAATGTGAGTAGAGGCATTTCCTCTAAGCATCAAAATCATCCTCATAAACCTAGAGTGATATCCAAGGTCTATCAAACATTGAAGAATGAAGTCCCGTTTGATTCTACCATAGGTTTTGTTGAAGCTAATTTTGAGAAAGTGAACATTCTGTGAGGATTCCTCCACAAAGACAAGTCTCCCCCTAAACATCATGATAGTCTTGATGATAGAGTTTCCCCTAATGCGCTGTATTTAATCCTCATTGATGCAAACATCTAGGTGGAAATCAATGCAATTAGCAAAAAGCTTAGCGAAGGTCTTGTTGCTCATTTTTCAAATCCTAACTAGACTCTTATTTTTTATCTTGTTTCTAAAGTTTTTTGTACAAAAACTAATTACACCTTTGTTGATGCAATTAGGAAATGTGCTAAAGCGCACGGTCTTTTGCCAAAACAAGCATAAAAGGATTGCCAAAACTTTCTCGAAGTACTTGAGGAATTCATTAGTGAGACCATCCAAACATGAGCTCTTACCATTTGAAGGAGAATAAATCACTTCTAAAATTTTTGTGCCCATGAAATGAGAATCAAGAAGTGGCACCATATTTTGCATTATTCTTTTGGTTCTAACTCTATAGATGGTAGCCATACAATCTTGCCTATGAGGAAAAAGTGGCATGGTCACCCGAAGAAGCTATTGAGGTGGTTGACAATGAGAACATTGTTCTCTTTGTTTGTTTTGCACTCCACAACAAGGCTATGAATCATGAATGGAATATATTCCTTATCCTAGTTCTTATTTACGACTCTACAAAATTCTTTCTTTGCTTTGTATTCTTTTCACGCCCACCAATCCTCAAAGTAGATCTGAATATTTTCCTTTGAATTTTCTATTTGTATCTTAGCATGCTTCTAATCCTCATGAGCCTAGATTGGAAGTTGGAAAATCATTTGTTATATTTAGATTGGAGTTGCTATGCCTTTTATAAATATTATCCCTTCTAGCATGATGGATGTTTTGGAGTTCCAATTGAGTCTTGAATATAATATTTCAATCTTCTTAACCACCACAATCCAACACTTGGTGAGTGAAGAGAGTGTGTTGAAGGCCTGGTTGAAGGCTACTGTGATCTCTTGTCAAACTCAAGGGAGCCAGAAGGTCAGAAGATTGGGATGGAACAAGGCAGGCTTCCTATGATTAGCGTGTTGTTGGAAGCTGAGAAACATTAGATAGCAGTTAGAAACCACAAGATCTACACACTCAGGGATGTGGATCCTGATTTATCTATGATATTCTATGACACATAAATTTTATATAATCTAACTTTCTCCAAATTTGATCCATCTTGGAGATTTGACCAAGAAAAGCCTCCTCCAAATCATGATAGAGCTTAACCTAATCCCATATTTCCTTCTCAAAATCATTGATAATGATCCCTCTACTACTTATTTTACCCATGAATGAATTCTAATCCTTTATATAGAGTGAGAAGAGGGAAAACAAAAAAAAGAGGCAAAAAGAGCACGTAATATTATAGTTTATTTCGCATTTATTATATGCATACATGCATAGATAATCCATAGTACATGCATCAATTTATGAAGATATATAGCACATATACTTGCATGTGCACATGCGTGCGTGTATACATAGTGCATGTGTATTTGAATTTATAGATACATGCATACGTACATGGATCCATATATGCGTGTGTGATGAAAGTACAATAATTTATCGAAATAGATAATTCATCCATGTATGCGTACATGATGCATATGTACATATATACATAATAGATTCATACATGCATTTATAGTGCATGCAATGCAGTAAAAGTTCGTAAATAATGTCGACGTACTTTCATGCACAATAAATCCATACATGCTTACATAGTGCATGAATTCATACAAACATACATTATATAGTACATGCATGAATTCATACATTACCTGCATACTTACATACGTACATTACCTGCATGCATACTTACATACGTACATACATAGATACATACATGCATACATACACATAGACATACATACGTACATACATGCATAGATATATAATTGCACACACCTACATACATACATACATACAAAACTAGATAGATATATAGATACATACACACATACATAGATATATACATGCATGCGACCATACTTATATACATACATTCAAACATAGATAGAAAGATAGATACATACATACATACATGCATGAACAACATACATACATGCTGACATATGCACATGCATACATACATACACAAATATTGTATGTATGCATGCATGTATCTATGGATATTTAATACATACATGCATGCAGGCATGGAAAGAAGCAAACATACATACACATACATACATACGTATACACACACATACGTATATACATACATACGTACGGCCACAAAAACTGCAATACAAGAGAGAAGAGTTGAGTAGAAAATATAAAAATATAAAGAGAGAAAATTTGAAATTATTTTTCCTCTAGGAAGCAAAAACTTATGAGATTGTGAAGGCCCTCTGAAAGTGCATCTTATATGGTGTTGGCATAACTTTAGATGAAGGAGTACAACATAAAGGTATGCTTTCTCGACGCAACACTTCAAAATGGGACGCAACACTTCAACAAATACGTCATATAGAAAGGTGATACATAGACGCTTGCGTGTGGTGCATGACATGTGCAGCCACACCCAAATACTATTGTACTCCACATACATGAGCTAGTACAAATTCTTCACGTTGCAAAGTAAGTAAAACTAACCAACCAGCTCTATGAGATAAGACATGAGCTTGGACTAACCCTTTAGTGTCTTTACGATTAGAGGTGATCTTAGATTTATAATGTAGAATCACTAGAGCTTCAAAATGGGTCATGCAGCACAAACCTATCCAAACTCCCACTCAACAAGGAGCCAAGTATTGCATTCATATGGACTCACAAAGATTGCTTGAATCCAACCTCAAGAGCCGTATTGTAATAAAGTAATGGATGAACACCACATTTGAATCATAAATTTAAAATAACAAGCCATTACGTGCATGGAGACATGGCCTTCGTTCGAGATGCTTCAAACATTGGCCCTTGGGCACCCTTGTAATGACTCTTGCCTTCGAGCACTCTTGTAGAAGGTCTTCAGACAAATTCAAACTAGTCTTTTTGGTTGGGCCATAAGTTCAACTCTTTGCCAAGTTCTACCCTAATGGAACTTTGGGCTCTCTAGTTATAGCATATTGGACATCGAACCCTTACTTTGTGAGATATGATGGATCTCATGGGTAATAAATCCACTTTCACATGTACTTTCAATTCTTTTCTAGCAAATCTGAGAGACTAGACCATAGGCTAAGCTTCCTTTAAAAAGATGTGTGATATCTTGTGACCATTAGTAAGCATGTGCTGACTTTTGGCTATTGGATATTGGCTAACTATCTGACATCGTGCTTGGAATGTTGAGAAGATGCTTCCCATTGTGTAGGAATCTCCTTTCATGCAGGGATGAAAAAAAGTTTTGAATCTTTGAGAGTGGCATGCCCAGCTGAGCCTTTACAACTTCAAATATGGTTGGTAAGAAGTGCACAGATCATACGAAGCTATTGGATGGTGTCGTGTGATAGTCATCATACTGGACATAAATATCAATGGAACTCCCTAAATCTTCAAGTATATACCAGACAAATCTCCTTTCATGAAGGGATGGGAGAAGCCTTTTAAAATTTCAGAATGGCA
>CM035433.1:36386903-36401903 GCA_020310875.1 Ceratopteris richardii
GACAGACAGAATTTCCCGACAGATAGCGTCTATCGCGACAGACACCGTCTATCGCGACAGACAGAAATCCGCGATAGACACTGTCTATCGCGACAGACACCGTCTATCGCGACAGACAGAATTCCACGATAGACACTGTCTATCGCGAGAGACACCGTCTATCGCGACAGACAGCCCCCACAATAGATTGTGTCTATCGCGACAGACACCATCTATCGCGATAGACAGGCATTTTCGGCAAAAAATTAAGGTGTGAATTTTTGGAAATTTAGGCTAAATTTTGGGCATTTTTGCACTTTCACGTACTCATATACTTACGAAGGCCTTAGAAAATGCATTAAAACCCCGAAAGGCTCTGTTTGTCTAGTTAACCCCCTAAACCCTGAACGATCATAACTTTTTCATACGAAATCCATTTTCGGAGCTCTAGAGCTTGTCGGAAAGCTCGTGACATATACTACACGCCCTCAATTGTTTTTTATAAGAATAACGCGTTGATTTTCAGATAGGATATTTGGAAGTTGACACACAGAAGGGTAGAAATACCAAGGGAGCTCTAGAGGAAATTTTTAGCAATAAAAAAGGGGGAACAAGGGTCATTAAAAAAGTGTCTGAAATAAATTGTCTGTCAATTGAAAGGTCTACTCGGAGCTAATCTTGGGACTTATGCAGGTCTATTGAGAAGTAATTGAGAGTATCCAAGCAAGGGTGTTGCGCACGCTTGAGAATCAACTTCTCGAGCACTAAAGAGCAAGGTTCGGCAAGAAAGGTTGGAATATTCTCGACCCCTCTTCGTCAATTCCTAGCTTAGGCTAAGAGCGATTAAAAGTAGGAGTAAGTCAGGGCGACGATAGGCCACTATCAAGTTGAAGACTACCTAAAAACTCAAGTTCAAGCTAAAAACTTAATCTCTGTACTGTCGACAACATAAAGGAAAGAACCTAACGTGGAACGATCAACCTGAAAGTACGAAGAACATTCAAGTATTCCGGACGACGTAATAGCAGATAAGACTTTAAACACGAGGAATAACTAAAAAGAATCAAGTGACTGGTACCAATTGATCGGCAACGAGGTTGTACTCTGGAAAAAATTTGGGCTAATCAGTTAGGCATATGAACCTTAGATCAGGACGACACCTAGCAAGAGAAAGACAAAGCCTTAGGTCTTCAGAGGCTAGTGTCAACCACACTGCAAGGTCTTGGGCCCAGCAGTTGAGTCACCACTCTCATTACTCTAGCTCTGATACCAGTGAATCAGGGATGTCTCAAGGTATGGACAGACCTACGGGAAGTTCAGGTGTGCCTTACTTGTACAGGGTAGAAGGCCCTTACAAAACACAGTTGGAATACCTTAGGACCAACCGATTAGGTGCTAGCATCTATGAGGACGGCCTAGGAAGATCTGTGGTCCAGATTAAAAACCCTGACCAATCCATAGGACTAGAGCACCCAGCTGTCAAGTTTGAAAACGGTGCATACCTGGACAAGGAAGGAACCATATACGTAGTCACCAGTCATCCAGATAGGACAGATGAATTTGGAAATGTAATTTCAGAAGCGGACTTAGGTGACTTGGAACAAGGAAACATGGGAGTGGAACCTAGAACCCCTCGAGGTAAATCAGTTCTCACTAGGATTATCACGCCTGAGTGGGTCCCCCAAGATAACAAGTGCATAGATTTGCTTCTCAATCGAGAAACGGACGAAGCCTTTTGGAGATATAAACCGGATCACCCAACTGATATAGGAACAATCATGATCTATGAGTTTAAGGATCCGGATAGCCCAGGCAGAGTGACCTACTTAGATCATGCTTCAGATCGGATCTTTGTGGTGACAGAAAATGATAGGCATGCTTACACTTGGAAGGGCGAATTCATTTTCCCCCAACCAAGATCAAATGTATCCTATGGTCACCCTGGAGCTGGAACATCCCAGGCTCATGGTATGCAAAGAGACAGAAGTAAAGATAGACCAGAAGTAAGTTTTGCCAATCCAGTGGGCAGAGAAAGAACGAGAACGGAGACGAATAGGGTAGAACCTGAGATGCTTAGAGCCCACAGGAACCAAAGAAATGTAGATGGATTCCCTCTGCCGAGGCCTAGAGAGCACACACGAACTTTGAGACCCACCCAGCTAGTTAAGTCCATGAAGAATTACTTTGACGGCACAGGAGATCCCTATGATCATGTGGCGGAGTTCAAGCAAGTCTTGAGAGCCGAACAAGTTGAGGATCTATTCACGCAGTACAATGCCTTCGGTCTAACCCTGAGGAATACGGCACTTACATGGTTTCAACCATTGGATGAGCGCCAGTTCAGGAGCATAGACCAACTCCTAGAAGCATTTATTATTGAGTTCTCCAAGAGTGGAATAAGACACAACACCTCCTCACTGATCCACAGCTTCAAGCAAACCCCTCAAGAGACTGTGAGACTTGTAGGAAGAAGATTTAGACAATATCTTGAAAGGTGCCCTATTTCGGAGCTACCCACATCTGCTAAACAAGTAGCCTTATTCCTTGACGGATTGCTGAGTCCAAAATTGAGATCCTACGTGTATCTGAAAGACCCTAGGACTATAGAAGAGTGTGTACGTATGTGCATTGACATTGAAGACAACCTAGGAGAAGAGCTAGAGCTGTCCAAAATTTACAAAGATTCAGATAGTGCATCTAGTCAATCTTCCACACAAGCCACATCAATTGAGGAACTGGCCGAAAAAGTAGCTCAGAAATTAGGTGTGACTAGCAAACAAATTCCAAGGTTTGCTCCTGTGAAAAGGTGCTATACATGCGGTGGTGACCATATGGCGAACGTCTGTCCCATTATGGCTCAACCCCAAGTAAACCCTAGTAGCCAGTACTGCACCATAGAACGGAGATACACCAACCACACCGCACAAGATTGCCCATACAACAAGCAGGCGGTTAGGCAACCCTACCCTCAGCCCTACCAACAAGGCAGATACCAGAACCAGTACCCTCCACAACCATATGGCAGGCCACAACAAAATGTCCAACCTCAATATCAAAGGCCTCAGCCTGTGCTAGCACAACAACCCCCAGCCCCAGCCAATGTGATTCCGGTAAAGTACACGGCTGCAGAAGAGAACCTGAATAGAGCCTTAGTCCCAGTAACACCCTTGATTTCTGAAAGTGACCCGAGTGACCATAGCTTCGATTCTACCCATGTTGATAGCCCCCAGGCCTACTACATGCAGTCTCCTGAGCATGGTGAGTCCTATTATAGCGAAGAGACAAACGAACCGAGTTGGGAATCAGATTACACGAACGTCATGTATGCAAACCCCAATCCTAGGCCTCAATCTAGGCAGGTAAGACCTCCATTCCCAAGAGGACCGTGCTACAGATGCCAAGGAGATCACCTCATTCGTGATTGTCCCTTGCCTCCACCTACACAACCCCAGTCAGTGACGATCCAAGGCTTCTGCCAAGATTGTGGAAAAGAGCATCTCTTACGAGATTGCCCAAAGAACTCCAGTAATATGCCAAAAATCACGCCCATCAATGTTATTGAGTTAGTGGTAGATTCCAGCGGAAGCGTTACTTCCACTGCACCCGTACAGGTAGTCACGAGAGCTCAAGCAGTGAAGCAAAACCAAGGGGTAGGCAAGGAAAAGAGCCCAGACACTAGCGATACTGAGAGCCAAAATAAAAAGAGAACAAGAGCTTGGAGAGATAGCCGCGAACGCATGAAAAGGCAATGGGCAAAGAAGATGAGTGAACTTGAGGAAAGTCTACGAGAAACCAAGGCTAGAATCATAGAGATCACATCTCAACCGCACTCTCACACATTCCCACCGCTACCATCCCCATCACCCTCCATCCCTTCACCCTCTAAGACACCCCACGTAACCCACCCACCACCCCAAACAGGATCAGTATTAGCTGATCCCACTCCCGAAGACATAGACATGATGCTTAAGGCATATCAGGCCAGAATCCAAGAAGGGCCAAACGTCACGGATCATGACAAGTGCTATCCTAGAGCTGACCTAGAGATAGAAAGAACCAAACTGTGCGCGAAAATGGTCGCACTGGCTCAGACTATGTTTGAAGCCAGTCGCCTTTTCAATTACTCGGGCTCAGCCAAAACGCAATTACACTTGGATGGATTCCTAGAGAAATTAGAGAGAATAGTTGCAAGATCTGCCAAGGAAGAAAAAAATCAAGAGAGAGAGAAAGCAAGCAAAAACATGAATCATTCCCCATCGGAAGTGTATGTGGCCAATTCCCCTAAACCAGACAACTTCCCCTCCTTAGAAAGATCAGAGAGGCTAATTGCACACTCAGAAAAGGAACCTGCCCCTCAAAGAAAGGAAAGGGCGAGAGAACAGATAAGCAAGCCACTCCAGGAAGCCCATGAGCCTCCTCAAGAAACTTATCTTCCCCCCCAAAAGGCAGATGAGCCCCCCGTGAAGGCTCACGTACCTCCACAGGTGGCCTACATTCCCTCTCAAGGAGCGTATGAGCCTGTTCGGAAAAGTAATAGAATAAGTAATCCTCCCCAAGAAGCTTGTGCTCCAACCATTTGCGAGAACGAGGAGAGAGTCAACAACAGAACAAGCCCTCCTTCCCAGGGTGCTTATGTGCCCAATTCCACGGAGCCAGACACTTCTTCTTCTATGAATCGGTTTGCACCAGACTTCCTACGAGAGATTCAAGAAGACAAATGGGATAATGAAAGTGAAGTCGCCCCTCCCTTTGAACTTGTGGATGATGCACACGACCAATTCCCACAAGACATCCCATCTATTTACGGGGAACATGAGAGTACTCAGTCTCATGAGAGATTGGACTTTGAGTCTAATTCCATACAGGAGCTACCCCACTTCACAGGTCCATGGGAAGCAAAGTCCACATGTATGAGAGCACCCACAGTCATGGTAAGGAACGACGACTCAGTCATACCTAGGAATACAGAGGTAGTGAAGAACACTAACGTGCAGTGTAATCTCAAGTTAGAAGAGCTACTCAAGGTTAGACCTGAATTATGGAAACATGTAGCCAAACAAGTACCAGAGATAGCAAAATCTCGTTCCCAGGTAGGATCCCATAGGACAGTGCCAGAAATTCCCTTGGATAAGATAGGAGATATGTGTGAAGGTGAAGAAGGGAACACCTATCTTCCCATCACCTACCAGGAATACACCACCAAGGCAATTTTGGACTCAGGTGCAGGAGTTGCAATTGCCACCACCTCCTTATGGAAGCGTTGGGGCAAGCCAGCACTTAGGCCAACAAGAATGAAATTGCAGATGGCCGATGGTCATATTGAGAGACCCTTAGGATTGCTGGAAGGAATAACTCTCACCACTTGTGGTGTCGAGTTTGAGCATAGCTTTGCTATATGTGACTTCAGCAAAAATCATGCTTATGAGATGATTTTAGGAAGACCATTTATGCGACAGTTGCAAGTGGTACAGGATTGGGGAACCAACTCCTTGTACCTGCAGCACTTAGGTGTTACGACCAAAGTCAATCTCAAAGATTACTCTCACAGAGATGTCCCTCCTATCCAATGGAATCCCATCCATAGAGCCAAAGATGACACAGAATCGGTGCATTCCATAGGGTCTGGATCCTCATGGATGCATGAAGACACCCACTTATGGATGTGCAAGGTAGCAGTAGAAGAAGAGAAGAGAGAGAAAGCCAGAGAGGTAGGTGCGAAAAAAACCCATAGATCAATCCAAGACCCAGCCTATGCACCTGTAGTTTTTCCAGACGAAGAATTTGAACCTCACGGTTGGGCAGAAATCTTAGCAACAATGGACGTAGCCATCAACGAAGAACAATGGACACCTCACTGTGATGAGGATGGCTATGATATTTCAGTCTTCTCCATAGAGCCAATCATGGGAGAGGCAGTTCTAGAAGAATGCGAACCTAGCCCTGATGCATTTGAGGATGCAAGTGACTCCGATCTAGAGTCAATCATTATGGACCCACCATTTGCATCAGATGAAGAATATTTCCATGAAGTAGAATTTCAACCCCAGAGGCATGGAGAGGTCACAAATGATGTAAGATTAGCAACACATGTGACCCCGGAAGAAAAAGGAAAGAAACGAAAGAAGAAGGAAGTCTCACCAGAGGAGGAAGAATCTTTGTTTGAGGTCCCAGAAAATTTTAAGAAATATGAGATTGACGATAGGAGAGTCATGATAAGAATGCCTAAACGAGAGGCACAATCAGGAGAGGCCTATGATAACAAGGAAACCACCAAGAAAATAGTAGTGGCCATAGAAGAAGGAGAGGAGAGATGCACGTATATAGGCCATGACCTGACAGAAGAAGAAGAGCACGAATTGATTGCCTTGCTAAGAGAATACAGAGATGTATTCGCTTGGAGTTACAAGGACTTGAAAGGGGTTGACCCGGACATATGCTCGCACACCATCCCCATGACCTCAGATGCCAAACCCTCTAAGCAAAAGCCTTATACATATAATGATAATTACGCTGCTAAGATCAAGGAGGAGATAGATAGACTGGTCGAAGCTGGATTTATCTATGAAATTGAGCACACTGAATGGGTATCCCCCATCGTAGTGGTGCCCAAGAAGAATGGCAAGCTGCGTGTGTGCATTAACTTGAAAAAGGTTAATGCCGCCACGATTCGAGATAACTATCCGCTTCCCATCACAGAACATCTCTTAGAAAGAGTGGCAGGCAAGGAAGTGTACAGCTTCCTTGATGGATTTTCTGGCTACAATCAAGTAGCCATAGCTCCAGAGGATCAGCATAAGACAGCCTTTGCCACAGAATGGGGCATTTTTGCTTTTAGAGTAATGCCATTTGGGCTTACCAATGCACCAGCCACCTTCCAGAGGCTGATGTGCCATGTGTTTAAGGAGTTCCTGAGGAAGAGTTTAGAAGTCTATGTTGATGATCTTTGTGCTCATTCCAATGTTAGACAAACTCATATTCCTGAACTCAGACAAATCTTTGACAAATGTAGAGAATATCAAGTCTGCCTGAATCAAGAAAAGTGCGTTTTTATGGTCAGGCAAGGTAAGATTCTAGGACACATAGTGTCAAAGAATGGCATATCTACTGACGAAGAGAAAGTGAGAGCCATAGCAGAGCTACCTAGGCCAAAGAATGTCAAGGAAGTACAAGCTTTCATGGGGCATTGTGGTTATTATCGACGATTTATACACATGTATGCTGTCATTGCAAAGCCCATGTACGGACTTCTGACAAACTTTGAGTGGACGGATGAATGTGAGAATTCCTTCCAAGAGCTTAAACGAAGATTATGTTCAGAACCAATCTTGACCACACCAGATTGGAATAAGCCATTCCATGTTCATGTTGATGCATCCAATTATGCTATTGGATGTGTACTCGCGCAACCTACTGGTGAAGGAAATATGGATCTTCCAATTGCCTATGCCAGTAGACAATTGAATGCGGCTGAACGGAATTACACCACTACGGAGCGCGAAGGATTAGGCATGGTATATGCAGTCAAGAAATTTAGACACTATTTGCTTGCAAATAAGTTTAAATTTTTTACTGATCATCAGGCATTGTTGTACCTAGTAAACAAGCCTTGCAATACGGGAAGATTAGTAAGATGGTTTCTCTTGCTAATGGAATATGATTTTGAGGTTGTGGTAAGAAAAGGTAGGACTCACTTACGAGCAGATCACCTCTCCAGGCTCACATCGGGAGAAGCCCCACAAGGAGTGTCAGATGACCTTCCTGATGCTTACTTGTTTAAGTTGGAAGTGGTGCCGCAGTGGGCCAAGCCACTAGTACCAGTATTGACATACGGACCTAATCATCCAGTGGTGAACACACGGAATAGAGAGATCGTAAAAGCCCAAAAGTACCATATCATGGCAGGAAGCATGTACAAGCACACAGATCAAGGGATCTTGGCTTGTTGCGTAGAAGAGGATGAGTACGCTAAATGGTTGCAATTAGCACATGTAGGTGCGTTAGAGCAACACCATTCAAAGCAAAGAACTTTGCAGACTCTAAAGAGATTCGGAGTGCATTGGCCAACTATGGAAGCGGATGTCCAAAAGTTGTGCAAGGAATGCCCAATCTGTTGCACTAAACCACCAGTAGAACATGCCACTCTTTATCAAGTATCCATTGTGCCAGATTGGAGCGAACCACTAGTATCATTCCTGAGGACAAGCACATTCCCTCCAGACATGACTCTGGCTAGGAAAAGGAGTTTAGAACAAGAAGCCTTGGATTACTCACTCCTTGGTGATAATCTATACAAACGCGGTAAGGATGGTTACCTGAGACTGTGTGTCCATGAAAGTGAGTATCTTAAGATCTTAGAAACTGCTCACCAAGGTGTAGCAGGAGGACACTTTGGACCAGATCGGGTAATCAAGGCAATACTATTTGCGGGCTTCTGGTGGCCTACCCTTCACATGGATGCACATACCTATGTGAAACGGTGTGATGTCTGTCAGAGGACTCAGTATCCTATACGCAAAGATGAGATGCCACTGAAACCTATGATGGGTGGACGTGCATTCTCTAAGTGGGGAATAGACTTCGTAGGTCCTATTAATCCCCCAGCTAAGGGTTCTCATGCGGAATACATCATTGTGGCAACAGATTATCTCACCAAGTGGGTAGAGGTAAAAGCTACAACCAAGAACGATGCTCAAACAACTGCCAAATTCTTGTTTGAGAATGTATTCACGAGATATGGGCTACCCATAGAGCTTGTAAGTGATAGAGGCACTCATTTCTTGAACGAAGTGATTGAAAATCTACTCCAAGAATTCTTGGTAATACACAAGAAGTCTGCCCCTTATCACCCTCAAGCTAATGGACAAGCTGAGAGCACTAATAAGATTTTATGCAATGTACTGACGAAATTAGTGAACACTAAACGCTCTGATTGGGACAAACAGCTACACCATGCTGTTTGGGCATACCGAGTTGCCTACAAAACGGTACTCCAAGCCACCCCCTTTCAGATGGTATTCGGTCAAAACGCTGTGTTACCTTTGGACTTCTTGATCCCTACATTGAAAGTAGCACAAGAGCACGAATGGACAGGTCATGAGCTCTCCTCTAGGATCTTTGACCTTGAACGATTAGGGGAAACAAGACTGAGAGCCGCTGCAGGAATATATGCAGCCAAGAAGAGACAGAAGGCATATTTCGATGCCCATGTGAAGGATAAGGGCTTGAAAGCAGGAGATTTAGTTTTAGTTTATACACTAAAACAACACGCCAGGAAGCTAGAAAAGAGAGGCTACGGACCTATGATCATCAATAGGATCTCCACGAGCGGAGCAGTACAACTAGCCACGTTAGAAGGTGACGTTCTCCCAAACTATATTAGCGGTTGCAGAGTCAAGTTGTATCAGGAACCCCTCACGGAGGAAATGCTCAGCCGACTCAACACTGCTAAGAAACGCAAAGAGGAAGAAAAGCGCATGCGAGAAGAGGCTCAAGCAGAGGCTTTAGAACGCATCAGAAGGATGAAGTTACGCAGACAAGGCCGAGATATGACTACAACAGTTGACCATGCAGATCAAGGATATCCCATGGCCATGTGTGAAGTTGCAGGAACAAGCTCAAGTAGAATAATTGATAGACGTCCTTTCATAACCATAGATATAGGACAAGGACAGAATGCAAGGACCGTAAGAGCCTTGATTGACTCAGGTGCCGCCACTAGCGCTGTTAAATTGTCTTACTGTCAAGAGTTGCAGTTAACTGTCAATCCTGTGGAAGCATATCTCATAGGATTGGGAGGCGTGGAAACCCCTTGCATGGGCGAGGTGGAACTTCCCCTCTACATTCACGATGAGGCAATGACCGTTAAAGTACTAGTGTGTCAAGATGAGGATCTCACTGAACCTCTCGTCTTGGGTCAGGATTGGATCTATGACCGAGCAGTCAATCTAAACCTAAGAAGTGGACCTCTCCAGGTTTGGGTCAGTCATAGTCGAGTTACAGTAGAATTAGACAATGGAGCACTCAAGGAACTAGGAAAGGCACAGACTCCTGGTCCTTCCAGGGGTACACATGAAGATGACCATGCTGTTCTTGTTCAAAACCCTGTGTTGCAGAGGAATGACATTTGTAAAAAAGGAGTCAGGGATGCAACGGATCTCCCTTCTTTTCCAAAGGCCCGAAGGAGGCAGCAACCAAAGGCGGATCACAAGCAGAAGAAGCAGAGTACTACCTATGTCCGAGATCAAAAATACCTGCGCAGCAGAATGTCCCAGAAAATAATCCAGGTGTGGGTGCGGAAAGGCGAACGACCGGGTGCACCACCGTCAACTACGCGGGCAAAGCCTCTTATTAGTAACCAACAACACGACGCTAATAAGAAGTCTTTCAGAAATTCTTCTGCTAAAGTAAAATCTATTTGGGTGCCCAAGAAGTCGATGAAGGCAAGCCCACAATCTAGACAAATTTGGGTGCCTAAGCCTTGCTTGAGGGCACAAGTAGTTACGCCAAGGCCACAACCTATGCAGCATAACCCTTCTACGAGTACAACCAGAATTCCCTCGTGCTCAACACTTAGGAACACACCAAGACCCATGAGCATGCATAAAATCACTTATAAGTGGGTCCCTAAAAGGCCCCATTCCCAAACGGCGACACCGACACAGCTCTCTAGAGTCCCTACGAAACCGAAAACAAAGCCCATCCACTGCATTTGGCAGTCTAAGACCTGTAATAAACCCCCCGACCCCAATTTGTAAATTCACCCCACTTACTAACGGCATTAGTCTCCTAGGAATACACAAACGTTAACTACACTCACTGTCTTCGTGCACTTACTAACCACTAACTCATCACCTGCCTCATGTTAATGTTGTAACGGGGACAGCAACGGATTTATTCTGTCCATTACGATGTTAACACATGCTTCTATATTCTCACAGAATCAGAAGACAAGCAGTAAAATGGCAGAAGCGACAGGTTCGGGCTCACAAGTGGGAATACTTACTGCGGGAATTGATGTGGATAGTATACCCGTGGATGTGCCCCCGACGGAACAACCAGTGGAGATGCTACACCTTCAGCAACTCCCGGTGCCAGATCCACCTACAGGCATCACGGAAAGAGTTCATGCCAATTCTCATTGGTTCAATGGCATGCCCGGTCCATTAGGTGAGGCCAAGTATATCTGGGAGTCTAAATGCGAGTATGACAGATCATGGGTGCGATTCCAATTTTTCTCCAAGGAGTTCGAGACTTTACAGAACACCGAAGATCTACAGACCATATGGCAACGAGCAGGATTGGCGGAATATTTTGAAGCCCCACTACCTAAACCCGATCTCCTCCGATGTTACTATTTGGTCTCCACATTACAAGCTAATGAAGATAAGGACCAACCCGGATCATTTGTTCTCCCTTCATTGTTGGGCAACAACGAGTTGAAAAGGTTTGAACTTACTGTGGAGCTGGTAAGCGACGCTTTAAATATGCATGGCACGCATGTGCCCTCAGAAAAGGATGCTCTTGTTCCCACCAACATGAAGGACAGGAAACTAGTGAAGCTGAAAGACATGGCAGCACTCACCCCAAATGTGTCCATCCCTCTCCGAATGTGCATGCAACATTTCGCCTTCCCCGGTCAAGACCGATTCACGCAACCACACAAGAAGATCTGGTTTGCTCTCTACTTGGCGGAAGCAGGTGCGTTACCTATTAAGCTACCAGTGTGGATTATAGATCAGTTGTATGAAGCGAACAAACGGGCTTCTAGGAAATTAGTGGTGAACGGATGCTGTGCACTCACACGCATCATTTACCGATGCTTGGCATATGATGTCCCCATTGAGCGTGCCTTAACTTGGGCACAATTACAAATGTTTAAAAGGCTCAAGACATCCACACATCAGTCCAAGCGCATGAGGGGCGCGATTCCGTGTGTCCAGACAAGGGAAGTCCTGACTACTCCTGAGGCATCACCATTAAGAGAGGGCACTGTACCTCCATTTACCATTAGGATACCCAGGTCGGAATCTGACACTACGACACAACCCACCCCATCGGCTCCTCCGGTTACACCTGAATTCGAATTTGCTGCCACTGGAGAGGCTGAAGGACTGGATCCCCAGGATTTCGAAGCATTCCTACAAAGCACACAATTCTCTGATGTGGAGTTTTATTCAGAGGCAGAGGAGCAGGGCACATCCTCACGAAGAAGAAGAAAGTCTACAGACGGTAGACATGTCCATTGGAGTGACGCTCAGCAAAGCCAACAACACGGACACCCGGAAGAAGAAGAAGCATATGAAGAAGAGACCACTGAAGCCCCAGCATATACAGCAGAACTCCGAAGGCTGTATCAGATTATGGAAAGAGTGCGATCGCAGCAGTTACTCACTGAACAGAGCAGCAGAGTACTTATGACTCAGTTGTTGGAAGAAGCGGGAATTGACTCAGAGTACAGGGAAGGTCTCTTATTGATGGCAGAAACATATGGAGTTGTAGAAGCTGTGCGCACTGCCATTCAGAGGCCTTCAGTTCAATATGACCCACGAAGGTTCCAGACACGACCTCGCTCAGGTAAAAATATCCAAATTCCCGTTACAGTTGCAGAAGAGCCAACTACTACACCAACCTCCCAAACAGCTAGTCAACAGCACCCCGCCACCCATGAGGAGTCCACCGAACCACTACCACCTACCCCCCCACCATCACCTCCTAGAACAGAGACAGTGGAAATCCCATCGACCACTCAACCCGCTGACCCAACCTTCATCTTTCGTACTCCCATCTCTAGTGCCACCCTATTCTCTACCACTGATAACCCGATCTTTGACGCAAACCCCATCACTACACAACCCACTGAAACCCTTCCCGAGCCTGCCCTAGGACAACCATCCCCAATGCCTTCAGCCACGGGCCACCCTGACCCCAGATCCACATTCATGGGCTTCCCTACTACCACGCAACCCTTTCCACCCTTCTCAAATTTACGACCCCAACCCCCGATATCCCTTTCTCCATTTCTACAATCCCTCGAGGACATTTTTGCTAGAGCTTTTCAACCAGGCTCTCAACCATTCCCTGCCTCTCCAGCTCCCCACCCCACGTCACATCTATTCACCACTTCCACACACACACCACCTACCATACCAATGTATATGGCAGGCCCCACACTAACACCCACTCCTGAAGGCATGGACATTTCACCACCCACGGCACCTCCACCCACGGTTTCACCTCCTCCCATTCCCCCTCCACCAATTTCACCCACACACACAACTTTCGTAGACACATCATTCACTGTCTCCCTTCCCCAATTCCCTCCCCATGCATCTTCCACGGTAAACACCCCACACTCATCTATAGGAAATGCATTGGACACCATGTTGGCTTGTATATCAAATTTAAGAACAGATTACATTCAGCTCCAGCAACAAAACGAACGCCTGCAAGCGCACTCAGCGACACTACAGCACCGCCTTGCGGTACTAGAAGAGGAGAACACTCGCCTCCACACACAGTTCCACACCCTCCAAGAAGCCCACAATATATTGGAGGTACAGCTACAGAACGTAGATCAGGAAGCAGTGCAGGTGGTAGAAGGTCACCTACGGACACAGCTGGAACGCAACTCAAAACTTCAGCGAAATATGGCGCTACTTAAACGCCATCTTGCGGCTGCTCAGGAAGAGAACAGACGTCTGCAAATACAAAACCAAGAGAACCTGGAGGCAGCTATTGAGAGCACACCGGGGGCACCCATCAGCCCATCCAAGTTTCAAGCAGTGACCCCCGATAACATCAAGATTATATTGGAAGATTATGCCATGCTGCTCGAAGCACATGATAAGCTATCGGAGGAGCTAGGACAACTGAAGCAGGAACACCAACAAGGACCAACAGCTGCCCCTCCAACCACCCCCTCTGCGGCTTCGCTTCTCAACGCAGAGGCCATAAAAGATCTCCAGGAACAGGTAACTGAATTGCAAACACGCCTACTACAATATGAGAGACCATCGTCCCCTCCGGAGGCTCCCACGGACGAAGAAGTTGTGCAAATTCCTGTGGAACAAACGTTTGATGAAGAATATGATCCGCAACCATTCCCAGGAGGCCAACAAACAGAAGAAGCGCAGGACACGTTCGAGGCACCACGGCCGCCATGGTTACGACAAGTAGAGGAAATAGGGACTTCGCATGAAGAGCGCACCGTAGTGCAAAATCAGGCCATGAGGGTCATAGAGGAGACTGTGTTACAATCAGCTTACTTCAAGAACTTGTCATCGAGACGCCTGATTCTTTCATCGGAACTCCAATACAGGCCGTATTATATTATCTTGGCTGATTATAATGCAGAAATACAAAGAGTCACGGGTCAGATTCCTACTTTTGCGACCCAATTTCAACCCGAAGACCTTCCTCCAGAGGTGCGAAAAGGCAAGATTCGTCAACCAACATGGCGGCAGAAACTTTTAGAGACCTATCCGGAAATGCTACGCACATGGAACAACGCGCCGTTGCACCTCCTGTACAACCCATGCTACGGTCCAGTCCCCCGCCGCAGGTCGTGGAAGGCATTTAATATCAAGGTACAGAACAATGCGCAATGCAAGGAATGGCTGAACTACCCGTACATCGCGCCACCACAAGGACCACCATCGGTAGCATATATGATGGGAACCATTCGCCACTGGATGCCGCGCTTGAAGCCCATGCCAGATGTAGCAGCGCAAATGATGCTTAAAATCTTAGATATGATGCAAGTAGTGCTGAAGACCTTTAGAAATGCAGCCGCACCACAGGTACGTCTTCCGGGGTTTAGCAATGGAAATTACGACTTGGTGTATGACATGAGCACCACCCCCAGTATCCGTGTGGCTTACGCTTGGCATGCGCGCATCAAATACCTCCCCGCCTGCTACAAACAGACCTTCGAAGAAATGTTCAGATCAGGTTTCTGGGAGTATCACTCGGAGATTTTTGCACCAAAGCCGACACATCTGCTTCAACTGTTTGCTTGTGAAC
>CM035433.1:36406903-36511903 GCA_020310875.1 Ceratopteris richardii
CAAGTTTGGGCAAAGAGGACACAATTTCAGATTTCTGCAGGTGTAGCAAACTAGCAAAATTCAGATGACCAAAGTGTGCATGCCAAAGCTTTGCATCTGACATAGCTTGAGAATCATGTATTGCACATGCCGAATCATTTACAAATCTTTCATACTCTATGAGCTTATACAGCCCATGACATAAAATGTCAGAAGCAATAATCACGTTGCCATTCGATATATCATGAAATGTACACCTTTCACCAACAAATTTCACAACCAAGACAATCTTGGCTAATGTAGAAACTGATAATAGACTTTTCTTGATCCCTGGCACAAACAAAGCATCTGACAAAGTGAAAGAACTACCATCAGCAGTAGTCAAAATGATCTTATCAACTCCCATAACAGGATAAGAGGAGTTGTTGGCACATGTAATAGTATTCCTTATAGGGACAGGCTCAAGTGAAGAGAACAAATTGCGCTAATATCTTTGGTCGCCCCACTGTCAAAGTACCAAACATATGAGTCTACTGCAAACATGCAGTGCTCATGAGAAGATGGGTCAAAACTGCAAACAGTAGTGAACGCCCATTCTTCTTCCTCCACAAGATTAGCAGACTCTGTTTTTGGTGTAGAGGCCTCTACAACAACCATTCCAGCCTCTTTCTTCTTCGCCTCTTTAGCAACAATTTTGGACAGTTCTTTATGATATGATCATTTTCTTTAGAGTACTTTGCAAAACAATTTCTACTTTTCTAAATTCTTTTCATCTTTGTCTTCCCTCTTCGATTGTGCAAAATTAGCAGATTTCTTCTCACTAGTTGAAGAGCTCCATTTTCCTTTGCCCTTCTGACTAGCCAGGAAAGCTTGATCTGCAACACGCATAATGAACGTGTTCTGCCTGGACTGATCCAACTGCAATAAAACAGAGACTAACTCCTCAAAAGACAAGGCATTTGGATTGCCTTTCATCATCAACCAAAGAGTAGAAGCAAAACTCTGATATGAATCAAGAAGACCATTCAGAATGGTTTGCACAAGTGAGCTGTCTGGTATAACCTCATCAACAGAAATCAATTGTTCCTTCAAATCTTTGATCTCTGTTAGAAAATTGTCCATAGAATCACCTTCATTCATGTGCTCACTCTCCAACTGTTTTTGGAGGTAAGCAACACGAGCCTCATTCCTAGCTTGGTACAATGTGGTAAGTGTATCCCAAGCATCCTTAGCTGTTCTGCAAGAGTGAATGTGAGGAATAATGGCACGTTTGAGAGACAAAGCTATCAATGCATGTGCTTGGGCATCTCCGCCATCCCAAAAAATTTGCTCTACAGTAGCTGCACTGGAAACTGCAGCACGAACAGGAATATGCAAAATATCATCTTCTTTGACACCTTGTGCATCAGCTTCGATACCTGCACTTGTAACAGTTGCAGGTGTGATAGGACATTTTTCAACACCCTGCATAATGTTCCACAGTCCTTTTGCAACCAATACATGTCGCATCATATAAGCCCATAACGGGTAGTTGGTACCATCCAACTTATCTCAACAACCAACATACGGAATACATCACTGCTTTCATCCATGGTCGGTGACTAAAATACCTTGATGTAGAAAAGTGACTGTATCTCGAAAAGTTGAACAAAATTGCCCAGACAAATTTTGCTAGACCTGTAGTAGACTTCGAGATGCTTATACTAGCGAACCAAAACTGGTATATACCTTTGGCACAGAAAGATGAAATAGCTTGGACAAGCACTACGATAGTGCATTCGGAGGCCAAAACGAGCTCAGATTGAGAGTATGCTCACCAAAATTTGTACGATTCTGAGAGTGCAACCGGAGAGGTGTCGAGGACGCCCTAGATGAATCGGCGACCTGCTCTGATACCAATTGTTGGAGTTAGACGTCTGGGGAAGCATGCGAGCAGCACACGGAAGAAGAAGAAGCTTGGAGCACAACATACAATACTGAATGTATTACTAGAGAATGTACAAAGATAAGTAGCCCATTAGGGCAATAGGCACATATACAATCTAGGGAAAAAAACCTCTTAAAGAGGGAAAAAAGTGCCCCTGTGGTCCTAGAGTATTCACACACATCACTAGCTAAATATATCAACACTTCTTTCTCAGTGCATAGTTCATCATTTTAGATGATTCCACTTGTAATCATTAGCTATCTAAATTTGAATACACTCAAGAGGAATTTAATCAATTGTTATTGTACTGTGAGCACTGAGCAAAAGAACTAGTAGGTGAATTGTTATATTCCAGAGATGTACATGCTTGGAGGAACGAGAAGTTTCTTGCTCGGGGGATAGCCAAGGCCAAAAGCCAGAGAGTTCATATGAGGTACCTACTTATGATGGCGAGATGAGTAGAGGGACCTCAGGGAGAACTCTAGATGGTGACTAGGCAAGGGCTATATATAGGTTGGGAGGTGAGTTCCAAACATGTCATTCTCCACTTCTCACATTTGGTATCAGAGCCAGGTTGGGAAAGGTTTTGGAAAATCTTATAACTCTCTTTTCTTAAGCATTTTTCTTCCTTCCCTTGGCTGAGGAATGAGTGTCCTAAGGGGGTATCCAGACATTGAGAGCATTTTTCCATTCATCATTGGCTTCATACGCGCATGGTGGGCTCTAATGTGAGGTAAGTATGTTTCCGCCAAACTTTTGAAGCCTGTTTTCTCTTTGTTTCTTGTTGTTTTTGTAGATCTGTCTATAATGCCATGTAGAACATTCCATTCGGCACATTTTGATATGCGACGAGGGGGGGTGATCTCTGACGGTTAAAGAGATACTACTTCCAAAAGTTTTGTAGTACATTCAACTTCGAATTCAAAGATAATCAAGTTCAACTTGCTATAGATTCTACACTTCAAGACCTTTTCTTTTACTGGTCATAATCCATATTTTGACCATTGGAAGCCATCTTTGCACAAGCTTTTAGATGGTTGTTGACTGGTGAGAAACTCTCTTTTAGTGAATTGAGTGTCCAAATATGATAATTAGGAGTTCCTACTCATATTTTGAACCATTTTGGATAGGAATGAATTGCTTTTCATACATTTGCATCATAGTTTTTCTCTTAAATATATTCATTTGAATACTTTTTGCATCAAAATTTATAATTTTGCATTGTATTATCTTCCAATTTTATGAAATCAACATTGGAATGTGCATGAAAGTTAGTTTTTACATGAATTTATCTATGCACATGAAGTTACACTAATTTATGATGATTCATAAAAGCATGCACAGGCTGTTGTTGTGTGTTTCAAGATCTTTGTGTAGGTATTGAAGCAAAAAAAAAAGATCTTGTTATGAGGGTGTGTAGTGCCCATCAACACATTTTGGAAAAATTTCTTATTTGTAGGTTTCTGGAGTAAAGAAAGTGGTTTGCCATCCACTAGGCTGATGCCTATCATTGTAATGGTTATTATTATTTTTTAAGGCTTCATTTTCCTAGGGAAATGCTGTCAAAAATTTTGTAGCCACATGGCATTTTATGCCATGTGAGAACTAGAGTGATGTTGTGTTATGAGAGAGAGGAAGTCTTATGTGTGCATAACTAAAAGCATATAAATTGATTGAATTAGAGAAGAAGATGCATGAGTGGATGCATGCATACATAGACAATATGATTGCTAGAAAGTTGAAGTGCATGATGCATTTTCTGTCTATAGAAGATCACTTTTATGTATCACCATTATGAGTTAGGGTGAGCATGATGTATGTGATCAAGTTAGCACGCGTCGGCTAATTGTGCCTTTAGAAAGTAAATGACAAGGTATATGCATCAAGAACAACTAAGATGTATTTTCTTCTAGTAATGCATGAGCACAAGAATTGTTCTTCATGCAAGTCTATGTACTTGATATAGAAGTTTATCCCAAGTCGGCACAAGAGTGCTATGATTATGATCATCAATACAAGTATTAAGTGCCTAGATATGATTGGTTGTGATGAGGTTAATGAATGTGCAAGAAGCACAATGAATAGAATGACATCCATAGATATTCACTTTCACTGAAAGGTGGATACTATGTAAAGAGTTGTTTTTTTTCAACAAGACAATTTGGATGGTTAATTGATTTGCATTGATCTAGATGATCATTATATGCATGGATATATCTCCATGCCATAATCCATCCAAGATAATGGATGAGTTTGTTTAATCATAAGGATTAACATGTCTCGTCATTGTTAAGTTAAAAAGAAATAATTGAGGAAATAGTTAGTGAGGTAGCAGCACCATAGAGATTTGGGCTTGTCTTTAAGCTGAACAATTTTCAAGTAATTTGGTGACTTGTAAAAAGGTCAAATGGCCTCTGCACTAAAAGTGCTGCTCGTAGAGGTAGCGGCCTGAAACAAGTGACATAGGCCTCTTACAAAGGCCATTTCTCTTAATTGCTAGCTCTAAAACAAATGATTTTTGTTCGATATGAAGTATTGATAGATACGCTTTGTGCATATCAATTTTAATTATTTTTTAAGATCATTTGATAGTTCAAAAGAGCTCTACACATGAAATTGCAGCCTCTAGAATTTATGAAATGACTAGAGACCATGTCACCTAGAGGTAATTGGTTATCTTAGCTCATTTACTCAAATTGAGTGATTTTTGTTTCTACCCTTAGCTAAATACCTCTAAATTGTTTGTACACAATTTCAAGATGAATGGTTCTCCATTTAGGAGATATAAAGAAAAGAGTAAAAATTAGCCTCTACAAATGTTTAAAATATTGCATGTATAGAGGCTTAGTAATTTGGTCATTGTGAACGATTCAAATATCCATATACTATGAATCTTATAATAATAAATTTAGATATTAGTATCTATATGCTATTGAAATTTGGAATTAATTGGATATCAAGTGGTAGTTCAAATGACCT
This sequence comes from Ceratopteris richardii, assembly GCA_020310875.1. Classification (NCBI taxonomy): domain Eukaryota; kingdom Viridiplantae; phylum Streptophyta; class Polypodiopsida; order Polypodiales; family Pteridaceae; genus Ceratopteris; species Ceratopteris richardii. The sequence continues at coordinate 36,411,789 of CM035433.1, forward strand.
ATTCTTCTCAGACCAATCTCTGGCGAGGATTTTCCAAAGAGTGGTACATATTGAAAACTCTGGCGAGGATTTTCCAAAGAGGATTTTCATATTGAAAACTCCAATTTCCAAACTTTTTGTTGGAGATGCTACTCCACTATAGACCCTATGATATATCCAAAATTCAAAGATTTTGGAATTTATCTTCATATTTAGAAGTGTTGGAGTTAGACGTCTGTGGAAGCACGCGAACAGCACAAGGAAGAAGAAGAAGCTTGGAGCACAACACACAAGACTGAATGTATTACTAGAGAATGTACAAAGATAAGTAGCCCGTTAGGGCAATAGGCGTATATACAAGCCGGGGGAAAAAAACCTCCTAAAGAGGGAAAAAAGTGCCCCGGCGGTCCTAGAGTGTTCACACACATCACTACCTAAATATATCAACAAATCCCCCCTGGGAGTGATGCGGTGAACAAGGAGCTGGCACTCATGTATAAGGAAGTGCCGAGCTATGTGGAAATCACTCCACAAAAGGAAGTAAGCCCAAAGCTTTGCGGAAAGCTTCAAACTTCTCCCTAGGCAGAGCCTTCGTGAAAAGGTCTGCAATGTTTTCCTGCGTGGGCACATATGCCAAGCTGATCTCCCCAGCAGAGAACCTCTCCCTGACATAGTGATAATGCACCTCAATGTGCTTAGTGCGAGCATGGAACACAGGGTTCCTCGCAACTGCCAATGCGCTCTGACTGTCAGTGAAGATGGTGGTGGCAGAAGACTGGCCAACACCCAAATCAGCCATAAGGCGTCTGAGCCACACACACTCAACAGTCGCTGTGAAAGCTGCCCTATACTCAGCCTCACAACTGGAAGTGGCCACAGTAGGCTGCTTCTTGCTCAACCAAGATATACATGAGCTACCAAGCATGAAGCAAAAACCACTGGTGGACACACGAGTGTCATAGCAACCAGCCCAATCTGAGTCAGAAAAAGCATGCAAATCTGGCGGTAGTGATCCCCCCTTGGGATAAAACGACCCAAGTAGCCGAGTACCACTCAAGTAGCGAAAGATGCGCTTAACCGCTTTCCAATGCGTGACTCCTGGGCAATGCATAAACCTGCTCATCTGTGAGACAGCAAACTGAATATCTGGCCGAGTAATGCATAAGTAAATCAAGCATCCAACAGCCTGCTGATAGAGAACAGCATCAAATGCATCTCCAGCATCATGAAGACTCAATCGTAAACCTGTCTCCATAGGAGTGGCAATAGGCTTACAGTCTTCAAGGCCAAAACGCTGCAATAATGTGTCAATATATTTCGTTTGACACAAAGCCATTCCACCATCAACTTGTATAAACTGAATGCCCAAATAGTGATGCAAATGCCCCAAATCAGACATCTCAAATGAGGCATGCAAATCAGCCTTGAAATCAGCAATATGCTTCTCAAGAGGACCAGTGAGCAGCATGTCGTCTACATAGACAACAATGATCAAAAGCACATCATTAGCACGCTTAACATATAAGGTGCTTTCAGTTGGACTGTTCTCAAAACCATGTGCAATTAGATAGGCATGTATTTTCTCATACCAAGCACGTGGTGCTTGCTTTAAACCATATAACGCCTTCTTTAACCTGCACACCTGGTTTTCATGCCCTTTCTGCACAAAGCCACGGGGCTGAAAAACATACACTTCTTCATGCAAGTCACCATTCAGAAATGCTGTTTTAATGTCCAACTGATGTACATTCCAACCATGATGGGCTGCAAGTGCACAAATGCTCCGAACAGTAGTCATACGGCACGTAGGTGCAAAGGTCTCATCAAAATCAATGCCTCTTTCCTGCGCATAACCCTTTGCAACAAGCCTAGCCTTATACCTATCAACTGTACCATCAGGTTTACACTTCAGCTTGTATACCCACTTAGTGCCAATGGCCTTCTTGCCAGGAGGCAAGTCACATAAAGACCATGTACCATTCTTCATTATAGCATCATATTCAGATTGCATAGCAGCCATCCAATTTTCTGAATTTTGTGCTTCATCAAAAGAAACAGGCTCATTCTCATCACAGAGACTAGATGCAGCCATAGCATAGCAATCTGATGCAAAGGAGGTACTATGAGAGCCTGAACGAGTACGATATGACAAAGGTGCATCTAATTTGCTGTCACGCAAAGTCTGCACCAACCATTTTGGCATAGTTTTTGCCTGTTCAATATCAGCTCTCTCATCAACAAGTGCATCATGTAAATCTGCATCAGAAATGGAATGATCTGCATCATCATATGAAACCTGCAAAGGCTGAGAAGTTGCCTCATTAGGACCAGCGCTAGCCTGTCCACCTGTAAAAAGAGGCATCAAAGTATCATACATGTCTTTGGAGCTAACAGATGTCTCCTTAGTACATGAAAGCAATGGCTGAATAGCATCTTCCACAAAGACAACATCACGGCTAACCAGAATGCGTTTAGTCTGTGGATGATACAGACGATAGCCTTTACTTTCAGAACTGTACCCAACAAAAATACATTTTACTGCCTTATCATCCAATTTTCTGCGATGTTGTTCAGGCACTAATGCATATGCCAAACAACCAAAAACACGCAGATGAGCAACAGATGGCTTGCGGTCATGCCAAGCCTCATATGGAGTGATAGACTGCAACGCTTTCGTGGGACACCTGTTCAGTACATATGCTGCACACATGACAGCCTCAAGCCAGAAACTATGTGGTAAAGACTGACTTTTGACCATGCACCTTGCCATCTCCATGAGTGACCTATTCTTTCGTTCAGCAACTCCATTCTGTTGAGGTGTATACGGCACTGTACACTAGTGTTTTATCCCACGTTCAGCCAAAAATGCATTAAAATCTGAAGACATATATTCCCCCCCTCGATCAGAACGGAGGGTGCCCATTTTACATGCTGACAGATTTTCAGCCAAAACCAAAAACTGTTTGAAGCACGTGAACACTTCGGACTTTGCTTTGAGTGGATATACCCATGCATGCCTGGAAAAATCATCAATGAAAGTCACGAAGTAAAGGTAATTTCCAAAAGAGGGTGTCTGCATAGGACCACAGACATCACTATGTACAAGCTGCAATTTCTGCATAGCCCGAACTGAACCATCTTTTGGAAAGGAAGAACGCTGCATTTTGCCCAAAATACAGCCTTCACAAACATGTTTTCCAGGTGCCTCAAGTTTGGGCAAAGAGGACACCATTTCAGATTTCTGCAGGCGTAACAAACTAGCAAAATTCAGATGACCAAAGCGTGCATGCCAAAGCTTTGCATCCGACATAGCCTGAGAATCATGAACTGCAAATGCCGAATCATTCACAGATTTTTCATAGTCTATGAGCTTATACAGCCCACGACATAAAATGCCAGAAGCAATAATCACATCGCCATTTGAGAGATCATGGACTGTACACCTATCATCAACGAATTTCACAACCAAGCCAATCTTGGCTAATGCAGAAACTGATAACAGGTTCTTTTTGATCCCTGGCACAAATAAAGCATCTGACAAAGTGAAAGAACTACCATCAGCAGTAGTCAGAATGATCTTACCAACTCCCTTAACAGGATAAGAGGAGTTATTGGCGCATGTGACAGTATTCCCTGTAGGGGCAGGCTCGAGTGAAGAGAAGAAACTGCGCTGCAAGGTAATATGTTTGGTTGCCCCACTGTCAAAGTACCAAACATCTGAGTCTACTGCAGACATGCACTGATCATGAGAAGATGGGTCAAAACTGCAAACAGTAGTAAACGCCCATTCTTCTTCCTGCACAAGATTTGCAGACTCTGTTTTTGGTGTAGAGGCCTCTGCAACAACCATTCCAGCATCTTTCTTCTTTGCCTCTTTAGCAGCCAGTTTTGGACAGTTCTTTATAATATGATCATTTCCTTTACAGTACTTGCAGAACAATTTCTGCTTTTCTGATTTCTTCTCATCTTTATCCTGGTTCTTCGATTGTGCAGCATTTGCAGATTTCTGCTTACTAGTAGAAGAGCTCCATTTTCCTTTGCCCTTCTGACTAGCCAGGAAAGCTTGATCTACAACACGCATAATGGACCTGTTCTGCCTGGACTGATCTTCCTGCAACAGAACAGAGACTAATTCCTCAAATGACAAGGCATTCGGATTGCCTTTCATCATCAATCGAAGAGTAGAGGCAAAACTCTGATATGAATCAGGAAGGCCATTCAGAACGGTCTGCACAAGTGAGCTATCTGGTATAACCTCATCAGCAGAAATCAATTGTTCCTTCAGGTCTTTGATCTTTGTAAGAAAACTGTCCATCGAATCACCTTCATTCATGTGCTCACTCTCCAACTGTTTTCGGAGGTAAGCAACACGAGCCTCATTCCTAGCCTGGTACAAAGTGGTAAGTGTATCCCAAGCATCCTTTGCTATTCTGCAAGAGCGAATGTGAGGAATAATGGCACGTTTGACAGACAAAGCTATCAATGCATGTGCCTGGGCATCTCTTCCATCCCAACGAATTTGCTCTGCAGTAGGTGCAACAGAAACAGCAGCACGAACAGGAATCTGCGGAATATCATCTTCGACACCATCTTCATCAGCTCCAACACCTGTATTTGCAGTACCTGTCGTTACAGGTGTAACAGGACGTCTTTCAACACCCTGCACAATGTTCCACAATCCTTTTGCAACCAGTACATGTCGCATCATATAAGCCCATAATGGGTAGTTGGTACCATCCAACTTATCCTCAACAGCCAACATACGGAATACATCACTGCTTTCAGCCATGGCCGGTGACTAAAATACCTTGATGCAGAAAATTGACTGTATCTCAAAAAGTTGAACAGAACTGCCCAGACGAGTTCTGCTAGACCTGTAGCAGACTTCGAGACGCTTAAACTGGCGAACAGAAACTGTTATATACCTTTGGCACAAAAGGACGAAATAGCCTGCACAAGCACTGCGATAGTGCGTTCGGAGGCCGAAACGAGCACAGATCGCGATTTCGGCACCACAGAGCGATGCGGTTTTGATCTCGGAAACACCCTGAGTATGCTCACCAAATTTTGTGCGAATCTGAGACTGCAAACGGAGGAGTGTCGACGGCGCCCTAGAAGAAGCAACGACCTGCTCTGATACCAATTGTTGGAGTTAGACGTCTGCGGAAGCACGCGAACAGCACAAGGAAGAAGAAGAAGCTTGGAGCACAACACACAAGACTGAATGTATTACTAGAGAATGTACAAAGATAAGTAGCCCATTAGGGCAATAGGCGTATATACAAGCCGGGGAAAAAAACCTCCTAAAGAGGGAAAAAAGTGCCCCGGCGGTCCTAGAGTGTTCACACACATCACTACCTAAATATATCAACAAGAAGATATTTTAAATGTGCAGCAGCATTGTTTTTAAGCTCACCTAAGTGCAGGTGTAGTAGAGATAGAATTATACTTTTCAATGAGTACTTGATTGAATTTTGAATTGAAATGTTGTGAGTCAAAACTAGATAAGTTCATCTAGATGAGGGCACAAATAAAATAGAAGTTAAAGTTTGTTTGATTAGTCTAAGGGCTTCAAGAAGATGACCTTATACATTTTAAGAGTTGGTTGTCAAATGTTCTACCCTTCCAATGAAATGGCTATAAAACTCTGAGAAAATACCCAAATCAAGTAAATTTTGTGCCTACTAAAAGCTTGAGAAAATTTACAAAAGGCTAGAAAGTTTAATAGATTTTGAATGAGTAAAAGTTAGTTAAAACTAAGTTTTAATCTATTGCTATTGGAAATTGTTTATGCAGGAGATGTTGAAAGGTAAACATTTTCCACACGTTTTTAGGATACTTTTTTGAGATGGTGTGATCACCATGGATTAGCTATGCCCTAGATACTTGTTTATTGATCATTGGTTTATGGTGAACATTCTTAGTAGGACAGAGGAGACTCTATCGAAATATTCAAAAATATATATATTGCCTTGAGAGCATGGAATAGGAGTACTTTAACAATTGTTCTCATTTCATATAATTGGATTCATACAAGTTATACAAATTCCAATTTCTTGTGAGTTAATATTTGATTCAAGTTGCATGAGTTGATATTTGATGTAAGCCGCATCCTTCACAACTCTAGTTGACTTGATTTATCATATAGTTTCTCATTTCTCAACTCAAGATGAGTTGATGTTTGAGATAGTTATGAGTGATAGATTCATAGGAATGACTCTGTTCTTTCCATCGAGGAAAGGAAACACTTTAGGAACACTTCATGATTTTATTATTATTATTTATGGTTGTGAGTACTCACCGATTTATTCTTGTATTTTTTTTGAGAGAAGTGTTTGACTTTAATCTCATACATGCACCTATGTGGGGTATAAAGTTTGGTGGTATGGGACATCAAACTTTGTATTCTACCTAGGTGTAGGGCAGATGGTATGGGAGAGAAGTCTTTGAGATTGTATTTTTTATATGATTTGGAGTTCATTCATATGATCTTCTTATTATTGGACAATAGAGGGGTCGTTGAGACAGTCACTATGTATGTGATCGCAAGCAAGGCAAGTTCGTAGGCAAGTAGCTTAGAAGTGGAAGGGCAAGGTTTGCACATAAGAACTATGAATAGGCAATTGCACTAAGAAGAAATTCGTAGAGTACATACTACTTTATTTGATATGCCTAAGGATAGGCCATATTTCATACATAGTGTGTATGAGGTGAGCTAGATACTTAGCCTAGTGGGCTATGAGTGTGCACACATCTACTTACCATTTTTTTTCACGGTATCTAGTGGACTCACATTATGGTCCTCAGTATATCTGGGAGTGCCAGATTATTACAATAGTTTACTTGAGACACCTCATTCCTAGTTAGGAATGATGATGATCAGACGGTGGTCATGGATAAAGCAAGTTTCATCCACTTGGAACATCTTGCATGTGATTATTTAGAAGGCGGTGGTAGTTCCACTAGTTTCTATACTTTCTTAGCACGTCTTCACTTGGCATGATGGATTCAGTTCCATAGAGTGGACTGGGATTTACTTTATATGAGAGATATTTTGGTCCGTAGTTGGGATTATTATATATGATAGATCGAGATTTTGATCCATAGTTTGGATGTGACTGATTGAGATCTTAGTCCATAGTTTGGATATGACTCATTGAGATCTTAGTCCATAGTTTGGATGTGGCTTATTGAGATCTTAGTCCATAGTTTGGATGTGACAGATTGAGATCTTGGTCCATAGTTTGGATCATTGACATATTGAAATCTTGGTCCATAGTTTGGATCATTGATAGATTATCATCTTGGATTTATAGTTAAGATCATGATGAGATTTTCTTGGGCTTCGTTTCATTACAATGAGTAAATCAAGTAGATTTACTTGAGCTTAGAGATTAAACACTACTTGGAAAAGATTTCCATTTCTTTTTAGTATTCTTCCATAGAGAGTTGGACATAGTCAAATTATTTTGGTTGAGCATAGTATTTTTTTGTTACTCTAGTGGAGGAACGAGATGTACATGCTTGGAGGAACGAGAAGTCCCTTGCTCCGGGGATAGCCAAGGCGAAAAGCTAAAGAGTTCATACGAGGTACCTACTCATGATGGCCAGATGAGTAGAGGGATCTTAGGGAGAACTCTAGATGGTGACTATGCAAGGGCTATATATAGGCTGGGAGGTGAGTCCCATGCATTTCATTCTCCACTTCTCATAAATGTGAGAAGTGGAGAATGACATGCCTGGGACTCACCTCCCTGACTATTCATAGCCCTTGCCTAGTCACCATCTAGAGTTCTCTCTAAGGTCCCTCTACTCATCTGGCCATCATGAGTAGGTACCTCATATGAACTCTCTGGCTTTTGGCCTTGGCTATCCCCCGAGCAAGGAACTTCTCGTTCCTCCAAGCATGTACATCTCTGGAATATAGCACTATCTCCCCCTTCTAAGGATCATTGTCCTCAATGATATAGAAGGAGCTATAAGCTTGGGAATCAGAATCTATTATTCCAAATAATAAGAGTAGAGTGTGCTATATGTCTAAAATACTAGATGCTCAAAAAGTAGATAACTAGTCTTTGTGATTCCTATCTAGCATTTCCACCACTAAATAGTAGTCCTTGCCTTAGGCATACTATAGGAATCCCTTTGAGGCCTAATGAGTCCATATGTGCGCAGCATAAGTACTCAGAATATCATCGGACTCCCTATGCCCAGACCTTGAACACTAACTTGTGACAACTTGTCACTTGTAGAGACCTTGGCAACTTGCTCTTGTCTCCCTGAGATACCCATTGACAGCTTAGTATATGGTATAATCATGAAAAAACATTTACTCCACTAGAGTAACAAAAAAAATACTATGCTCATCCAAAACAATGTGACTATGTCCCCAATCTCTGTGGTAAAATACTAAAAGTAAATGGAAAACTTTTCCAAACAGTGCTTAATCTCTAAGCTGAAGTAAACTTGCTTGATTTAATCACTGTAATGAAATGAATATCAAGAAAGTCTCATCATGATCCAAACTATGAATCCATGATAATCTATCAATGATCCAAACTATGGAACAAGATATCAATCTATCAATGATCCAAACTATGGACCAGGATTTCAATCTATCACATCCATACTATGTATCAAAATCTCCATCAATCATATATAATAATACAAACTATGGATCCAAATAACTTCGATAAAAAAAGTAAATTCAAATCCACTTTGTGGAACTAAATCCATCATGCCAAGTGAAGACGGGCTAAGAAGGTATAGCAACTAATGGAACTACTACTACCTTCTGAATAATACGATGCATGATATTCCCAATGGATGAAACTTGCTTTATCTCTGACCACCATTTGATCATCACTATGATCAAATCATTCCTAACTAGGAATGAGGTGTATCTAGTAAACTATTGTAATAATCTGGCACTCCCAAATATAATGAGGACCATAATGTAAGTCCAATGAATACTTGGAACAATGGTAAGTACATGTGTGCATACTCATAGCCCACTAGGCTAAGCATCTAGCTCACCCCATACACACTATGTATGAACCATGGCCTAACCTCAGGCATATCAAATAAAGTAGTATGTACTCTATGAATTTCTTCTTAATGCAATTGCATGTTCATAGTTCTTATGTGCAAACCTTGCCTTTCCGCTTCTAGGCTGCTTGCCTATGGACTTGCCTTGTTTGCGATCACATATAAAGTGACTGCCTCAATTGCACCTCCGTTGTCTAATAATATGAAGATCATATGAATGAACTCAAAATCATATCAAAAATATAATCTCAGAGACTTCTCTCCCATACCATCTATCCTACACCTAGGTAGAATACAAAGTTTGATGTCCCATACCACCAAACTTAATACCCCACATAGATGCGTGTATGAGATTAAAGTCAAACACTTCTCTCCAAAACAATAAGAATAACGCGTTGAGTACTCACAATCATAAATAATAATAATGAAATCATGAAGTGTTCCTGAAGTGATTCCTTCCCTCTATGGAAAGAACAGTGTCATTCCTATGACTCTATCACTCATAACTATCTGTAACATCAACTCATCTTGAGTTGAGAAATGAGAAATTATATGATAAATCAACTCAACTAGAGTTTTGAAGGATGCGGCTTGCATCAAATATCAACTCACAAGATATTGGAATTTATACAACTTGTATGAATCAAATTATATGAAATGAGAACAACTACTAAAGTTCTCATGTTCCATGCTCTCATGGCACTATATATATTCTTGAAAATTTTGACAAAGTATCCTCTTTCCTACTGAGAATGGTCACCATAAACCAATGATCAATAAACAAGTATCTAGGGCATAGCTAGCCCATGGTGATCCCACCATATATATATATATATATATATATATATATATATATATATATATATATATATATATATATATATATATATATATATATATATATATATATATATATATATATATATACTTGAAAATTTCGATAGAGTCTCCTCTGTCCTACTGAGAATGGTCACCATAAACCAATGATCAATAAACAAGTATCTAGGGCATAGCTAGCCCATGGTGATCACACTATCTTAAAAAACTATAATAAAAACCTGTGGAAAATATTTTCCTTTCAACAACATCTCCTGCATAAACAATTCCCAATAGTAGCAGATTAAAGCTTACTTTTAATTAACTTTTACTCATCCAAAATCTATGAAATTTTCTAACCTTTTGTAACTTTTGTCAAGCTTTCATTAGCCACAAAAGTCACTTGATTTGGATATTTTCTCAGAGTTTTATAGCCATTTCATTGGAAGGGTCGAACACTTGACAACCAACTCTGAAAATGTACAGGGTCATCTTCTTGAAGCCCTTATACTAATCAAACAAACTCCAAATTCTATTTTCATTGTGCCTAAATCTAGATGAACGTATCTAGTCTCGTCTCACAAAAGTTTAATTTAAAATGCAATCAAATACTCATTCAAAAGTATAAATCTTTCTCTGCTATACTTGCACCTAGGTGAGCTTAGAAACAATGTTGCTGCACTTTTATAATATCTTTTAACTATGATGATAAATTCCAAAACACTTGAATTTTGGCTATATCATAGGGTCTATACTGAAGTAGCTTCTCCAATAATTTTTTTTGAAATTGGAGTTTCCAATATGAAAATATCATGTGCTCATCAGATACATGTACCACTCTTTGGAAAATCTTCACCAGAGATTGGTATGAGAAGAAAAGGTCATTTGACCTATCATTTGATATCCACTTTCTTCCAACTTTTAATAGAATATATCTACTAGCTACTTCCATCTACTTTTATTGGTATAAGTTTCATAGTATTTGGAGATTTGGATCTTTCACAATGACGAAAATACTAAGCCTCTATACCTGCAATATTTTAAACATTTACAGAGGCTAACTCTTACTCTTTTCTTTATATCTCCTAAACGGAGAAACATTCGATGTTGAAATTTTTTACACACAGTTTGGAGGTGTTTAGCTAATGTTAGAAACAAAAATAATTCAATTTCAGTAACTGAGCTAAGAGAACCAATCACCTCTAGGTGACAAGGTCTTTGATCATTTCATAAATTCTAGAGGTTGCACTTTGATGTGCAAAGATTATTTGATCCATCAAATGATTCTTAAAAATAATGAAAAATTAGTATCCACAAGTTGGATCTATCAATATTTCATGTCCAAGAAAAATCATTCAATTTTGATCTACCAAATAAGAGAAATGCCCTTTGTAACAGGTCTATGTCAGTTGTTTCATACCTCTAGCTCTATTAGCAACACTTTTAGTGCAGAGGTCAATTGACCTATCTAAGAGTCTCCAAAGTACTTGAAAATTGGTCAGCTAAAAGATAATTCTATGATTTCCCTCCAAATTTCAATAAATGTGGGCATGCCCTCAAATAGTAGCATCCAAATCTCTATGAGGCTGGTACGTCACTAACTATTTCCTCAATTATTTTTTTAAACTTAAAAATGATGAGACATGTTAATCCTTATGACTAAATAAACTCATTCATTATCTTTGGTCAATTATGACATGGAACTATATCCATGCATATAATGATCGTATAGATCAATGCAAATCAACTAACCTTCATAAATTGTCCCGTTGAAAAATCCATTCTTTACAATATCCACTTTTCAACGAAAGTGAATATGCATGGATGTCATTCTATTCATTGTGCTTCTTGCACATTCGTTAATCTCATCACAACCGGTCACATACAAGCTTTTAATACTTGTATTGATGATCGTAACCATAGCACGAACATGTGCCGACTACAGATACAATTCCATATCAAGTACATAGATTCCCGTGAAGAACAATTCATGTGCTCATGAGTTACTTGAAGAAAACACATCTTAGTTGTTCTTGATGTATATACCTTGTCCTTTACTCTCTAAAGGCACAATTAGCCTATGCATGGTACCTCTATCGCATACCTCATGCTCACCCTAACTCATCGTGGTGATACGTAAAAGTGATCTTCTATAGACACAAAATGCATCATGCATTTCAACTTTCTAGCAATCATATCGTCTATGTATGCATGTATCCACTCATGCATCTTCTTCTCTACTTCAATAAATTTATATGCTTTTAGCTATGCACATATAAGACTTCCTCTCTCTCATAAAACAACACCACTCTACTTCTCACATGGCATATATCACCATGTGGTTAAAACATTTTTGGAAGCATTTCCCCAAGAGAATAAAGTCTGAAAAAAATAATAATAACCATTACAATGATAGGCATTAGCCTAGTGGTTGGCAAACCACTTTCTTTACTCCAGAAACCTGCAAATAAGAAACTTTTCCAAAATGTGTTGTTGGGCACTACACACCCTCATAACAAGGTCATTTTGCGCTCCAATGCCTCCACAAAGATCTTGAAACACACAGCAACAACTTGTGCATGCTTTTATGAATCAACATAAGTTAGCATATCTTCATGTGCATAGATGAATTCATATCAAAGTAACTTTCATGCACATTCAAATATTAGTTTCATAACATTGAAAGAAAATACAATGCAAAATTATAAAGAAGTATTCAAATGAATTTATTTGAGAGAAAAAATATGATGCAAATTGATAAGAACAACTTCATTCTTATCCTAAATGGTTCAAAATATGATTAAGAACTCCTAATTATCATAATTAAGCACTCAATTCACTCAAAAAGAGTTTCTTGCCAATCAATAGCCATATAAAAACTTGTACAAAGATGGCTTTCAATGGTCAAAATATAGCATGTAACCAGTCAAAAGAAAGGTCTTGAGATGTAGAAATTATACCAAGTTGAATTTCTTGATTTTGATATTCTATGATCAAGTTATGGCCAAAACAATGGAGCTAGGTGAGTGGGCAGCATACCTCTTTGAAAAAGTATGCAGAGAATTAAATACTCTCTATAGGTGGTTAATAATTATTGGATCTCTTCCAGCAACTCATTGGAAAAATCTTGGAGTCTTCTTTCTATACCAAGTACAATCGTCCAATTTGGATTTCATATGAGAGAGTTATGCCCAATTTAGTCAATGTAGGTATGCTAATCTTGCTTTTTCTCTTACTTCCAATCTTTCTTTTTTTCTCTTTCTTTACTCTTCTCTCTCTTTCTAATCTTTTCATTCTCTCTCTATTCTTCACTTTATCTCACTTAGGATCTCCTCCTCTCTTTCTCTTCTTTCATCCTTTCTCTTTCTCCTTCACTTTCTTTTCTTCCTCTCTAACTCTCTCTTTATTTATTTATATCTTAGATATGTGTAGATGCATAATCAAATGCATAAGTACATTCATATATAGATTACGTATGTGTGTTGTTATGTGAGCAAACATGAGTGTGTATGTGTGTGTGTAAACATATGCAATTCTATGTATGTATGCTTGAGTTTAAGAATATTTCCTCTTTCTTTCTTTAAATTCGAAGTTAATTGTGCTGTAGAATTTTTGGAAGTAGTATCTCTTAACCGTCAAAGACCACCCCCCCCCCTTGTTGCATATCAAAATGTGCAGAATGGAGTTCTACATGGCAACGTGGACAGATCTGCAAAAACAACAACAAAGAGAAAACAGGCTTTGAAAGTTTGGCGAAAACATACTTACCTCACATCGGAGCTCATCATGCACGTATGAAGCCATTTGAAAAATGCTCTTAATGTCTGCATGCCCCCTTAGGACACTCATTCCTCACCATATCCATGCCCATCAAGCCAAGGGAGGGAAGAAAAATGCCTCAGAAAAGAGAGTTACAAGATTCTCCAAAACCTCTCTCTATGCTATGATACCAAATGTGAGAAGTGGAGAATGAAATGCCTAGGACTCACCTCCAAACCTATTTATAGCCCTTTCCTACTCACCATCTAGAGTTCTCTCTAAGGTCTCTCTACTCATCTAGCCATCATGAGTAGGTACCTCGTATGAACTCTCTGGCTTTTGTCCTTGGCTATCCCCCGAGCAAGGAACTTCTCATTCCTCCAAGCATGTACATCTGTGGAATCCAAAGCAAGGCAAAGGGTGGAGTTAAGAAAGGTTTGGTAAGCACATCTTCTTGGTCACCAGAGCAATCAGCGAATCAGACTTGAGGTTGGAAGAACTCTCAACCCCCTCAGTCAATTGCTAGCTTAGGCTAAGTGCAAGTAGTATTGTTGATTGAATTAGGATGATGATAGGAACGATTCAAGTACAAGAGCATTAATTTATCAAGTCCAAGCATAAGCTAAGAGATTGCGACAACAGAAACCCTAAAGAAAAGAAATTAATTTCAATGGTACATGAACTTAAATATACAGCAAAAAGTCGACTCGTGACGTATACATTGAGACAAGACAAGAGTTTAAAAGAAATAAAAATGAAACAAGTAACTGAGAACAAAGAAGTGGTGGTTACTAGAATGCATATTGAGTGATCGAGGGAGATAAATTCATGAACCTTAGATAAGGAAAGCACATAGGTAAGGTAGATTGACAAAGCCTTAGGTCATCAAAAGCAAGTGTGAAAACTACAGCACATTCATGGGCTCAACAATTGAATAGCTATCCATATGATTTGAGCTCAGAGACAAGTGAGTCTGAAATGGCTTATAGCATGGAGAGACTGGAAGGAGGGTTAAGTGTAGCTTATTTAGAAGGACCTGAAGGACCCTACAGGACCCAACTAGAATATGTCCGAACCAACCACCCAGGTGCTTGCATCTATGAGGATGATTTAAGAACGTCGATTGTTCAGTTGCACAACCCTGGCCAACCCATTGGATTAGAACATCCAGTGGTTAAGTTTGAGAGAGATGCCTACTTAGACAAGGAAGGAACATTGTACATCATAATTAATCAACCTCACAACACTAATGAGTTTTTTGTAGTAATTCTCAAGACGGAAGCAAGAATCCAAGGACAAGAACCATTAGGAGACAAACCTAGGAAACCTAGAGGGAAATTGGTATTGACAAGGATGTTAAACCTAGAAGGGTCCCCCAAGATAACAAATGCATTGAGTTATTTTTGAATAAGGACACTAATGAAGAATTTTGGAGATATACGATGGAATAGCCAAATGAAATAGGTTCAATGACAATCTACGAATTCAAGGACTCTGATATGCCTGGAAAGGTAGTATACCTAGACAACACATCAGAACAAGTGTTCGTAGTGCCAGATCATGCAATACATGCTTACACATGGAGAGGAGAGTTGGTATTTCCCCTGTCACGAGCAAAAGTGAGCATTAGTCATCAAGGAGCAGGGACATCCTCAGCCCATGGGTCCCAAAGAGAGAAGAACAAGGAAAAACTAGAAGTGAGTTTTACCACCCCATAGGGAGAGATATAATGGCCATGGAAATTGATAGAATGGAGAGAGCAAGAGAAACAAGATTACAAAGTGGTAGGGATGACCATGTTGTCGAGTTTGATAGGACACGAGATCCCTATGACCATGTTGTCGAGTTTAAGCAAGTGTTGCAAGTGCAGCGTGGAATATATATTCATGCAATACAATGCATTTCGACTCACACTAAAGAACATGACCTTAACTAGTTCCAACCTTTACAACAAAGGCAATTTAGGGACATTCATCATTTCTTAGAGTCATTCATCACTAAGTTCTCAAAAAGTGGAATCAAGCACAAAACTTCCTCATTGATCCATAGTTTCAAATAGACTTCCCAGGAAAGATTCATACTCGCAAGACATAGGTTCAGACAGTTTATTGAGAGATGCCCAATGCCAGAACTTCCTACATAGGCCAAGCAAGTGTCTTTGTTTTTGGACAGCCTCTTGAGCTCTAGACTGCGACCTTGTGTATATCTAAAGGAACCCAAAACTCTAGAGTAATATGTGTAGATTTATATAGACATTGAGGATATATTAGGAGATGAATTGGAACTTTCAAAGGTCTACAAAGATTCAGATAGCTCCTCTCAACTATCCTCGAGACATTTTAGCTCCATAGAAGACTTGACTCAGGTGGCCCAGAAACTAGGAGTCTCAGTAGCAAACAAATACCCAAGATAACATCCGCTAAATGTTGTTATACATGCAGTGGAGACCATATGGAAAATGTGCATCCCAATGTAACACAACCCCAAGCCAACCCTAGTGGCTAGTACTGCAGAATTGAAAGGTGGTACACTAATCACACAGCACTAGACTATCCGTACAACACAAAAGTGGTCTGACAAAACTACCCAGAAGCATATCCCCAACCACGTAGGTACCCAAGTTAGTATAATGCTTAGCCTCATTACTACAGGCCCCCACAGAACTACCCTTTTCAGGCTCAATCAAGACCTCATCCAGTTTTGGCTCAACAGCCATCCCCTCGAGCCAATGTAATCTCAATCAAATACACTGCTGCAGAAGAGAACCTTAGTAGGGCTTTAGTCCCTTCTTCACCCCTAATCACTGAAAGTGATCCTAATTCAAACAGCTTTGATTCCACTCATGTAGATAGCCCACCTGAATACTACACTGAGTCACGCAAACACATGGAAAGATACCACTGTTGGAACTCAACTGGGAGCCTGACTATGCCAATGTAATGTATGTCAACCCCAACCCACGGCCCCATTTAAGGCAATCAAGACCATAGGGCCATAAAGGAACATGTTTTAGGTGACAAGGAGATCATTACATAAAGGAGTGCCCACATCCTCCAATAGTAGGGTAGTCACAATATTACATCATTCAAAGCTTTTGTGTAGAATGTGGTAAAGAGCATGTCAGATTTCCCTAAGAATCCTGCTAATGCTCATAAACGTGAACGTATTGTGCACACCTTAGATGGATCCCCACCTATGTATGTGCCTATCTAAGTTGTAACAATAGCCTAGGGACTGTTACAAAATCAACAACTTAACCATGGTAAAGTGATGCTCATAAACGTGAACGTATTGTGCACACCTTAGATGGATCCCCACCTATGTATGTGCCTATCTAAGCTGTAACAATAGCCTAGGGACTGTTACAAAATCAACGACCTAACCATGATAAAATAGCTGAGACAAGTGAACTTGGAAAGTCTACTGGAAGAAAAACTAGATCATGGAAGGATTCACGAGAAAGGACCAAGAGGAAATGGAGTAAGAAAATAAGTGATTTGGAAGGAAATCTAAAAGAAATTAGAGCTAAAATCATAGAATTAACTTCACAAGAGTCGAACTAAGAGACCCCGAACCAAAAATCAAGATCAGTTTTAGTTGAAGCCATACCTGAAAATTTAGACATGATGTTCCAAGCATACCATGCAAGATTAAGAGAAGGACCCCATGTAAGTGAATTGAGTAAGAACTATCCAAGGGCACACTTAGAAATTGAGAGAACTAAACTTTGCATGAATATGGTAGAATTAGCCCAAACCATGTTTGAATCCTCTCGATATATAAATTGGAGTAACATAGCAAAACCAGATTTACACTTTCAAGGACTATTGGAGAGGCTAGAATACTTGATTTCTAGCAACGAAAAGAAGAGTCTGTAGAAGAACTCTACTGTTCTAGAAGTACAGGAGGGTAATGCACCATCTATGTCTCGAGTACCGAACACAACAACTTGGAGAACCATTCTTACATACATAAGTACTCACAAGGACTTCTGAGGGAAATCCAAGAGGAGAAGTGGAGACGAGAGCAAGAAACCCATCCCCCCTATTCAAGAGATAGATGATTTGCAAGAACAATTTCCCCAAGACATACCCTCTATCTATGAAGATGTAGAGGAAGAGCAACTCGGTGAACAAAAAAAGTTTGAATCTAATTCCTTACAAGACCTACCCCAATTCACAAGATCTTGGGAAGCCAAGTCCATCAGTATGAGAGCACCCACCATAATAGTTAGAAATGAAGAATCAATAATTCCTAGAAACATTGAAGTGATAAAAAACACTAAAGTGTAGTGTCACTTCACTTTAGAGTAATTGTTGAAAACTAAACCTGAGTTGTGAAAGCACATAGCAAACCAATTCCTTGAGATAGCTACCACTCACTTTCAAGGAGGTTCACACAAGAAGGTACCAGAAATACCCCTGGAAAGAATTGGAGATATGAGCAAGGGAGAGAAAGGTAATACCTATCTTCCAATAACCCACCAAGGCTACACCACCAAAGCCATCCTAGATTCAGGTGATGGAGTTGCCATCACTACCACTATCTTATGGAAACATTGGGGTAAGTCAGCACTAAGACCCACAAGAATGAAACTTCAAATGGTTGATGGTCATATTGAGAAGCCATTAGGCTTACTAGAAGGGATATCTCTCACCACTTGTGGTGTAAAATTTGAGCACCCCTTTGCTATTTGTGAGTTTGGAAAAAATCATGCTTACGAGATGATATTAGGAAGACCATTCATGCGACAGTTGCAAATTGTACAAGATTGGGGAATTAACTCATTGTACCTGCAACACTTAGGAGTGATCACCAAAGTTAACCTCAAGGATTATTCCCATTGTGATGTACCCCCAATACAATGGAATACCATCCATACGACACCTGAGGAAACAGAGTCGGTGCAATCTATAGAATCAGATCCATCATGGTTGCACGAAGATACTCATCTATGGATGTGTACGGTAGCCAAACAAGAGGAAGCATGATTAGAAGTCAGACCCTTAGGTTCAGAATGACATCCACAAACTCTTTAGGACCCTAATTATGCACTCGTAGCATTTCGAGACGAAGAATTCGAGCATCATGGCTAGGCAGAGATCTTAGCTACCATGGATATAGCAGTAAATGAATAACAATGTGATGAGGATCTTAGATCATATCCTTCCTCACTCTGATGAGGAAGGATATGACATTTCCATCTTTATGATAGAGTTGTTAGAGAAGGAGCCTCTTCGAGAAGAATGCAGGGAATTGGTTCAAGAACCAGACAAAACTAGTGATGAGGACCTAGAGTCCATTATCATGGAACCCTTCTGCTCAACAAAAGAGGAGTATCTTTAGTTTGTGGAAGCCACTACCCTCATATGGGAAAGGAAAATCAAACCAAACAACCCAAGTCACTCCCAAAATGTAAAGAAAGTAAGCACAAAAAGAAGAAAGAGAAATTACCTAAGATGGAAGAAGAACATCTTTTGAAAGTATTAGAGAACTTTAAAAAATATGAAATAGAAGAAAGATTAATTTTATGGTAAGGATTCCTAAACGAGAAGCACACATTGGATAAGTATATGACAATCGATAAAAACCCAAAAAAATAACAGTCGTGACAGAAGAAGGAGAAGAAAAATGTACATACATAGGGCATGATTTGATGGAGGAAGAATAAGAAGAGTTAACTGCCCTATTGCGAGAATATAGAGATGTGTTTGCTCGGAGTTACAAGGATCTGAAAGGACCACACCCAGACATATGCTCCCATAGAGTTCGTATGACTCCAAAGGCCAAACCTTCTAAGCAAATTGGGCATATCGAATGGGTATCTCCCATTGTGATCGTGCCCAAGAAAAATGGGAAATTGTGTGTGTATTAAACTTAAAAAAGTTAATGCCACCATGATCAGAGACATTTATCCTCTTCCTATCATGAAAAATTTATTGGAACGACTTGCAGGCAAGGAAATCTATAGCTTTCTTGATGGATTCTTAGGCTATAATCAAATAGCCATTGCCCCTAAAGATCAACATAAGACAGCCTTTGCCACAGAGTGGGGTATATTTGCATTTTGTGTGATGCCATTTGAGCTAACAAATGCACCCGCCACTTTTCAATGATTAATGTGTCATGTCTTTAACGAATTCTGACGAATCGGGCGTGTGTTGAAACAACCCACAAATGAAAGCAATATAGATGTTCCCATAGCTTATGCAAGTAGACAACTAAATGCAGTGGAAAGAAATTACTCCACCACAAAACGTGAAGGATTAGGAATGATTTATGCATTAAAAAAAATTCAGGCACTATTTATTGGCGAATAAGTTCAAGTTCTTCACAGATCACGAGGCATTGTTGTACTTAGTCAATAAGCCTTGTAACATAGGACGATTGATACGTTGGTTTCTATTAATAATGCAATATGATTTCAAAGTAGTATTCAGAAAGGGAAAGACCACCTTAGAGATGATCACCTTCCACGATTGACTACCAGAGAAGCCCCTCAAGGAATAGTGGATGAAGTACTAGATGCATACCTGTTTAACCTTGAGATAGTACCTGAATGGGCCAAACCTATTGCTCCTATTCTCACATTTGGGCCCAAGAATCCTAGGATTAGGATCATAGAAGGAGAGATTACCAAGTCACAAACATACCAAATACTAGTAGGAAGCATATATAAACAATATAATAAAAAAATGCTTGCTTGTTGCATAGACGAATCAAAATACAAGAATTAGTTGCAATTAGCACATGTAGATGCATTAAAACAACATCATTTGAAACACTCTACATTGCAGACTCTGCATAGACTAGGAGTATATTGGCCATCTATGGAAGCAGATGTCTATAGACTATGTAAAGAACACCCATTTTGTTGTGAAAGACCACCGGTGGAGCATGTCATCTATACACTACAACATATGAGGGGCATACCGACGTTGCTTATACCGACGGTCACTCGCAGCGTCGGTATAAACGTTGGAAAAGCTCACTTAAAGATACCGACGGTCAAGTGACCATCGGTATGACCGTTTAAAACGGATCGTCGGTGTGCCCCACAGCCGTCGATATAAGCGTCGGTATGGGTGTCAGTATGGTCATTGGTATGAGCGTCGGTATAAGCACTGGTAATTTACAGGAAGTTACCGACGCATATACTGATGCCCATACCGACGCCCATACCGAGGCCGAGTTTTAAACATACCAAGAACCCGAGAGCAAAACTTCACTTTCTTGCGTGTGTTTGAGTACTGTTTGTCTTCTGTCGAACCTGCACGCGCGAACCGAATTGCGAACTGCATTGTCTTGTGCACACACACACATAGAGATCTCTCTCTACACACACACACTCCCTCGGTTTAGATATGACATCTTGGTAAGTGGTGCGCGTACTGTTAGCCTTTGTCTTTCTCTATGCTTTAGGTGTTATAATTTCTCTTCTCTTTGATTTTGCAGGAGTTCTTTGGTGTCGATTGTTTGGAATTCGACGATAGACGATATACATTACGCTTTGACGACAACGATCCAAAAGAGGGACATACTTGTAAGTGATTGTTTTATTGTCTATTGATAGAGAGAGAAAGAGAGAGAGAAAGAGAGAGAGAGAGAGAGAGAGAGAGAGAGAGAGAGAGAGATAAGAGAGAGAGAGGGAAAGAAAGAGAGAGAGAGAGAGATAAAGAGAGAGGGAGAGTGAGAGATAAAGAATGATGAAAAGAAAGGAAGATAGAGATAGGAAAATAGAGCATACACACACACACATCTACACATTTACACATGCATACATAGACACATACATGTACACACATGCATGCTTACATACACACACATATACACACATGTATGCTTACATACACACACATATACACACATGCATGCTTACATACACACACATATACACACATGCATGAATACATACACACACATACACATATACACACATGCATACATACGCATAGGAAAATAGAGCATACATACACACACACACATCTATACATTTACACATGCATACATACACACATACATGTACACACATGCATGCTTACATACACACACATATACACACATGCATGATTACATACACACACATATACACACATGCATGCATACACACACATACAAATATACATACATGCATACATACACACACATGCATACACACATACATACACACACATATATACACATATGCATACATACACACACACACATACACACATACATACACACACATACATGCACACATATACATACATGCATGCATACATACACACACATACACACATGCATGCATACATACACACACATACACATATACACACATGCATACATACACATAGGAAAATAAAGCATACATACACACACACATACACACGTCTACATATTGACACATGCATACATACACACATACATGTACACACATGCATGCTTACATACACACACATATACACACATGCATGCTTACATACACACACATATACACACATGCATGCATACACACACATACATACACACATGCATGCATACATACACACATGCATGCATACATACACACATATACACATATACACACATGCATACATACACACATACATGTATACATATGCATACATACACACACACATGCATACACACATACATACACACACATATATACACATATGCATACATACACATACACACACACACATATACACACATACATATACACACATATAAGCTAGTGTTTTAATTAAATATATAAAATTTTAATTTTGAAGTTTTTTTTTACATCAAATGTATAAAAATAGGATTAGGATTTTTATGCTATTTACACATACATACATATACACATATAATACATATATACATGTATATACACCTGCGTACAGAAATATACATATTTTAGGTCTATATATTTAAGATTAGGGTTTTAGGGTTTAGGCATACATATAACTCAATTACATTTATATTAAGAAAAAATATAGAAAAAAATCTGAATATATAAATAAACATATATATAGAATAGGATTAGGGTTTTAGGATTAGGGGTTTAGATTTTTATAGGTGTTTAAGTATTTAGGTTTTAGTATTTTAGGTTTAAGTCTAAGTCTTTCTGATTAGGGTTTTAGGGTTTTAATACCTACATAACATATATACACACATATACATATAATACATATATACATGTATATACACATGCATACAAAAATATACATATTTTAGATCTAGATCTTTAAGATTAGGGTTTTAGGGTTTTAACACCTACATAACATATATACACACATACACATACACATATAATACATATATACATGTATATACACATGCATACAGAAATATACATATTTTAGGTCTAGATCTTTAAGGTTAGGGTTCTAGGGTTTAGGCATACATATAAGTCAATTAAATTTATACAAAGAGAAAATATAGAAAAAAATTAAAGAAAAAATATGAATATATAAATAAATATATATATAAAATAGGATAACTATATAGATAAATAAATATAAAAATAACTAGTATTTTAAATAATTTAATTAAATATATATAATTAAATATATAAAAATAAGATTAAATAAAGAAAAAATCTGAATATATAAATAAATATATATATAAAATAGGGTTTTAGGTTTTTAGGATCAGGATTAGGGTTTTAGGATTAGGGTTTTAGGTTTTTAGGATGAGGATTAGGGTTTTAGGGTTTAGGCATACATATAAGTCAATTAAATTTATATAAAGAGAAAATATAGAAAAAAATTAAAGAAAAAATCTGAATATATAAACAAATATATATATAAAATAGGGTTTTAGGTTTTTAGGATTAGGATTAGGGTTATAGTATTTTAGGGTTTAAGGAAAAAAATCTGAATAAATAAATATATATATATATATATAATAAGATAATTATATAGATAAATAAATATTAAAAGTACTAGTGTTTTAAATAATTT
Organism: Ceratopteris richardii; assembly: GCA_020310875.1. NCBI lineage: Eukaryota > Viridiplantae > Streptophyta > Polypodiopsida > Polypodiales > Pteridaceae > Ceratopteris > Ceratopteris richardii. Next base: position 36,435,320 of record CM035433.1, read on the forward strand.
AATTAAATATATATAATTAAATATATAAAAATAGGATTAATTAAGAAAAAATCTCGAAATTCAGAAGACAAGGGCTATGGAGAGAACATTATAACCATCTCAAAGGCTCAAGGATATAAACCAATACTGACAAAGAAACACCCAGATATCCTATGGCCATGTGTCAAAAAAAGTCAATTGTTCATCCTAGCATAATGGATAGGAGACCATTCATTGCAGTCATGCTAGAACAAGGCAACACCCACCATGAGCTTAGGGCTTTAATTGATTCAGGTGTTGTGACTAGTGTGATTAGGTGGTCCTACTATAAGGACTAAAGACTAGAAATATGGCAGATCGAGGCATACTTACATAGGGCTAGGAGGCATGGAAACCCCTTGCATGGGTGAGATCGACCTTCCCATCCTCATACACGAGACAACCTTGATTGCGAAACTCCTAGTCTGCCATGACGATGACCTGATAGAACCATTAATTCTTGGCCAAGATTGGTTATGCAATCACTTAGTGGACCTAAACCTTAGAAAATGCTCCTTGTAGCTCAGGATCTTAGACCAGCAGCAAGTGATACTGCTTGACTTCCCTAAGAATACCCCTCCTAAGGAACGTAACCCCAGAACATATGAAATGAATGCAAAGGAGGACCGGAAGATTCTTGGACAAATAAGTCAAATTATTTCTACAACCATTGTCGAGCTGGAGATGACTGGCCGTTGCTTTGGAAGATGTCAAGAGATTTTTTCTTGGTCTTCCTTTGAACAAGACGAGGTCACCACCCACTAGATGGATCAGGTGGACTACATCAGTAGTCAGGTGGGTTACATCAATGGCCACTATAGCCTCTTCATGCCCATCCTCCACACTTCTTGCAGGCCTACCTAGATCTATTGTGTAGAATGCCTCACTCCCTAATGGGCAGGTCACTCAAGTGTTGGACCTCCCTTCTTTTCCAAAGCAGAGTGTCAACCAGACCTCTCAACCTCAACCACAGAGAAGTCAACCACGACTTAGGAACCCAAACCGATGACCATAGCAGACGACCCCAAGGTGGAAGTAGTCTTAGCATGTCAAGGCAATTGACACAAAGCAAGTATGGATGCCAAGAGGTCAGAAAGCACCAATTATGTCTAGTAGTAGGGCCTATGATGGAAAGAAGCCACATTAGAATCAAACTCTATATCCAACATCTTCTTGACCTTCTTCTCCATTGATGAGAACCCGACAAATTTGGATCGCCAAGAAGTACCTGACAAACCGACCCAACTTCATGCAGATCTGGGTACCAAAAGACTATTTTCTAGCTCAACACCCAAGCCATGTAGTATGCATAGCTCCGAAATCACCCCACCCATCGACACTACCACTACCATATTCACCCTTTGTACTTCAGCTGAAAAAACATACCCATATACCAACTCTTAGAATATGGATGTCGAAATGCATCTAGAAACCTCCACACAATCCTTTGTACAACATAACACCTCTCATGACTAACCCTTATCCTTGTAATAATTCACCCACAACTAAACCTTGTATAACTTCATCCTCACAAACCCACTATCACTTGTAATAAAATCTCATCAAAAGAAATGTATGCACTATCTAAAGCATGTAGGCTATCTAGTGACGTGCATTAGTTTCTAAGAAATCACTACATAAAACCACCTCACAACACACGGCTACACGGGTTACGCATCGGTTATGGAAAGGGATTGCGGTCTCACTTTATTGGGATCATAATTAACTTCTATATTAATGTGTTATCCTTTTGTAGTAGATCATCGACACACACATTCAAATCATCATGCAAACCAAAGGAACTTCCAAGGTTGGCATCAACATGCCAGTAGTAAATTTCGGTAATGTGTTGGTTGATCCCTACCCTGCAATGAAACCACCAGAATTTCAAGATTTTATGGGGCCAATTCCGAATGAAGATCCTACCCTTGGAAGAACTGAGAAGGTAAACACAAACTCCCAGTGGTTCCAGGGATTTCCAAGACCTCTAGCCGATGCAAACTACATCTATGATGCAATGCTATGTATTTAGTGATGACATGTTGTCGTCGAGATTTTCTCTCCTCTCTCACTCATGAAGGCCCACAAGAAACATATTTGGTAAAGGTAGCCAGAATTCCCTAAGAAGTCCAAGATGCATCAAGGATGTCAAAGGGAGTTCACATGCAAACTTTGGAAGAAATCAAGCAAATCTAGGGTAGTGGTTAAAGCTGGTCAAATTTTCAAAATTAGGGCAAAAATTTCAATGTCCCCAAGTCACATGAAAATTCATATACTTGTAAAGCCTATAAAAGACAGCCTATAGCCTGATTTTCACATGTAAATGGATTTTCTTGCACATTGATGTGCCATGTGCATTTTATAAAAATGTAATTTTTCCACAGATCCTAGAAAATCTTGTATAGGAATTTCTATTAGCCATATGGTCTGGCATGTATAAAGATCATATGTGGTTACCCATTTGAACAAATTTTTAAGGCTATTAGAGCTTCCTATATACCTTAATGCCACCTTGCAAACTACAATCAAACTTGTATAAGGAAAATTCATATGGGAGCTTTTTCTGCATATTCTTAACGGAGACCTTTCCAAAAATAGCCATACAAATTTTCATCTTCATCAAAGGATATTTGGAGGACCAAAGAGCACAAAATCCAATTTTCAAGGTCACTGTAGTTTCCTAGAATAAGCAAATTGAAGGCTTGAAGGGCTACCACATGGAAAACAATGATTGAACCATGTTGTACGATTAGGATGAGCTCACATTCAAGGAGGGAGATGCGCTAAAGCGTAAAGTAAGGAGGATCCATGATTTTTTTCATCGGATAATCTTATGTTGATGAACAAAGATCAATAATGCAAAGTTCTTCCAGAAATATCCAAATTGATGTCAGCACTGATCCGATGGTTCAGATCTTCCTGAGATCCAATGGTGGAGAATCAATGCACCTATTTTTTCTCCCTTTGCCCTAGATATCATATAAAGAACCAATCCTACCATCCATTTGATAAATCCAATGGTTGTATTGAATAGCAGTTGATCCTAGGGTTAAGAGTTGATTTCTCTAGATCCCAGGTCCCAAATTCATTCAAAAAACTATAAAAACCCCCCTTCAAATTCATAGAGCATCATTCTTAGGCATCCATAGGGCCCTTGCTAGCACATGGTTTCCTTGAGATGATCACCCTCAGTTGAGCGTGTGAGGATCCAAAGTGGGCTAGTAAGAGCATAGTTCCTAGAATCAATTTTAAGTTAGACTTCCAATCTAGGGAAGGCTCATAAACCAAATGGTTTCTCTATCTTTTCTCACCCTTAGTAGAGCGTGTGAGCAAGTTAGATTTGGTTTTATGAGTCTTAGACTTCTTTCGATACACATTACGCTTCTAGAAAGATATAGGATCAATGAAGTGGAACCTATCCTCTTACGTGTGATATTTAGTTGAAATGTCATGGTGAGAAGGTCGTGTGGACCCTTTGACCAGTAGAATTCTTAGCTTGACGTATCACAACACTCATGTACATGTATTTCATTACAATATCTCTTAATTCATGTCTCTTGTCTCTTGTCTCTTAGTCTCTTATGTGTTTTTACATGTCTCCTTCTATCTCTTTCTATGTGGGAGAAGGCTCCATAATCTTGCATTGAACTAGTGAGGGTTATCCATTGAGATTGAGAGAATAAGTTTCTATTTATTCATAATTCATGATCCACATGCATTCATACTATCCACAAACACCCATGCATATGTTTCAATTTTGAAAGTGTATAAGAAGCTCCATTTTCTTGGATCCTTCTTCCTTTTGAAATCAATTCATAAGTATGGTTTTCTTTTCTTCTCATTATGCGTACATATAAGAAGCTCCATTTTTGGACCATTCTTCATTTTGAAATCGATTCATGTGTATGGTTTTCTTTTATTCTCATCATTCATATTCATGGAATTATCTTGCATTCATATGTTCCCCTTCCCATAATCAAATCATTATATCTCTCCTCTCCATACCCAACTTTGCCTTTACCTTCACATTTTGATCACATAAATTTTCCAACACTCACTAGCTTCATACACTCTATGTGTGTCGCGATCGGACCCAATCCAACCAGATTGCGATCACCTCCACATTTGAATCCAATGTCAAGAAGGAGGTAAGGAGGGAAGAGTAGCACAGGGTTGGATCAGGTCCCAGTGTGGGTTGTTCTCCCCGTTTGGCGAGCGACATTTGCACACTGGGTGCCTCACCCTGTAGGATGATCGAATCGTACATCATATGCCCATGCCTCAGAAGAGAAAGGCTCAAAGCGCTAAAAAATGAGCTCGATCGTGCATGTATGCTCGTAAGCATCATGGATGTAAAATTGAAATACAATGCTAGGAAAAAGAAATCATTGGGCTCGATGCGCAAGATAAACAGATTATGCTCAATTATACAATGAAAATAAAACCGTTTTCATCCAATGAATAGCTCTCGATAATACAAAGAATCCCGCTACAGTGCGGATCAGTGACATAGTATAGACTTCTCGCTAAAGTGTGAGAAGGTGCCCACAAGTTTCTGTTTGGTCTTCTCTTTGTGGTTGGTCTCCACTTGACTTTGATCTTCAGTCAAACCTTTACTTCAATTCTTCACAGCAATAACTTTGCTTCTCTTTACTTCAAAAATCCGCAATCGCTTCATATAATATCTCGAAAAATCAACTGCAATCTAAAGAGAAGATCTACAGGGTATAATTCTTCACTTTGGTTTTCAAATCTTTTCTTTACTTCATATAATTCTCTAACATCAATACCTAGAGAGAATCCGTGGAGAAATTCTTTACTTAGGCCTTCAAAAACTTTTCTTCACTTCATGTAATATTCTTCAAATCATGAGAAACTTGGATCTGGAGAGAATCTGTGGGGAAACTCTTTACTTTGGCCTTCAAAAACTTTTCTTAACTTCATGTAATATTCTTCAAATCATGAGAAACTTGGACCTTGAGAGAATCTACGAGGAAATTCTTTACTTCGGCCTTCAAACACTTTTCTTCACTTCATGTAATATTCTTCAAATCATGAGAAACCTAGACCTAGAGAGAATCTGCAGGGCAACTCTTTACTTAGGCCTTCAAAAACTTTTCTTTACTAAATGTAATATTCTTCAAATAATGAGAAACCTGGACCTAGAGAGAATCGATCGAGAAACTCTTTATTTTGGCCTTCAAAAACTTTTTTTCACTTCATGTAATATTCTTCAAATCATGAGAAACCTGGACCTGGAGAGAATCAATGAGGGAGGGGAGGAATCAAAATATGTTAGTAAATTTTGAGATTCATAAAAACCCATATATACTTAAAACATTTATCAATGATGAACATTTATCTTGGTTAATATTTCTCCACTTCATTCCATCACTAAAAATAGGAGTATCGATCAAACATCTTTCTTTGGTTCCATCATTTTTGCTACATATAAGGTTTTATTTTCGAGAACAATTCCGAATCTTTTTTTTTTTTGTTTGCACATAATTTCTTCATGTTTTCTTTTTGTTATGAATTATAAAGGAATCAATTGTCTAATCTTTCATACATGCAAAAGTGCGAGCAATCTTTGTGGTTGAAATATATATGTGATTTAATGGCACCTCATGCAAAAGTGCGAGCAATCTTTGTGGTTCAAATATATATGTGATTTAATGGCACCTTTTAATTGTAATACATGGCTTCAATTTTATTAGCATTGATTGAAGTATCGAATCTATCTTCTGTATGTATATATAAGTGTTGAAATCCCATTTCTCTCTCTTATTTTCTTTCACCACCACCTTCGTTTCATTCTTCAGCTTTGATCGATCTATCCACCACTTTCTTTAGGCTTTGGCTTTCTTTCTCTTTCTCTGCCTCTTTCTCGCATATAAGTTAAAATTTGTTATATATCATCGTATAACCTTGACTTGATAGATGGTGAGGTTAAATCTAACTGGGATAGAGCTTAGTTATGCCAAAGAGCTCAAAACAAAAATGAATTTTTCAGCAGTAGGTTTACAGGATTGGAAATGAGCTCGTATTCAGAGGAGCTTGGCATTTGAAAAGGACATGGCACCATGTTTAGCATGTTTACTTATCGATAGAGATAAATTAAATCACCAATGCTATCAGCTTGGAATCATTGCTTTTCTTCCAATTCATGCTTATCTTTGAAATGCCTTGATATTTGAATCACAAGACAATAAATAGTAAATTATGGTGTTGTATCAGTATGTTGATCTCTTGGGTCATTTTCATATTTTGTATGTAAAAATTGATCCAGCTTTCTAGGACTTTGAACATCCTCATCATCAACCATCTCCTATGGCAATCTCTCTCTCTCTCTCTCTCTCTCTCTCTCTCTCTCTCTCTCTCTCTCTCTCTCTCTCTCTCTCTCTCTCTCTCTCTCTCTCTCCCTCCCTCCCTCCCTCCCTCCCTCCCTCCCTCCCTCCCTCCCCCCCTCTCTCTCTCTCTCTCTCTCTCTCTCTCTCTCTCTCTCTCTCTCTCTCTCTCTCTCTCTCTCTCTCTCTCTCTCTCTCTCTCTCTCTCTCTCTCCCTCTCTCCCTCCATCCCTCCATCCCTCCCTCCCTCCCTCCCTCCCTCTCTCCCTCCTTCCCTCTCCCCCCCTCCCTCACTCCCTCCTCTCTCTCTCTCTCTCTCTCTCTCTCTCTCTCTCTCTCTCTCTCTCTCTCTCTCTCTCTCTCTCTCTCTCTCTCTCTCTCTCTCTCTCTCTCTCTCTCTCTCTCTCTCTCTCTCTCTCTCTCTCTCTCTCTCTCTCTCTCTCTCTCTCTCTTCCCCCCCTCCTTCATGGTTTTTGCTCCGTCGACTTTCTTTTATCTTGCACACGTTCTTCAAGCATTCTCTCTCTCTCTCTCTCTCTCTCTCTCTCTCTCTCTCTCTCTCTCTCTCTCTCTCTCTCTCTCTCTCTCTTTGCAACTATGCGACAAATCATTAACGGTGCTATCTCTCTCCGTCACTGTAGTTATTGTCATTTGCCCCTCTCTCTCTCTCTAGTTTTCAAGGGGTTTCAAGGATCAAACTAGGTTTTCCAAGGGTCAACCCTGGATTTCAAGGGTTTAGAGTTAGTTTGGTAACTATTTACAAATATACAGATCTAATGTATAGAAACATCATACTTTCTTATCGTAAAAATAATTAAATCTAACAGCACAGTTTATAACTCTTTGTAATCAAAAACACCATTCCACACCCAGAAAATCAATGAAATGAACTTGAAAAGAAATCTTGATGTACACTTCCCTGAGGGATTTCATCCTGACATCCTCCTCCACTAAACTTGCACATCGTCCCGATGGGCTAACCTACAAAATCCAACCAAAGCGTATCAGGATTCTTTTGAAAAATCTTTTTAATTTTTATGTTTATCTTTCCAAAAATTGAAATATGATCTCACACATTCCATGAAATTTTATAAAGTTTAGTACAAATTTTAGAAAATAAAGCAAATGCAAGGTTCACAAATGTCTTACTATGTTTTTGTTTCTGTAATCAGACAAGTAACCATATGAATAAACCATAGGCTTCGTAGATCTTTCGTTCGTTCAACTCATTCAAATCCGAAAACTTATCCTAAGTACTAGCATATCTTAAGTTCTACTGAATCAGTTTGCAAAATATGCCTTGATTCCTCTATTTATCTCCTACTATCTAACTCTCCATCAGATCTTTTTCTTTTCTTTTACTTTTTTATTTTTCTTTTTCTTTTCTTTTATTTCTCACTTCATCTCAACTCAATACTTTTTTCTTTTTATTTTTATTTTCACAAGTCGCCTTATGCCAAAATCGGGTGCGACTCATGGACTTGTCCACCAGGCCAAGTTTACCCCACCTGTCTGTCGATCTGACAAAGCGCATGGCATACACAACATCATCCCTACATGAAATCAATGTCAGCTCGTGGCTCTGACCACCCCAAGAGTGACCCGCCTACCAATCCATGAAGGTGCATGACAATAGATACGTCAGGCCTACGACAAAGCTAGCGCCAGCTCGTGGCCTTGATCACGCGACCAAGGTTGTTCCATCCGCCGACTAGTCCATCGCAACGCATTAACAACATGCACACACATATACTACTGGCTTAAGTATGAAGGTTTCTCATAATCATGATCTATTTAGAGGTAGAATCTTATAAGAAATAAATAGTAGGACCCAAAGAATCCCACTCACTAAGCGTTCAAATCAATCAACATATATACACACTCAGTTTAAGTCACATTCCCATGCTTTCCCTTCCAAAAGTCTCTAGTCTGCTAACTGATTCTATTCATATAATTTCTAGTCATTCACGCTTCATGCAAAACCATAATAGATATTTGCTATCTTCATTCTAGATAATTTTCTTAAACTTGTACAGATCTTTATCACACACAATAATGCAATGTATATGCTCTTTCAGAAAGAAAATAGAATTTGAAATTAGAAACATTTCACCTAATTAATTTGGTCCATCTTCATCATTGTTTGATCCAGCTTTTCTTTAATTTCCTTGTATTGGAATTTAAACGATTGTTCTCCGCCATCAAAAATGGTTGTACCTTGTATCAAGGTTTAATTTTTTCGCATCATAAAAAAAAATATAAGCTACTATATATTACGAGGAAGTTTACACTTTCTTCCACCCCAAAAAAGTGAACATAACCATAAAATCGTCAAATCATCATCAAAAGAGAGAGAGATAGAGATAGAGCGCAAGCCAAAGGAAGCTAAGGAGGCATACAAGAATAAAGCACGGGATATATAGGCAAATTTATGCACTAGTGGAGTTTACTTAGATTTCCTTATTTGTAAGTAGAGAAAGAGCATATTCATATTTATGTAGGAAAGAAGTTGATCTAAGATAAGCTAAAGATGAAATATGTATCTTGAAAATCCTAAATCTTTGTTTGTAATTGTATTTAAGATAGATTGCTTTATGAAAAAGGTATAAATTTTTCTTCAAGTTGAGAGCAATTGATGCCTAAAACGACTCAATACATTCACTTCCACTTCATATTGATGCTTGTTTGTTCTCTTTCTTTACATGTTATCAATGTTGCCTCTTCATTTGCATACATGTTGCCTATTTGTTCATGCATATTCATGTTGCTTATTTCAATTATTTCTTTGATGTAAATTTTACTTCATGCTACGTTGCCTACTCATTCATACATATGATCAATTTTTTCTTCCATGTTTTTTATGTTGCCTATAAAAGAATTAGATGCCTAAAACTTTTTTTTTTCAGAGAGACTAGAGTGGCATTTCCAAAGGAATCGCACGTTTAGTGGGGGCGAATGTCGTCGAGATTTTCTCTCCTCTCTCACTCATGAAGGCCTATAGGAAACACATTTCGTGAAGGTAGCCAGAATTCCCCAAGAAGTCCAAGATGCATCAAGGATGTCAAAGGGATTTCACATGCAAACTTTGGAAGAAATCAAGCCAATCTAGGGTAGCGGTCAAAGCTAGTCAAATTTTGGAAATTAGGATAAAAATTCAATGTTACCAAATCACATGAAAATCAATGTAAAGCCTATCAACGGCAGTCTATAGCCTGAATTTCACACGTAAATGGATTTTCTAGCATATTCATATGCCATGTGCATTTTGTAAAAATGTAATTTTTGCACTTAGATCCTAGAAAATCTTGTATAGGAATTTTTGTTAGCCATATGGTCTGGCATGTATGATCATATGTGGCTACACATTTGTACAAGTTTCAAGGCTATTTGAGCTTCATAGACACCTTAATCCCACCTTACAAACTTTCAAATGTAGTCAAACTTGTATAAGGAAGATTATTGAGATGGGAGTTTTTCTGCATATTCCTAAAGGAGACCTTTCAAAACATAGCCCTACAAATTTTCATCTTCATAAAAGGAAATTTGGAGGGTCAAAGAGCACAATTTTGAATTTTCAAGGTCATTGCAATTTCCTAGAATAAGCAAGTTGAAGGCTCGAAGGGCTATCACATTGAAAACAATGATTGAACCATGTTGTATGGTCAAGATGAGCTCATATCCAAGGGTGGAGTTGCACTAAAGCTTAAAGTAAGGAGGATCCACGAGTTTTTTCATTATATAAGCTTATTTTGATGATCAAAGATCAATAATGTAAAGTTCTTCCAGAAATAGCAGCTTATCTTATCCAAATTGATATCAATAGTGATCCGACGGTCCAGATCTTTCCTAGATCCAATGATAGAGAATGAAGGCACCTATTTTTCTCCCCTTTGCCCTAGATATCATATAAAGAACCAATCTTAGCCATCCATTTGATAAATCCAATGTTTGTAATGAATAGAAGTTGATCCTAGGGTTGAGAGTTAATTTCTCTAGATCCAAGGACCCAAATTCATTCAAAAAATTATAAAAACCCCCTCCAAATTTATAGAGCATCATTGTTAGGCATCCATAGGGCCGTTTCTAGCACATGGTCGTTGAGATGATCACCCTGAGTTGAGCATATGAGGATCCAAGGTGGATTAGTAAGAGCATAGTTTCTAGAATTAATTTTAAGTTAGACTTGCAATCTAAGATAGGCTCATAAACCCAGTGGTTTCTCTATCTTTGCTCACCCTCAATGGATCCTGTGAGTGATTTACAATTGTTTTTATGAGTCTTAGACTTCTTTAGATATATATTACACTCCTGGGAAGATATAGGATTGATGAAGTGGAACCTATCCTCTTATGTGTGACATTCGGTTGACCAGTAGAATGCTTAGCTTGATGTATCACAACACTCATGTACATGTATTTCATTATAATATCTCGTAACTCATGCCTCTTATCTCTTGTCTCTTAGTCTCTTAGTCTCTTATGTGTTTTTATATGTCTCCTTCTATCTCTTTCTATGTGTGAGATTGAGAGAATAAGTTTCTATTTATTTATAAATCATGACCCACATGCATTCATACTATACACAAACACCCATGCATATGTTTCAATTTTGAAAGAGTATAAGAAGCTCCATTTTCTTGGATCATTCTTCCTTTCGAAATCGATTCATAAGTATGGTTTTCTTTTGTTCTCATCATGCATACATACCGTCCCCTGGAACCCATGCATATGAATTAAATTTTGAAAGTATATAAGAAGCTCCATTTTTGGACCATTGTTCCTTTTGAAATCGATTCATGTGTATGGTTTTCTTTTATTCTTATCATTCATGTTCATGGATTTATCTTTCATTCATACGTTTCCCTTCCCATAATCAAGTCATCACATCTCCCCTCTTCATACCCAACTTCACCTTTACCTTCATATTTTGATTACATAAACCTTCCAACACTCACTAGCTTCATATACTCTACATGTATCGCGAGCGGACTTGATCCACTCAGATTGTGATCACCTCCACAATGTGGGGAAGATATCAATTCTTCTCAGTAGAGTTTGAAGACCTTCAAAATTTAGAGGAATTACGACCTATTTGGACTAGGACTGGAATCACAGAATATTTATGTACAACCTTGCCAAAACCAAATTTCTATCGATTTTTTTATTTGGTGACCACTCTTGAACCTCTTGTTAGGAAGTAATTGCGAGGGACATTCATTTTTGCCTCGCTATTACCGATCCTCCTTTTAAGAAGTTCTATCTCTCGGCCGATCTCATCTGCGCCATACTCAAGATCCATGGCATGCACACTCCAACAGAAAGGGAGAGGCTCATTCTAGAGCCACTGAAAAGGGATGATGTTCTTAAGTGGGAAAATATTTCTGCCGTTACACCAGAGCTATCAAAACCACTTCATATATGTATGCAACAATTTGCTTTCCCCGCCTAGGATCGTTTCAGGATACCATGGAAGCACATTTGGTTCGGTCTGTACTTAGCAAATACGAGATCCCAAACAATCAATCTTGTTAATTGGATTCAGGACCAATTGTATTTAGCACAGCAAAGATGGGCAAGAAAAAGATTCGTCCATGCTGTTGTGCCATCACAAGAATTGTATATATGTTCCTAGCCTAATATACATGTCAAGCGTGCTATGACCAACAAAGAGCTAAAGCGATTCAGAGGTAACTTCAAGAAAGCACGTAAATCAACCAAGGCAAGGGTAGGAAAATGCATGAGGGGCACAATTCCATGCTTACAGGTCCCTAATTCACCCTTCCCTCAGTAGTCTCCCACAAAACCGCATGCACCCATATCTCCTATACGTATTCGACTATCACGTTCCATAATAACTGAAGGCACTACCAATGCAGTGCTCACCTCTGAAGCCACCACTCAAGCTCCTACATATGAAGTCAGACAGACCCCCACTAACATTGGTGCAGAAGCATTCACTTTTTCCATACCTAACCTAGAGGCAAAACCCATCAATACCACGTTTTTGAAATGAAGGACACATTTTCTAGTGAATTTCAAGTTTCAGGAGCAAAATTCTTCTCGCAGGAATATGAATGGCCAAGTTATCCCACCTCACCACCTGATCAGAGACGAGAACAAGTAGTGTCAAGCTCAGAGGAGGAAGATCAGATAGTAACTAGCGATGACGACAGTGACGATGAAGCAAGCCAAAACAGTCAAGATTCTCAAGATGACGACCAACATGAATAGCAAGAGCAGCAGACTAAAGCTCTAGGAGATACTAGTACACATTCGAAGCTGCTACATACACACTGCAATTCAGAAGCATTATCACAATATGCAAGCCATGTGGGCAAGTCGATAAGTCTCAAAAGAGCAAAGTCAAGAAATTCTACAACAAGAACTAGCCAGTGGCGGATTCAAAGCCTCCTTTGTAGAAGGTTTCAATGAATTATTCAAGTCAATAGGTACAGTGGAGGCACTTCAATTTTTAAAGAGAAAACCATTACCTAAGTTTGACCCTCGACGCATCCATTTGAATCTATCAAAGCCCGGACAATACATTCGTGTTCTAATAGACGCCCATTCCTCCCGACAAGTAGAAGAAGCATAACTAGTCATTGAATCGCCACCAATAGGAGAAACTATAGTTATCAACTCCTCTCCACAACCCTCAACATCCATACCTACAATCGCCATGGAAATCACTTCCACCTCAACTGAAACTCTTCCCTCCCCTAAACATCCAACTTCCCCACTACACCCCAGCTCACCTCCACTATCCCAATTCATAGTGAGTGTTGTAGTTGAAGCTAGAGTACCTCCAGTGCCCAAACTCTACCTAAAACCTTTACATCTATTACATCTACCATAGTTTTTCCCATTCCACTTAATCCTTTCCTCACTCCTTCCCTTTCTTCCTTTCCCATTCCTCCACGACCAATTTTTCCATTTCCTCAATCGATGACTTTCTCACTCGTATCCTCTCCCAATCTGACTACATCATCTCTATCTTCTCCTCTACACTAACTAATCCATGAAACTCAACATGTAATATACTCCTCCTCGTTTGTAAATCTTGTGTTCACACCCACTCATGCACCCACAGTCATGCCACTCTTCACTATTAGTTCACTAGATACCAGTTCAAGTGATATGGATATCTCATCTCCCATTGCACCACCTCTCACATCCAACACTTCACCACATACTCTTACCACACCATATTTTTCCACAGTGACCATGGCATCCACCATCCCAACCCCCTTCCCCCCTACATCAACCACCACACAACCATCATCATCTATCACTACATCATTGCTATTATCACCCACTATAGATAATGCATTTCATCAGATATTCATGTGTATGCATCAAGTCAGACACGTTTGCCACCTTAGGACACAACTATCAGACTTTACAATAGACTACGATGCAACTACAGACTCGACTCAATTCATTGACCATAAAGAATGCATTCCTTAATCCACAAAATCAAGAACTCTGTGATGCGTATCACTCAAAGGAGCTAGAGTTCGAATAGAAGACAAAAGATACTCTTAGAGAAACAAAATAACTTCTACAAGTCCAAATTGTATAGAATGCAAAACTGACAAGAAATATGGGACTCCTGAGAAGACATCTAGCAGCTACAAAAGAAGAGAATCACCATCTACAAGAACAAAACTGCCAGAATTTCGAAGCAGCGATGGATATACTAGATGAACAACTTAGTCCGAGCCGATTTAAAGTTATCCCATTTGAAACCATGCAACTACTCCTTGACTCACGCATTTGTTAGAAGATTACAACTGCTTAAACAAGGATTATCAGCGACTAAAAAATGAGAATGCCGCCTTACATCTACAGACACCTGTGCAGGAACAAACTGTTCAAGAAGTCATGTCGCCAGAGATCATGGAAGAATTAGTTACATTACGGGCGCATGTACTAAGCTCAAGTTGCAGTTCATTTGGAACCTCCCAGACAAGAATCCCCACCTGAGATTCCAGTGGATGAAGAGACCATTTCCATTCCGATGGAGGCTACATATGAAGAAGAGTATGAACCACAACTGGCCCCAGGTAGACGAGTCACTGATGAATGCCAGGATACATTTGAGCTCCCCATTCCAGCATGGATGAAATCTGTAAAAGAACTCGACCAAACTCATTCAGCAAGGGTAGAATCATAACTCCAATCAATGGCCTAATCGAAGAAAGGATCCTTCAATCACCTTACTTCTCCCAATTAGCGCCACGAAGGTACATTTCAATCAATGAACTCCAATATAAACCTTAATTTCTGTACATGGTGGAATATCATATGGCAATCAAAAAAGAAACAGGGAAGAAGCCCATGCACACCACCAAGTTTGAACCTGATGACCTACCCTCAGAGGCTCGAGAAGGCAAAATCTTTCAACCAAATTAGCGCAAGGAACTTCTTCAAGAATATCCTAAGATGATGCATACTTGGACCAAAGTCCCACTACATTTGAAATATAATCTGTGCTATGGTCCAGTACCACATCATTGCTCCTAGATTGCCTTGGCCATTAAAGTTCAGAACAATAAGCAGTGCCAAGCTTGGCTAAATTATCCTTATTTAGCACCATCGTGCGGTCCACCTACTATGGGTTACATGATGGCAACTATAAGAAACTGGCTCCTCCAACTGCACCGCATGACAGACATAGTTGCGCATATGACCATCAAAATCTTTGACATGATGCAAACAACATTCAATATCTTTTGCTGAGTCAAAGCACCTCATGTTAACACCCCTGGCTTCGAGTATGGCAACGGAGACCTTGCCTGTGATATGAGCACAACGCAATCGATTAGGGTGTGTTATGTGTTGCATTGTCAAATTAAGTATTTGCCTTCCCGTTACAAATTGACATTTGAAGAAATGTTCACCATTGGATTCTAGGAGTACCATTTCGAAATATTCATCAGCTTCCCTCTTAGAGGAGATGGTGGATAGTCTTCAGAGATGAAGAGGTGTTGCTTGATCCTGCTTCACACCTGCTAAGAATGATGCCGTCCTCTTGGAGGAGATGGTGGATAGTCTTCATAGATGAAGTGGTGTTGCTTGATCCTGCATCACCTGCTAAGAATGATTACTGGAGAGTGTAGTGGGCCTCTTTAGCTAGCTAATTATCATAAATAATCATATATGTTGCTTGGAATATGATCCACTAATCAATGGATCAAAACATATAGGTAGGAGTTGATCCAAGAACAAAAAACTTGCTATTTTTGTTCCTACACATGTTCAATGTTTTGAACAGTTCTCTAAGCACAACAACAATTGGCTTAATTCCTTTTGGTAAACTCTAATTAAATTTAGTAAGCTATCAATCATGAGTGATTTCATCAAAAGTGATGGACTACACACAGAGAAAGATGTTTAGCAAATCATAAGACCATCTCGACAATTTAGGGGTTCAATAGTCAATAGACCAGTAAGCAAAGATGAGTATTATCTTGTGATCCAAAAAAGCAATGCAAATGGAACTTTGTAATCATGTACTAGACAATATGCTGAATCTACCATTCTTTAAATCATGAAAAATGATCAATAATGCACTGAGAACGAGCTCTGAGAAGATCACTGTTCTGATGGAGTTATAGTAGAGAAATAAAATGAGAATGTAATGATCATATATGTATTAAATCATATACAAATACAATGTCATTGGCAATCATACATTGCTCAATGCGTGAGAGGTGAATGAGCTATGAGATAAGCTCTTACTTCACAATGAATCTCCCTCAAAATGATCTCATGGGCTTGAGATACATGTGGATCTTTTTTATCCTCTTCTTATAGTTGTACTTGGAGCCAAAGTTTGAATTCGAATTCAAAGATCTACCTAAAAGTGACTCCTAAAGTATAGGATAGATTTCCTCATTACTCATCAACCAAATGAGTCATGATTTTAGAGCTTCCTAACTCCACGTGGATGTGTACCACTTTTACAAAAGGTAAATATGAAGAACCTTTTACAAGAGGTTGATCATATGAGGCCTTGCATAAGTTATGTCAATAAATCAAGTATGAGCTAATCAACCAAGTATGTGTACTTGGTTTTGATTGCACCAACACGCCCTACACATCTGCTCCAACTATTCACATATGAACAACTTATGTAATCTACACATTACCGGCTTGCACCCTCAGATTATCAACTGGGAGAAATTAGAAACCGATCTAGCACGAGGTATTCACATAGGAGAGCACACCCTTTCCCAGGATCTCTTGCAAACTTATATCACATAGACCCTACAACAAGAACCTGTCGGGGACGACAAATGCAAGAGGGAGCGAGTGTTAGCACACCCTTTCTCAGGATCTCTTGCAAACTTATATCACATAGACCCTACAACAAGGATCTGTCGGGGACGACAAACGCGAGAGGGAGCGGGTGTTAGCAGTACATCTGGCAACGACCATAGACAGGCGTAGAGGTAGCATGTAAAGACGAGAATGTAGTAAGTTGTGGGAGGACCAAACATGTCATGTTTCAAGAAATACACTTATAACATTTTCTTCAAAACTTCAAATAGTGATTATTATCACTCTTGTAATATATGTACCATAGAATATCCAATTTTCTAATTAACAGCTCCATTTTGTGCAAGCCGATGAGTCCTCAAGCTTGAGGAGCCTAAGTAGAATGATCATACCAATTTTGGTTATTTTTAGACCTCATCTGGACCTCCAAATGACTATGAGAACCTATTTTTTAACTATGTCAGATACTAGGTTCGAAACCGGTCAAAACTAGTCTAGAAACTATAAAAAGAGCTAAAGAGCTCATTTTTGAAGTCAGCTTGTGTTCGCTTGTTAGAGATTAGAACTTATATTGAGCTTGTAAGAGTGTTCTTGAGTAATAGAACTTGTTCATGACCTTCCATTACTTCTCTCTTGTCTCTACCATGTGTGTGTGCATATATGTGTGTGTGCATTCACATGCTTCTCACCATCACCTTCACTCACTTCATCTGTACATGTGGATAGAAAGATTCGCGAGACTGTAGCTTCAATCTACAACTACTACATCGCTCTTGAATTTCCTGTTTGTAACGCTTGTCAAGATCAGATGCTCTTCAATGATCTACAAAATTCATTAGAAAAAAAACATAAGTTCATTCATAAAAAGCAAAAAACACACACTTGTTTATTATTTTCCAATATATCTTTCATGCATAAAATTCACTTGCGTACATATGTTTATCTCTCTTACATGTATGCACGCACTCATATATATGCATACATTCATTATTCATATGCATTCATACATACATACATGCATATTCACTTACATACATATGCGCTCATGAACATGCACTTACGTACATATGCACTTATGTATATGCCTACACATTCACACATATGCATGCATGCTCTCATGCACACATGCATCTCCTCACTTACTGTTGTCAAGATCTTGCTCACGCGCAAACAGAGGTTATGAACGCAGAAAACACACAGAAGAATAGAGACAACAAGAGACGAGACAGAACACAGTATTGGGTGCAATCTTCTCCCATGCACTCTGTTTTGACAGCCCACAGAGTGCATGTATTTATAAGACTTTTTGATTACGTCGAAAAGAGTGGTTACATGAGAGCGGCTTGAAAAGAAAGCGTGAAACTAAAAGTTGGTAACTTTTACAGAAAGCCATTGCTTTCAATAACAGAAACTGCGGTCTACAATGATCCTTATACTAACCATTACTTTTCTAACTGTTTCTAACAATAGAACCTTCTACACGGGTTTATGTACAAGCTAAATAATAATTATTCGGATTATTGATATCCACCCTTTCACGCCTTGCACACTCCTCACGAACCTTCAGCTGCTATATCAAAAACATCAAAAACACATTAATACATTAATAATTTAACACTCTAACAATGCATTGTTCAATAATAATTTAACACTCCAACAATGCATTGTTCAACATATTCCGTGTTACAATCCAACAATGCATTGTTCAACATATTCCATGTTACACTCCAACAGTGCATTATTCAACATATTCCATAATTTATAACACTTACATACATGCACATGCATTCTCACATGCTCATACATATGCATACCTGCACTTGTTCATATCTCACATGCATATGCACTCACACTTATGCATGACACATGCACATATCACTCATGCACATGTTTACATATGCTCATGCATACTCACATTCGCTCTTGCACATGCATGCATGCATTCACACACATGTACATACTCATAAATACACATGTACAAAACATATATATATATATATATATATATATATATATATATATATATATATATATATATATATATATATATATATGCATTCACATATAAAACTCTTGCACTAGCTAATTATTTAAATTAGATGTCATTAGCTATTTCATTATATTGGTTTTCATTAGCTAACTAATTAAATTAGCATTTACATTATTAATTATTTGTTTCCTAATTATTAACTAACATGCTATGATTTAAATCACAACACAAAAGAAAAAATCAGAGTAATATAATCGTATTCCTCTCTCTCTCTCTCTCGCTTTTTCTCTTTCTCTTCATATCTCTCTATCTGTCATCTCCGTTGTAGACATATACATCTGAGCAAAACTGGTATTGCGATTCTTATTCCCCTTAGAATGGGTTCATTGTACAAACTTCCAAAGCTTCTAAATAAAGATTCTGAAACTCCTAAGCTTATCAATCAATCAAATAATTAAAGATTAGCTTCAATAGTATGTATATATATATATATATATATATATATATATATATATATATATATATATATATATATATATATATATATATATATATATATATATATATATATATATATATATATATATATATATATATGCATTCACATATAAAACTCTTGCACTAGCTAATTATTTAAATTAGATGTCATTAGCTATTTCATTATATTGGTTTTCATTAGCTAACTAATTAAATTAGCATTTATATTATTAATTATTTGTAATTATTAACTAACATGCTATGATTTAAATCACAACACAAAAGAAAAAATCTGAGTAAAATAATCGTATTCCTCTCTCTCTCTCTCTCTCTCTCTCTCTTTTTCTTTCTCTTCATATCTCTCTATCTGTCCTCTCCGTTGTAGACATATACATCTGAGCAAAACTGGTATTGCGATTCTTATTCCCCTTAGAATGGGTTCATTGTACAAACTTCCAAAGCTTCTAAATAAAGATTCTAAAACTCCTAAGCTTGTCAATCAATCAAATAATTAAAGATTAGCTTCAATAGTGAAATGTAATCCAACAACCAAGAACCAGCTTCAACAATGTAGGGCAACAAAATGCAAAATTTCATGTGAACATTCTTGGGATGGGATGTAGAGACACATAAAAGCTTTTTCATGAACATCCTCATTAAGTACCAATTAGAGGAGACAAGAAAGTCGCGCGTTCTTGATTGGTAAAACATATGTTGTGTTTACATGCGTAGGATATATCACCAGTAGTCATATGCTTAGAGATTCAAGCCATAGCCAAATATACATTACATATACCTAGGCAAATTGCATGTCTATGAACCATACATTTATAGATATAAATGTTTTACACACACATAACGTCGAGCACATTTGGTTTTCGGTCTGAGTGCTCACTCTTGCTGTAGTAAACTATAGATGCTCTCTGAAGGGTCCAAAGGAATTCATTTACACCATGCGCATGCCTGTGGATAAGTCAAGCCATTGTCTGTCAGGCAGATACAAACAATCAGGAACGCTCTACAGTCGCAAAGTATGATTTATAAATGCATATAGGATATACAAGACACAATGAGTATGCACATGCTAAGTTTTGCAAAGGTAAACAATACGCAAGTCTAGACCTTGAGCTATTATCCTCGTCTGATACTCAGGTCAAGTCACATCATGTTCTATCAAATCTCTTGCTGTTGCATAGAAAAAGCGACAATGGAAAACAAGGGAAAAAGCAAACACACAACGAGAACAATAACAACAAACATATCCTTGTGACAAGGTTGACCACAAAACTGTGGAGGCTGGAAACAACTAAAGTTGGTGTACATGATAATGAGCGGGTGGTGGGGATAATAGAGTGGTGTGTGGGGGAGTGTGGCTCTTACTCTGCAGATAATGACCGCCTAATATAGGGGATACCCATGTGGGAGTGAGATGTGTGAGTGAGATATGTATACCCTAACTGCTCGTTATGGGTGGAGGTGGGTGGAGTAAGTGGTACATCGGCGGCAGTCTAAGTACCTCATGTAAGAAGGCTGCCCAAGTGGTGGTGGTGCACCTCTGCTCCATCATGCGATCATAGGCTATCTTGATGCATGAGATATCCTCCTCGTGCGGCCGTGGTCGTCGGTAGCCAACCATATGTGGTTTGCGTCGTACTCTCTGTGTTGCTGCCTGGCCGAGTATGATGCCTATAACTTTGAGAGATGGGTCCATCTGATGTGGCCAAGCTCGCTGAAAGAACTGAGTAATAGTCCTCCATGTACCCATCTATGTCTGGCGTGTGGGTTGTAGTGTCTTCTCCCATCTCTCATATGCTTCTATGAGGAAGCCTCCCAACCTTCATTGATCTCCTATGGCCATGCACAACTGGAGTGACTCCTCTACCTGGAACTATGCTCGTAGGTCCGAGTATGATGTGCATTTGATAACCAAGTGCTCCTCACTCTCTATCTCTGTATGGCATACTGGGCACCACCTCTCTTCTTGAGGGACGCCTCTAGCCCGGCCCCTCTCAATTTCGAGAGGATGTGATGAAACTCAAAGCTTCTCAATGACGACTCGAAGATGGTGTGGTAGGTATGTTTGCATGTAGCATGGAGTCCTAGTTTGAGGTCTATAGAAAATGCTCATGAAAGTGGAGCATTTTGTGTGGCAGTGTATCCCTTGGGCTGACCCATGTCCTCTGTATGTATGTATGTATGCCGTATTTCCCGGCAAATGATCCTATTCCTCTCCTTGTGGGAGAGCGAATAGGTGGGGGCCTGGGAGTCGTACTGTACAGGTGGTAGTCTATCTATGTCAAATCCATGGTGGGCCATCCAATCCCATGTTTGTGCATACCATGAGGAGGTATCTCCTACCAACGCCATGTCGTGTGATGCCTAGAAAGCTTTGTAAGTGATGCACACTATATCCATGCTCTGGATCATGTGTAATAAGCATAATGTTTGGAAGAGTGCCTCCACTAGCATTGATGGTACATCAAGCTTTGCCTTGATGATCTCATGGGGTACCGAAGATTTGTTGCAGATGAATTTGCAATCATGAGAACTTGCGGCCTCTCCACTGTTGTCCATGTTGAGGTGGCTAATCCTAGTCCCCATATGGCTGCTCCATACATAAGCTCTAGGGTAACCAAAATATCAAAGAGAGACCCCTTTGTGCGGGGCTCCTTAAAATATGCCTGATGGAAAGCTAGTGTTGCGTACCCTCGTGTGATGCAATCCTGGTCTTCCTGAGATATGGAGAAGACCCAAGATGCTGCTATGAATGTCACTCCCAAATAGACACATGATCCGGTTGCCTCTATGGGTCCTCCTGCTGCTCTGAAAGAAGTGTCCCGTCACCTGTGCTCATGTATGGAAGGTCAAAACCTTGATTTTACCAAGGTTTAGTGATAGCCCTCTATGTGTGTAGAAGTCGTCTAGGCCTTGTAGGTGATGCTCTAGACCCTGAGCACATTCTGAAACCTGGACAATCATCAGCATATAAAAGAATGTGAATAGTGGTCCCTAGTACCTCAATGGCATCTCCTCCCCGTTATTGTATGAAGTCCACTATCTCATCGATGTATAGACCAAAGAGGGTGGGCGAGAGAGGGCATCCTTGCTTCACCCCGATGGTGCTAGCAAGTTAATTGGATGGGCCGCCTGAGCACTAACTCTACCTAATACTCTCTCATATAAGGCATAGATCCCCCATATCATCTCCTTTGGAGCCCCGATATCGAGTAAACGTCTGAAGAACCGCTCCTTGGAATTGTGTCGTAGGCTTGAAGAAGTCCACAAAGTAGCAGTATAATCTCCTCTTCCTCACTCCTGCTTGGATGTGGTCAATGGTAGAGTAATCTCGTCCGAATCCTACTAGAGAGAGAGAGAGAGAGAGAGAGAGAGAGAGAGAGAGAGAGAGAGAGAGAGAGAGAGAATAGAGAGAGTTTGAGTGAGAGAGAGAGAGAGAGAGAGGAAACGCGAATGAGAGAGAGAGAGAGAGAGAGAGAGAGAGAGAGAGAGAGAGAGAGAGAGAGAGAGAGAGAGAGAGAGAGAGAGAGAGAGAGAAGAAATAAAGAAAGAAATATTTTTAACATCTATTAGAAGGCCGAACTCTAGAGAGGAAATGTGAAAGACAAAGTGTGTTAGAATAAAAATTGACCCAATCCAAGAGGTTAGTTGCAAATAGTGATGGAGTGATGCAAGCCCTAGAGGCAATTTTGAAAGAGAATGGATCCTTCAGTAGTAGAAATGTAACCAAGTCCTTGCATTTAGAGAGTGGGTGGCTACTCCAAATACAGGCCTTGAAGTTAGCGAGATAATAAGAGAGTTTGAAGAGCGATAGTGCAGTAGGTGTCAAGACTTCTGACACTAAAAGGGACTTCAATGGAGTGCCTTCTTCTATGAAGCTTAGTGAATTTGCAAAGATTGCAATGCCAGATGTCAAACGTAGCATGTCATATGTCAAACATAACATTGATACTCTTTCAGAGCGATCCCATACATGGGTGAATTTAAGAGTTTGCTTATAGAAGAGTATTACCTAGAGGACTTTGCCATGCTCATAGGATATGCATTTAGAGAGTGGGTGGCTACTCCAAATAAAGGCCTTGAAGTTAGCGAGATAATAAGAGAGTTTGAAGAGCGATAGTGCAGTAGGTATCAAGACTTCTGAGAGTAAAAAAAAAGGTGCTATGGTCACTAACACTTCACGAGTTGAAAATATTCTTTTCATTATTCCTCAAGAAGTAGGAGGGGATGAGAGAGATCAAGTTGATTCAGAAAAGAATGAAGATCATATTGAATTTTCTCCCAAGCATATCTTTCGTATGATGAAGAATTGAAATTATGTGATCAAGAGAGTAATGAAGATGTGTATGAACAATGCTTTAGTTTGATTGATTGTGAAGAGTTGTTTTCAATGGGTCTGTATGATAATTTTGGAGCTCAAGATGAAGTTATTAATTTGATGTACATTAATTTAGAAACACAAGCAAATGAACTGAATGAGTCATCTTTACATAATGAGTGCATGTTGAAAGAGAATTTTGAGATTGACCCATTTGAAATAAATCGAAGCAAATGAATTCTTTCACAAATGTGTTTCTTGAATTTGATGCCACTGGATTTGGTTTCGAGCTTCAAAGTGCATGTGCGAGCTGGAGCCAATTCAAGAGATTAAGTTTGAATGGATCGTAAGATAGGCAACTACTTTTGCACATGTTTTACTGTATACACATACAAAATTAAAGTTCAATTAGTAAAGCATGCATTTTGTTTTAAATATTTCTCATCTTTTGCCTAGTTTCCATGAGTGAAAGAATTGATCAAGTGGAGATGATAGAGATGACAACTAAAGCATGAAGTTGAAAAAGCTTTTTTTAGTCATTCTCATTTTAACTTTGATCTATTTGAACCATTAGAGTTTGCATTGCATTCAAAGTATGCATCTTTGATTTGAAAAGAGCACATGTTTTTAATTCTTATAGGTGCACATTCATTTGCACATGAAATGGATTTGTAATTATCATGACTAATAGTAGTTTGAGCCATGAGTGGAAATGAAAGAAGAGTTGTGAGTGGAATTGAGAGTGATTGCATTTGTGAGTAAAGTTATGAGTGGTGAGCTTCTTTTTTCAGAAACCATGAGAACCGCTTCCTTGATTGCACCAGGATTGTGAATGCTTACATCTAAAGTATACATCACTTATTTGTAGGTGCACATGTGCTTCCAATCCCATATGTGAACGTCATCAATACCAGTTAGCCTTTTTTATTGCACCATGTCATTGCACTGAGAGTATGCATCTATAGAGCGCACTACATGGCCATGCACAAGACAGAAGTATTTCTGCTTTCAAAACCCATGCACATGATTTCGCTCACCATACTTGATTTTTAGAGCTCTTGCAAAATCAGGCATGATACCATGTGGTGGTGTGTGAGGAGCCCACACAAGATCGGAGAGGGTGGATGTCGTGGAGATTCCATTTCCACAAATGCATTTTCAGAGTGGTCACTTTAGGGCATCTGAATATGATGAGGGAAGCCTAAGGACAATGCGGCTGGAATGGAGAACACCTTCTGTTCCATGGAGAAGGTGGTCTGGTATTTGAAAAAGGAAGGAGGCAACATGGTGATTTGCAAGGAAAAGAAGGCACATGCTCTAACTAGGGAGGCCTTATACATTCGTGGAGGGGACACAAGTCATCGAGGAGAAGCCCTTTATAGGGAAAAGGAGCTGTCATGAAGGGAAGGAAAGGAAGGATGCAGCTATAGGGAGGCTTGCTCTTCCTGATGCTATTGATTAAGGATCCAAAGGGAAGGCACATATTTTCAGTGCGGGAGAACAACACATTGGTTCTCTCTTGCTAGCCATGGCGCCTCACATAGGAACGGAAAGTAGCCAAAAAGCATGTGACAGAAGCTGTTGAGTTGGGGCATTGTTGCACATAACAAGCTCCGCAACAAAGATGAACGGAGGTGGCAGATCAAAGGGCCTGTCCTTTAAATTGGAGAGCAAATGATAACGTCTTTTTCTTGGGAACAGGTATGATGAAGGAGGCGCAGAGTTTTGGAAAAGTTTGCAGTAGCAGCTGAAGGAGAAAGAGTGGCCAATGGAATTCGGAGAGAATGGCCAGTGTGGAGCAAAGCAGCACCTTGAGAAGTCATCTATGGAGCAAGCATGGCAGCAACAGGAAAGAAACAAGAGGGAAAAGCTTCGTTCTCTTGATGACATGAAGGAACAAAAGAGCTCTTCTGTGAGTAAGCACAACAGCTGAGACATGAGGAGAAAGAGCATGATCAATGGCTGAGGAAGAAGGGACATAGAGTGTGTCGATGATCTCCATCTCATGGCTACTCATCTCATAGAGAAATTTTACATCACTGCTCAACAGCAAAAGTTAGTGCATAGGATCCAGCGGGCGTGGTTTAGTGGATGTGCCTTGTACTCCTAGGCAGATGGCCAGGGTTCAAGTCCTGCCCAGAGCTGGATGCTTTAGTGTTCCCCAAGATGGGTGCCTCTACCTTACGAGGTCGGGTGTGTGTGTCTTTCCAATTCATTGTACTCTCAAAAAAAAAAAGTTAGTGCATAGGAGAGTGAGAGGAAGCCCAGTGATGCTGGGGAATCTTAATGATGCTGAAGTTGAATATCAAGGCAGAAGAGATTCATTCTAAATATGGGAATTTGAGAACGAGGCATTTCAAAGTAGAGGAAAACAAAAGAACGGAAATGTGCAACCATGTGACATCTCCTTCGTTCATTTTCTGGGAAATGAGGAAGAGATATTGTAGCCTGCTGAGCAACCATACACAGAAGGAAGAGCTGAAGGGAATTAACTAGGATGAAGAGTTGAGGAAACAAGTTGTTTGCATTCAATAGTGGTGTGGATCGACTTATCTGCTGCTGTAGCCAACCTATGGGCAAACTGTATTCCCCAGAGTCCTCGAGCAGCTTGTCCCTTACAGTGTAACTGCAGCTGTGTGAAATATGTGTTCCATCTTTGTATGGATGATAGAGAATGTAGCAAATTCTACTCTATATTATCCATGTGATGAGTCTCATGTTATATGTCCATCTGGCAAGACAGGTCGAAAAGCAACTTAGAGTGTCCCTCGTAGTTTGGACCTTTTGTTTGAGAAGGCTCCCATTTAGAGCATCAGAGTGTGCTTGGAAGTCAGATGTTTCTATATCCTTTTTGGTTTGCTGGTTACAAGTTCAGGGGTCACGACTGGAATTTAGTTGTGCAAGAAAGTCAACATAAGACTTCATTTCTATTGAAGTTCTCAACTGTGTGGCTCCCGAAGAGAATGGAAGCTCTTGTTCATACAAGAGTGGGCTGCTATCAATATGAGAGTTTCTCAACCTCTGCATCATTGTTTGGATGTTTCAATCCGGAAATTCCTCTTGTTGTTATGTGTTCTTGTTTGATGAAGATGAAGGTACATTCTGACATGGAAAACTCTGAAGTTTGGTATCAAATCCAAATGAATATGTTGTAGCAGATGCTGGAAAGGTGTTTTTATTTCTCAAAACTTATGCGCAACTTTTATGAAATTTTCTGTCACATGTATTTCGGTCGTTCTGAATCCCAGACGAAAACTTTGAAGACATATAGGCTGATTACAACAACCAAGTGGGCTGCTGATCGAAGTGCAGCAAGTTTGGTTTGATAAATATTTGAAAAAAGTCATTCGAAAGGGAGTCCACATCGAGAGGGAAGTTTGAATGTCTTCAGCTCATCGAGAGAGAGAGAGAGAGAAAGAAAGACTTTTTAACGTCTATTAGAGGCCAAAATCGGCCTATGAGACAAAACATACACATCAGATGATCCAATCCACTGTGATCCCAAAAGGAAAATAAAGTGTGAGTACAAAACAGAGTATAAAGGGAGTGGATAATAGCTGGCGTCGAGGGTGTGGGGTGCTATGGGTATGCACTCTATATGCTCAATAGGTGAGATACAAATATGATATGCATAGGGAGGGGAGGCTCGGTGGTGTCATAACCCTCTAAATGCCTGAAGTGGGTGTAGGATATAATGCATCGGTGGGTAAGGCATCGTGGTGATCCTCAAAATGCTCTGCACGTCGAGATCAGCAGGGGTGCACTGCTGATGTCTTCGTATGTCCATGTCATGGCGTGCGTGAATCGCCTGAATCTCTCTCTGGTGGGGACAAGCTCTCCGGAGTGGGGATCTCGGTCCCCGGCACTGTCATCTAATCTCCTCTGCTCTCTGTAATGTGACACCCCGCGTTGTAATGTGACACCCCGCGTTGTAATGTGACACCCCGCGTTGAGCTGGGTCTGAAAAAATATGTAATATGAGTCTGGGGGGCTGGGTGTATCTTCATCTGCTTGAGAAGTGAGGCACGGCAGTGCTGGAGCTCTACTAGGAAATGACCTAGAGTGCGCTGGTCCTCCCTCTCCAATAAAGCCCTGATCTCTCTGGCCCCTTGAAGAGCTGTGGGTAGCGGTCTCTGATATCTTCATATGCCTGGCATCTACATGTGTAGTGCTCCTCGTCCTCCACCTCCTCTCGGCATATCCTACATAATCTCTCATCCCTTGGGGTATGTGTCGCTCGCCCAACCTCAATCTCGAGCTGGTGTGATGATACTCTGAGCTGCCGAATGGCCACTCTCTCTGCTGGTGCCATGTATGTATCCATGTATCGTGGTCTCTGAATGAAACCATCCGCTATCACTGTCAGGAAGTGCCATATGTAGTGTTGCCTCTTTGTGGGAAGAGGCTCCCGTGGTGCTATCCATGTCTGCCTGATGTGTATCTGTAGTAGGTCTTGACGGATGACGGATGATCCTGTTCCTCTCCGAACGAGAGAGGGTAATGTAGGGGGAAGAGAGGTCATACTGAAAAGGGGGAGATCAGTAATGCTCATGCCATTGTCTGCCAACCATCGGTAGGTCTGTGCATACCATACTCTCTCATGCCCTGTCTCTGCCAAATGTCTAGAGCTCTCAAATGCAAGCCTGGTGAGTCGATTGGTGGGGAGCTCTCTAACTCTCAGAATAAAGGTCACTAGCTGAAAGAGGGCATCCACTAGCATCGGTGGTGTGCCAAGCTCTGCTCGTATAATGTCATGTGGAACGGAGGGCTTGCTGCTGAGCAAGCGTGAGATCATGGTGACCTGGGGCCTCTCAATCCGTGTCCACATCGCCTCTTTGATTCCTGGTGCCCATACTTCCGCTGCGTACATCAATGCGGGTGTCACTAGAGTATCAAAGAGCCACCCCTTAGTCCCACGCTCCTGAAAATGTGTCTGAAAGCAGCATCTCTCCAATCCAGCAAGCACCGCATAGCCTCGCCTCAATCTATCTCTCGCTGCCTGTGCCATGGAGAATACCCCTGTGCTGCCCGAGAAGGTGACACCTAAGTAGACGTAGGAGTCCACTACCTCTATCTGTCCCCCAGCTACGGTGAAAGAGGCACAATGGCGTACTGTCTTGGAGGTGTGGAAGATCATGACCTTGGTCTTGCCAAGGTTCACCGTGAGTCCTCTCTCCATGCAGAAGGTATCGAGCTCCTGTGAATTTGACTCCAGCCCTCTTTTGACTCTGAAATCAAGACAACGTCATCAGCATATAATAGGATGTGTACTGGCATACCTCGAAGGTCTCCTCCTAGCCCTCCTGCTCGTTGTATACATAGTTACCAGCACGGTTGGAAACGTTCGGTTCGGACCGGCTGGAAACGGAGTTTCGGAGTTTCCAAAAATTTGGAAACGGTAGGAAACGGGAAACGGATATATATATATATATATATATATATATATATATATATATATATATATATATATATATATATATATATATATAGAGAGAGAGAGAGAGAGAGAGAGAGAGAGAGAGAGAGAGAGAGAGAGAGAGATCTCACAATGCACATCAATGTTCAAACTTAAAACTGCATGAATCAATTATCAATGTCGTGACTAATGACTCATTACTCATACTTATTACTAAAAATTGGTTACTGTACACATAAAACATTACAGACAATTTACAAACAAGAATGATAAATCTAGAAACACTAATGATCAGATATTAGAAGTTAAAACATAATCAAACATCAACATGATAAATTATAATCAGCCATCAATGTCATACCATGTAACATGATACATCATACCATCATACTACCAACATGAAACATCATCCATCATCCATATGCCATCAATGATCAAACCAAAATCATCTACAATAGTACATACTACAGTGTCAATGTCAAATCATGAGTCTATGTCATATCATATATGATCCATCCAAAATAGTAAATACACACTAAACTACTCAGAATCAGCTCCATGGCCATCAGTATCATCATCATATAATGACTCATCATTTGACTGATCATCTCCACTATCTGAGGATGCCGCTGAAGAAGAGGATGATGAATCATCATGCTGAGTCACCCTCTGCTGCATATATGTTGATGATGATGGATCTCCTCGTCGACGAGATCGAGTATCATGCACAAACTGAAATGACTCCTCATAGAGTAATGCATAAATATCCCTCTCCTCTGTGGGAATCTCTGGTATACTAAGTGTCTCATCAATGTTGATTGTATCAACATTGACCAAGCCACCAATCTTCATCTAAAATATTTCTTCTAAACTCAATGAATTTTGGTGTGGTGCTCTTGTCCCATCTTATCCACTCCTCAGAACTAATGGTACGTATCAAATTGGGACGCACATGAATAAGACGCTCTAAGACAATCAACATATATGCAAACCATGTTGCGGATGGCTTCAAAATCTCCGAATTGCTATTAGCACGATACATAGAAAGAACTTTTGGTCTTTTGGTAACCATCTTTACAATACTTTTTGCCCTTTTGAAGATCATGCATACCCACTCAATTTTGCCTATATCTTCCATGAGAAGATCTAGACAATGTGATGCACATGGGGTCCAAACAAATTTTTTGTACTCATCCTGCAAAATGTTCCCCATTGAGACACAATTACTCCCATTATCTGTAATCACTTGGACCACATTTTCTGGTCCAATCTCCTCAATCACCTTCTTTATATGAGTGTATAAAAATGCACCTGTAAAATAAAAAGTATGAAGTTACAACTTACCACATGTGACATGATACAAGATACATGAAAGAATGAAAGTACGGAATTTATAATTAAAAATTACCTGTATCAGTGAGACCAGCCACAGATGCATCAATGGCTCTCCAAAACATTGTTCCCATGCTTAATCAAGTTGTCCCATAATGCATGCCTTTTCTCTTTTCAATTCTGTAGTGCGAAGGGTTTCTCCTGATGGACCCTCCCACTCATAGCCAATGCGAGACGTGGCTTTGACAAATCTCTTCCATTGTGTGGTCCTTGCAACATTAAAAGGAATGGCACATCGTATGAATAATCGTCTCATTTCCTTTGTTGCCTCTTTTATATGCACTTTTTGCATACTAGCTTTTAAGCTAGCTGCCCCAAGTGATCCTTTCTTACATACATTTGGAACCTTTGGCAAAGAAGTTCGTATGGCACTTGGTCCTTCACTAGTTCCCTCTTCACTACGTTGTCTTTTGTCATAGAAACATTAGAGCTACAAGGCATTGTTGATGGCATAGAGTCCCCTAGTTCTTGGGACTCATCACGATCAGTACACTCATGGATTCCTAGTCTCATCTTTCTCCATCCTTGTAGAGCAGCAAAGACATCATCTAGGACAGCCATGCAAGGTGCAATGTCTTTGCATACCACTTTTGCAAGGTGGTCTTTCACCCTCGTGACTGATCCGGTCTTCTCATATCCACAAAAAGAACACTTCCATCTTCTAGAACTGCCTCCTCCTGAATATGATCCAATCTTCTGAACATATCTCCAGTATGGATCAGGAGCCATGATCAATGCTGAGTATAATATCTGAAATTCAGAAATACAATTTACCATTTAAAATGAATCATGACATATGATATATCATATATCGTATATCATATTAGTAATTACTAATTATAGTGTACACACATGCAAATTTGTAATGCACATGCATCATGATTTATGCATGATGCCAAACACATGTATTATGCACACATCATATTGTAATTTGTATACAATGTACATCATACTTACAGTAGGCTGGCCGCTGTAGCAGCTCTATGCACAGTAGACTGTAGACCACGGGCTATGTAGCCTATGTATGGCTTATCGTACCATGCCTGTTGTGAATAGGGTGGATATCACAGGATGCGGCGTTTGAGAGATCGGCAATGGGGGCTGTCTTCAGACGTCATATAACCTCTGGGCGTAGGTGTGCCAAGTCTGAGGATCTGTTATGGGTGCAGGTGGGCATGGCTCACGTAGGGTCCTCCACGCCGTGGCGCAATCCCTACTCATGAGAAGGTCAAACAACTCTGCCTCCTATCGCTCCTCGAAAGTTCGCCGCTTCCGGCGTGTGAGAGCTCTCATCTGTCGTTATGCCTCCCTCTCCGTGATGGATCCCAAGATACTCTATGCTCTGAGATGTCGGTATAGTCGTCTACACTCCTCATCGTGCATCTATTCAGGGGTGTATGCCCCAACCGTGTCGAATGTGCGGTGTTGTGGGTGGTGTATGGGAAGATGAGAGTAGCGAATGTGTGGAGGATCGAGGAGAAGTGGGCGGTGAGGGTATCCAATGGGGCTGAGGGATCAAGGGAGTAGATACGCTCTCGAACATGGGAGCTATAGATATGTGCTAGGTCATGTCTAAAGTGAATGGTGGTATGAACATATGGTTGTATGGTGGCGGGGTGGGATATGCATGGTGAGCCGCGTATGGATAGGGCAAGATATGTGTGGTCAGCTCCAATCGGTATGGGTGGGATGGTGAATGAAGTGATGAGATGTGTCACCTCCGGGGGTCCGATAACATAGTCTATCACACTGCCTCCATGCAGTGTCGTGGGTGGAATGCAGGTGAGACCATCTCACGTGGGCCAGGTCGCCATCTCCCATCTCGAGTAGGTGTCGGTTGTATGAGGTAGGTGTGGCGGTGTCAGTTGAGGCTCTGAGTGTAGACATGTCCTCCATGGTGCGGAGCATCTCAGGGTCGTCAAAGTCCTACATATCACACTGATCGCTTTGAGTACGGGCATTGAAGTCTCCTACAAGGAAGACTTCACCCATCCTAGTATACTCCATAATGGTGTCACCGAGGCAATCATATGGCCATGGGGTGTCTCATCTCTCCCTCTCTGAGGGTTGCTCTGGGTATGTGTGAAGCACGAGCCGATGGGTGCAATATAGCAGACGGCGAAAAACAGTGCTCGCTCCTCTAACAGTTGGAGGCGTATCCACATGAAACGTGCCTCTGGGTCTCTGGCTACCACATGTACCCTCTGTTGTAGCGACAGTCTATAGAGCACGGCTACTCCTCCGATCCTCGTGAGGTGTGTTTTCGCATCTGTCGGCGGTGAGCTGACTCCTACCTATAGCCCTCAATCCTCGGTAGGCTCCTCCCTGGGCTCTCGTGTGTCTCTGTCAAGAAGGTCATGTCTCTGCCCTCCATCACCTCCTCGAGGTGCCCTGGATGTGTCCACAAAGATCCATTGCAGTTCTAGACTGCAATGCGCACCTCCTGCTGTGTTGTCTCATAGGTGGCGAATCCCTAGTCAATGGGTCGTCCATCGATGATGACACGACCGTCTCTGTATAGGGCTCGATGTCCCTCTCGTTGGGCTTGGAGGACATGCGGCATGCATGCATATCTGTGCTCTACCTGCATCCGTATGCGATCGTCATCCAAATAGATCGGGGTGTCCGGTGTAGTGCGTAGTACCGCCCGTCGTCTAACGAAGTCTCTCCTCTCGGCCGCATCCGAGAATTGAAGGATAAGTGCTCTGCTCCGTGTGGTGTCTCGTCCTGCTCTCCAGGCTGCGGTGAAAGGGAGAGGCTCATCCGTGCAGTATCCAAGTAGTGTGCACAATTGATGCCCATCCTGCTCTGGTGATCCGTCTGTCTCTGTGAGGCCGGAGATACGGACATTGAGCCTGCGAGCCTGTCGCATCCGCTCCTCTTCAATGGTGGTGTGTACTATGTGGATCTCCTCATGGTGGTTATTCTTCTTTGCCTCCTGTGGAAGGTGTTTTTTTTTTACAACTTCGACCCATCCATCTTTTTTAGTCTCAAGCTCCCTCTGAACCACCTCTATGGACTCTTTCTTGATAGTCGCCCGGATGTCCTCTAGCTGTGGGGCGATCTCCCCCTCATGTATGCTATCCAATTTCGACCTCATATTAGTAAGCCTAATGTGCAACTCCTCCTGACCCATGAGTGCTGCTTGCGGATAGCAAGAAGCTCTGCTCGGAGGGATTCGTTTTCCTTCTCCAAGGCTGCTACCTTGGCTTCAAGGGCGACGACTCTGCAAGTAACCCCGTTCAGTCCACACACACACAGAGAAAGAGAGAGAAAAAACAATATATTAATGTCTTCCAAAGGCCGAAATTCTTTGAATTTGATAAACATTAAGGAAGAAGAGGAACTTCACTTCTATATGAATTTTCTGAGTAATTCTTCTTAATTATCTTAAGTGATTGAAATTGAATGATACTAAAGCTCACATGATGTGTTTTATTCAAATTTATAAAAGAGAAGTTGACACTATTTGATGACGTTTGACCAAGCACGATAAAATGTTTTTCTCAAAGCTCTTTGATGTTATAATAACGTTTTACAAGTGATCTAATCAAAACTTCTTTTGTTTCTATTCTCTTTGAGTTTCCATTCTATCACGTGAGCCGCCTGCTTGAAGTACCCTACATGCGCCATCATTTGGAACACTTGCAGTTGGAATTGATCCATGCGCCTTCACGACAACGCATCTTCTCCCCTTTTCTCATCCATACCTAGGTGTGTCAATTCTCTCTCTCTCTCTCTCTCTCTCTCTCTCTCTCTCTGCTTGTCAAGGCGGGGTACAGAAGCTCTCGCAAAGCTCGTCACGGTGGATGCTTCCACAGTACAGCAGCTCGTCAGGGAAGCCTTGCCAGAGCGGACACTACCACATTACAGCAGCTCGACGCTGCCACAGTAAGCCATGGAAGTAGAGTGTCCTCCTGAAACCCTAAATCTGAGTTGCCTCCCGAAACCCTAAATCTAAGTTAAGTTACCCCAAACCCTACATCTCTGAGCCATTACCCCAAACCGTAAATCTCTGAGCCATTATCCCAAAACGTAAATTTCTGAGCCATGGAAGTAGAGTGTCCCTTCCTTGGACTAATAACTGTTGCCTACAGTTATTAGCCACTCCCACCCTTGCTCCATCGCGCATCCGGCGTGCTCCCGTCTTCATCGCAAGTCTTTGGGCTCAACACACTAAGCATTTTTCCATCATCGAACGCCATGACGGCTACAGCTAAGAAGGATGATTTGACGAAAATGGAGGACGAACTGACCATAGCTATCAAAGAAAACAAGAAGATGGTGGACTCCACTATCACGACCATCATCAACCGCCTCTCAAACCTGGAGAAAGAAGTAGAAACACATCATAAGGAGGAAAACATGGAAGAAAGAGAAAGAAGAGTGGGAGAGGGAGAGAAAGAAAGAAAAAGAAGAATGGGATAAGGAGAGGGCAAACATGAAAGAGGAATTGGAGCTCCTAAAAGCTTCAATGGTCTCTCTCACACCCGAAGAGGGAGAGATTAATATGCACAAGACAGAAGCCCTCAAAGAAGAACTCACCAAAGCTTTGACCGCAAGCATGGAAAACAAGTTAGAAGCTACCAAAAAGGGGTGGATCGACATAGTGAAGAAGAACATAAAAAAAGAAGCCAAAGAGGAAGCACAAAAGGAAGAAGCTATTATTGTGCACACCACCATTGAGGAAGAAAAGATGAGACATGCCCGTCGTCTCAATGTACGTATCACGGGCATCGTAGAAAAAGAAGGCTCTACCCTCGGGTCCGATGGGAAGTCACTATGCAAGATACTTGGCTACAAAGAGGATTCCCCCCATTCACCAAGTCCTAGAGAACAGGACGAGACCCCACGAAGAAGAGAGCTCTCATTCTACACTTCCCTTCCGAAGATGTAAGATCTACTTTCCTATGCAAGAGGGTGATTTTGAGAGCACTTGATTGCCTCCCGATCTACCTTGATGATGATCTCACACCCATGCATGATGCAAGTAGCACACCGCCATGCATGCATGCCAAGAGTACACCAAGCTCGCAAAGAAGGAAAGAAGGCTTCATACAGAGATGGTCGTGTCATCATTGATGGCAAGGCCATCCCATAGGGATTCACGGCCTGTGAGACACTTGAGGAGATACACCTTGCAGTTTGGAACTCCAATGGAGATCTATGGACACACCTAGAGAGGTTTGAAGAGGTGCGCAAAGGCAAAGACATCATTATGCTCACAGAGACACATGAGAGCTGGGACCGGGGCCTACCTCGACTCCACAGTTTCCAGTGTGGAAATCCACATATAGAGAGTGTACACGTCAGCACACCACCAGAGGATGAGGAGGAGTAGCCATACTCTTCAAAGATGGACTTGAGAGCAGGATTTAGATAGTCGCATGTGATTCATAGGCCGGATATCTTTGGATTCGACTCCAGCTCTCATAGGAGCATATCATCTTCGTAGCGTTATGCTACTTTGCTTCTTCTAGCTCACGGTTCGCTATCATAGATCGAGAGGAGGACTCACCATAAACTTGCTTGTCAGAAGAGATTACAGAGTACTCTGCAGTAGGCGAAGTCTTCCTTATGGGAGAATTCAATGCCAGGAGAGGCAATGATCAGTGTGAGATATTTGACCCAGAAGACCCACAGATACTACATACCATAGAGGATGAGTCTAAAGCTCGAGCTTCAGCTGAATCTACACACACTCATTATGGCACTCACTTACTCAGACTAGGCTCTCGGCATAATCTCGTTGTCTATAACGGGATGGCTCAGTGGCCTATCTCAGGAGGATTGACATGCATACCACACTCAATCACAGATGGCGGGGGAAGTACAATAGATTACGTCATGGGATCGAGAGAGGCCATCCACCTACTTACCTCATTCACCATCCCACCCATACCCATTGGGGCCGATCACACATACCTCGCGCTCTCCCTCAAGGGAGACACCCCTACACGCACACCCGCAGCACACATCCCACACACCACCATCCACTTCACACATGAGCTAGCTCACATATATGCGGCTCAAGTCGAGAAGGGTCTTCTCTTGCTTCATCCTGACACTCCACTATCCCTACTCACCTATGAAGTGGCAACTGTGTGAATAGTTGATCATGAAAAATAAACATCAATGACAAGCCAGATTCAAATTCTTACTCCCTGTTCATCCTAGCAGACTTAACCAATGAATTGGCAGTTCTTCGTGCAACATTTGGGAACAAATACAAACTGAGCTTTCGCTACAGCATACTAAGATCTTCCATATGCAGGCGATGCACATTAACATTTACTCAAGTAAGCGAAAAAACCTGTTGATTGCCAGTGCATTTAGATTTACTTTTCCAAAGGCTTCCCATATGGTCGGTTAAGAAGCAAGCAGCATATTGATCTTGATTCGGATACATCCTCTATATAGAAACTGAGTTTCCATCATTCATTGCTTTCGGACTCTGAAATCAGTGCCTCTCCAACATTCTCCGGCAGAATCCCCTTCACTTCTCTCCAAATAAAGGCCTTAGACCTCCTATCAATGCTCCCCAAAACAGGCAGCACCCTAGGTCCTCTTCTTTCCTCTGCAGCGAATCCCCAGCTTCACCTCCCTGAAATGCAGCCACTTAGCCCCTTCTATTCCCTGCCGACTTCAGCACCCATCCCTCTACAACCGGGAGACTCTCCCAAAATAATTGTCCTTGAGCTCCACTTCGATCTTTGATTCTCTGCGCTCTTCCTCCATGTCCCAATCTCTGTCCTCATATCTCCCCTTTTGTTGCTAGTGGTCATTTGAGGATGACAAAGTCCCTCTTTATTTACTATCCATTTTGAGAAGAACCCACCTTTTATCAATGAAAACAGTCCAGTACCCTCTTTTTGTCTTCCTCACCTCTTGCTTATTCTAGCCACTCCTAATGAAGAACCGACCCGAGCTCTCTCTCCCTGTGCTCACCCCCATCTCCTTCATCTATGGTACTGACCTCTTGGACTCCTCTTCTTTCCAATCACCCCTGTCTTGTGACGACCCCTCCCCACATCCTTTGTTGGTGCAGCCTTCGGGATTTTCCCTTATTTCCAGCTCAACAGCCCTCCTTTGCCTCTGTCTCCTCTCTTCTAAGACATGCTTCCCCTTTTCTTCATGTCCAGCACTACTCCTCAGTCATTCTAGTCCCCAAGGTTGTCTTTCCTCCGCACATAAATTTGACTAGCTCCATATGATCCCGCAATCCAGAACAACACGTGTTCTCTCTTCAAATGATCACCTCTTGTGTGTACCCAACCCCTCGTTCAGCTGTCTTCCTGCTATCCACCATGCTAGAAATGCTACCCTTGATGTTATCTTCTTGAAGTTGTATACAGGAAGCTACTCCATTTCTTAACTCTGCATCATATTAGCAAAACTATATCCTTCCAATGGACCAATGTAGAAGGCACGGCATTCTCTCTTCTAAAAACCAAGCTCATCAGCACGCCTATTTTGGTAGTAAGAGATTGAAATTCTACTTTTCTCTCTGTCTTGTGACGACCCCTCCCCACATCCTTTGTCGGTGCAGCCTTCGGGATTTTCCCTTATTTCCAGCTCAACAGCCCTCCTTTGTCTCTGTCTCCTCTCTTCTAAGACATGCTTCCCCTTTTCTTCATGTCCAGCACTACTCCTCAGTCATTCTAGTCCCCAAGGTTGTCTTTCCTCCGCACATAAAAATTGAGTAGCTCCATATGATCCCCACAATCCAGAACAACTCGTGTTCTCTCTTCAAATGATCACCTCTTGTGTGTACCCAACCCCTCGTTCAGCTGCCTTCCTGCTATCCACCATGCTAGAAATGCTACCCTTGATGTTATCTTCTTGAAATTGTATACAGGAAGCTACTCCATTTCTTAACTCTGCATCATATTAGCAAAACTATATCCTTCCAATGGACCAATGTAGAAGGCACGGCATTCTCTCTTCTAAAAACCAAGCTCATTAGCGTGCCTATTTTGGTAGTAAGAGGTTGAAATTCTACTTTTCACGTACATGTGGATGCAAGTTCACCAGCGGTAGGTGCCATACTTACACAATCTAGCAAAGAACATAAAGTAGATGGACCCATTTACCATGCTAGCAGAATTTTTAACCAAGGCTAAACGTAACTATAGTACTTGCTATCGCTTTTGCTTCAAAAAAATTCCATCTTTATTTATTGAAAGTCAATTTTACTATCATTACCAATCATCAAGCAATCAAATATTTGCTAAACAAGCCAAACATTTATGGAAGAGTGTGGAGGTGGCTACTCTTATTTAAGGAGTTCAATTTTGAATTAGTTCAACAACTTGGAAAGCACCATATGACAGAAGATCAGCTCTCAACGATCAAAGGAAAACCACTACCAAATACAAGCATAGAAGACAACCTCCAAGATCAGTCTCTCTTTCAAGTAAAGCACTTATCCTACTTGGTACCATGACATTCATCATCTATTATCCATAGGGACTTTCCCATCTAATCTCACACCATTGGAGCAGAGAAGATTGCTACTCAAAAGTAAGAATTTCTCAATTATACGAAATGCTCTTTATTGAGTTGGACGAGATGGAGTGTATAGGAGATGCATCCTACCACATGAAGTACAAAAAATTTTAGAAGATTCCCATGGAAGAACAGTTGCAAGCCCAATATAACCACACGTAGGATCTTACATGGAGGATTATGATGGCCATATCTTTTTCAAGATGCAACACACATGCAAAGATAACCACCATTGCAAATTTCTTTATCATGGAGAGCATTTGAGAAATGGGAGCTTGATTTTATCGGGCCAATCCTACCCACCTCTTATCCATCTAATGTGAAATATTTGTTGATAGGCACCGGCTATTCCACCAAGTAGGTAGAAGTTATGGCAACAAGAGATTGTACTTCTCATACAATAGCTACATTCTTGTATGAAAACACTTATTGTAGGTATGGTTGTCATATAGAAGTTATAAGTGACCAAGGGCCTCACTTCATCAATAAGACTTTAACATAAATATTCATGAAGTACAAGATCTTCCACAAAAAATTGTGTGTATATTACCCAAGGGCCAACAATCAAGTAGAAAGTACCGACAAGGTACTCATCACTCTACTAAGAAAGATGTGTTATTTTCATCCTTTTACATGGGGCACTGCCTACCTATGTGTAATATGGGCATATAGGACAACTTTTAAGGTAACTATGAAACACACTCCATTCCAATTGGTATATGGTCTTGAAAAATTAGCTCCATTAGAATTTCTAAAGGGATCAAGCAAAGTAGGACATGCAAAAATTGATAATTTGCAAGCTATCAGCGACATTAATATGAATAGATTACATCGATTGAAGGAAAAGAGGACAATTGCAAATTCAACTCTCGAAAAAGAGAAAATTAAGAGGAAAGCATGGAACGATCGAAATCTGTGGAAGACAGAGATCAAAGAAGGACCTTTGGTCCTACTATACCAACCGAGCTTTTACAACAAAAAAGAGAACAAGCTATCCACAGGATGGAAGGGTTCTTACAAGGTAAAGGAGATCTTTCCTCAAGGATCTACAGATCTCTCTACTCTGGAAGGGCGCTAGATTCCTCTGGTAAACCTCTTTTGTTTCGAACCTTACCAAGAGACAAACTGAGGTCAAAAGATCACCACTGTATATATTGTACATAGGGAAGTAGGGACCAATAAAAACATAGCTCTTTTGCACCTAGGTAGGACTTAACCTTAGATTTTGTGACAATAAAACCCCTCGTGGTGTTTAATGGGATGCATTGATGCTTGCTCACAAAACAAGATTAGTGTACACCTCTTCCTCTTCCTAAGTGTATTTCCTTGCTACTCAAATGTTCCATAGCCTTACTGAGAGTAAATGGTCGGCCATCTTGCCTAGCAAAGAGTTAACTTTAAAAGATTGTTGACCAATTTCCTCCAAGCTTAAAAGAAAGTCACACATAAAAGTTGAGCAAACTTTGCAAAGCCATTATTTTGAGAACTTTAAGAAGAAATCATCACATAGAGCTTGACTTCAAGAACTAGCCGACGTACGCTGTAACATAATCCTGGTAGGAGATGGTTGAACCACACCCTAAGAGAGAGGATTAGGAAGTAATCCTCAACCATGGCTTTTGGGGCAAGTGGTTAGCCCATCACATTCCTAACCAAGAGGTTGTGAGTTCAATTCCTTACATTGGTATCAGAGCCTAGGAAGTAGGCTTGGGCAAAGTGGAATGATCCAATGGCCTCTAAAAAAGACGCTTGGGCATCCTCCATGTGAAAGGGTAGGAATTGTGGAAGGCGCGCGTCGATTTCAATGATGGACCTTACAATGATTGGGGTGTATCTCCCAATCCGTAGGTCGGATTGAGGCGTGTAATATACCGTTGGAAAGCTCTCGGAACGAACTTTCCAATGAGCTAGCTTGCAATGTGTGAATTCCTTGGGAATCCTTGGATGGAACTTGATTGAGTACATCCTGCCAGGGTACATCCAGGGTACATCCTACCAGTCCCATAGCTCGTCAGGGTACATTCCCGAGGGAGTTCAAGGGGGGAAGAATGTAACATAATCCTGGTAGGAGATGGTTGAACCACACCCTAAGAGAGAGGATTAGGAAGTAATCCTCAACCATGGCTTTTGGGGCAAGTGGTTAGCCCATCACATTCCTAACCAAGAGGTTGTGAGTTCAATTCCTTACATACGCTCCTCCCCCCCTCCTCTCTCTGTTTGGAGCACCTCCGCCTCGCATTCGTCCTAAGCTCCTCCCTTCGCTCTGCACCACCTCCGTCCCCTCGAAGCCTTCTTCCATCCCGGCTCCCCTCCAACTCTTGCACCCCCTGAGTCAACCTCCCCTTTCCCTTCCCGCCTTCCTATCCCCCCCCTCCCCCCTGCCCCCCGGCCGCTCCTTCTTCCCCTCATCCCCCCTCCTTCCTCCCTTCCCGCCCTCCTCCCGAGGCTTCTTCCCTCTCTCCTCCCCCATCTGTCGTACTGCCTCAGCCCCCACTTTCCCTCGGTTCCTCTCCCCACGCCCCCTAGTCCCTTCTTCACTCTTCTCCTTTTTTTCTCTTTTCACTCCCCCTCCCTGCATCCCTCCCTGGGTTCTTTGACCTCTTCCTGCCCACCCTTGTTCATGGGGTGGATTTCATTGAGTTCCTCCTGCAAGCTCGAACCTCATCTCTCTTTGGGTGCATCAGACACAAATGGCCCCCGAATCCACCCCACATAGGGAATCACATGAAGCCCCCTTGCCTGCCTCCACTCCGTTTTCCATTTGACTCTCCCTTACGGATGAGGGTAGAGAAAGCTTAGCTTCAGAAGTTGAGCTGTATCTAGGCTTCCTCAATCATTTGTAAGGTCATCGGATTACGTCCCAATCATGGTGAACTCAACGACCTTCTTAAGAGAAGCTTGCTTGCCGAGGTTGGAAAGTTGGTTGATATTCAATCCCTTGGATGAAGCTTTTACTTGGTGGAGCTCCAGTCTCGAAAGGCATTTGCTTGGATTCTTGCTTCATCCCCGATTGAAATTCGGGTTGGCCGAGCGTACTTATGTCCTTGGACACATGGGTTTGATCCATCGACAACGTCTTCTTCAGCTTCCATTCCTCACGAAGCACGTGGCTTTTTTGTGACAGCCATCTTTCTTGGCCTCCACTGCAAGTATCTTCCTTTGTTACCCCATATTGGAGGATCTCTTGGCACTTTTTTGGAGGTCCCAAAGTCGGCGGCTTTGTGGAGGCTAAGGTTGTGGGCCCTCTACCTCGTGAACCCGACGTGAAAGGAGGTGAGTGTAGAGACTTCGAGCTTAGGAGTCTTAGCAAGAAGTGGAGTTCGAAAAGCTCTTCCCATTTGATTGTTTATGGGCGATACTGCAATTTCCCAGATGGACGTCATAACTCAGCTCTTGCGCTTCCAGCACGACGAGAAAAGACAAAGTGTCATTCAAGCATTTCACGAACGAGTTATTAAACGGAGTGGTGACTTTGATGGTAAAAATGTCACGCGATTTTATAAGGAATACAAACTGGAAGCTCGATATCTTGGAACCGGGCTTACTCCCCTAAATGATATAGAACTTATTGAAAGCTTCGTATATGTGTCAGAGTTACACTTGAGTGACCGGTTAGCAATGGAGACCCAAAGGAGGTGGCCACAATACAAATTGGCTCTAATAAAAATGTCACTCTCGAGGATAAAGTAACTCGAGAAACATTCTTAAAGTGGATTCACAAAGAGAAAGACAAAACCATTGTGGATATAAAAAGGGAATTTGACCTCAGTATGATGACTTGGCGGAACATGATAGGAGAGCAATAGAACATGAAAGGGTATCATTGTTTTTACAAGCGATAGATACAAAGGCCCGCGAGGAACTTCTCCCACAATTGCAAGACATGGACAAAAGTTCATGCAAGATTGGGAGGAGGACTTACAAGAAGAACAGATACACGCGCCACATCAGCCTGCCCCAAATGATCATGTTAATAAACCAACTGGAAAGGAGGTTGTACCTCCCAATACCATGGAAGAAATGTTTAAAAGGTTTAGTGATCTGACGATCCAGAGTGTTAAGTAGATGATGGAAGCCCAACCCCCGCAAACAACTAACAATAAAGTCCCAAAAGCTCCTCAAGTAAAAAGGTGTATCTGGTGTGACTCTTTGGAGCAGAACAGATACTCGTATGAGAGCTTTAAAGAAGCATTGGCTAAGAACCTAGTTTTCATAAAAGAGAAGATGATTTATGATTCAAAAACTAGAGAAAAGATAAATATTAACTTTGGTCGAGGAGGCATGAGAGTGTTCTTCCCTGGCACTTCTGGTAATGTTGCTTCAACATCTCATACATCTACATACACGTGTCAAGTAATTGATGAAAATAGTGACACCGAATTATGGTCTAAAGTGATAAAGTCCCTAGATCGGGGAAAGATGCATCATGAAATCTTAAAATCAGCAAGCAATAAGATTCGAGGTGTAACCGGATGGGACGATCCTGTAGATACTCTCTCGGTCGTTACTTATTTATGCTCTTTAGAGGAGCATGAGACGATAGTGGAAGATAAACGAAAGAGAACCAATGAGGATGAAGAAGAGAAAAGGAGAACCAGGCGTCAAGTAGAAGCTTCACAAGAACAATCTCAAATACCAAATCAAAATCAACCAATACAAACAAACCAACCCACTCAAGTAATTCCACCATTACAACCAACAATAATCCAACCAAATCAAATCTCGACTCAAGTTTAAAACCCTACTTCTGTTGAGATGCCAGTTCCTACTCAAGTTAAAACTCAAGTTAATAATCCTCCTTAGGATCAAGAGATGAAACCCGCAAGGAGAGGTCAAGGGAGAGTGAAAAACCCATCGTATATGCTAAAGTTGCACATTGAGCAAGCCATGGATTTAAAACAAGTTCTTGAGAAAAGAGTGCTTGACAGTATGATTGAATTTACACTAGGTGAGTTGTTGGGAATAGCTAAACGGGAATTTTTAGAAGTAATTATCGACCTCTTAAGAAGAAAACTACAGCCAATTGTTGACATGCAAGAGACTGATAAGATGGATGGAGAGACACCTATTCAAGTTGTGCAAGCGCAAGTACAAGAATTGAAAAGTGCAGTTGAGCAATCTGAAAGTAACATGCAGCCATGTGCAT
The DNA here is from genome assembly GCA_020310875.1 of Ceratopteris richardii. Lineage (NCBI taxonomy): Eukaryota > Viridiplantae > Streptophyta > Polypodiopsida > Polypodiales > Pteridaceae > Ceratopteris > Ceratopteris richardii. The sequence goes on from CM035433.1 coordinate 36,479,230, forward strand.
ATGAGGAAATGTTCTTGGAGTGGAATTCTCCATATATAACTCCTTCAAGTCATTATACTAGAGATCATTGAGCTCGAGCCACGACTGAGACATTAGTACGATTAGATGAAATCAGTACACCAGTCATCGCTCTTATCGATCACGAGCCTGAAATCAACCTAGTGTCCAAAGATCTCTACATAAAAGAGAAATGGCCGATAGATATGAAGCCAGGTTGGAGAATCCGGGTTGCTAATACGATGTCAGGTGAGTTATTTGGTGCATGTCCACAAGTACTAGTCATAATCGGAGATGTTTAGTGATTATCAGAACTTCTTTATATAAGATCATTCCAGCTACTCATTGATTCTAGGGAAGCCGTACATTACTACCTTGAGGATGGAGACAAGAGTCTTAGAAGATGGTTCGGCATATGCGCGAATTCGAAGCAAGAATGGAAAGAAAGCGGTCCAGTTTATGACGGTTTGTGTGGACCATGTCAGGAACAAGAGTTCTCTTCGGACAAGACCTATTCCTCAAGAACTCGAAGATCAAAGTTAAAAAAAAAAGCTTTCATAATCCGGGACTATGAAAGCTTGAATAATGAAAGGTTTCTGAATGTAAATATGTTCATATCAAGTTTCATAGCACTTTCATAAACAAGTTCATTTCAGTTTTGTGTTTTTTCTGAATTAAAAAAGTGGGAAAAACAATACATAGTAGATCTTCAGAGAAACTTTTATGGATTTAGAGTGCTCGACTTCCATGAGGAAACCTCCAGAGTTTTTGACAAGATATCTTTTGTAGATACGTTGTTTGATTTGCAAGAATTGATTGAAGGAAGGAGTGACTATGTGATTCAAACGCACTCTATTTCCATGTACAAGGAAAAAGCAAAGTTTGAGCAAGATGAAAAAGAAAAAGAAGCATTCATTGAAACAAAATACAAAACGGTCCTGAGAATAGTAATGAACTTATGGATGGTGCAAAAACTCAGCCACCTCTCAGAGATAAAAGAAAAATAGTTCACGAGTTCACTAAAGAAACACTTTAGCAAATCGAGTTAGGAAAAGATGAGTTTCTCAGTGAAAAGGAGAGGAATGTATTCTCCGAGATGATATTCAGGCATGGAAAGGCTTTTTCTTTCAATGCCCAGGAAATTGGGTGTGTAGATCCGTCTGTGGTGTCACCCATGATAATTTTTACGATACCACATGTACCTTGGAATCTTCGACCGATTCCAGTACCAAAAGCTCATATTTCAAAGTTGATTGATCTGTTGAATGAAAAGATTAGAATAGGGATTCTTAAGCCATCAAGTGCTCCCTATTCTAACCTTGGTTCACAGTACCAAAGAAAAATGGGTCATTGAGGTTTATTCAAGATCTACAGCCAGTAAATAAGGTGACAATAAAAAATATGGGAACTGGGCCCATCGTAGATGAATACGCAGAAGCCTTTGCAGGAAGATCTATTTACTCGATGGGGGATTTGCACTCTGGGTATGACCAATTCCAGCTAGCCCTCGAGAGTCACGACTTGACGACTATGAAGACACCACTTGGGCTTGTGCACGTGTACTTTGCCACAAGGCGCCACGAACTTGGTGGCTCATATGATGATGGTATGCATAAGGTGCTTAGGGATTTTATTTCGCAATTGACCATGCCATTCATTGATGATGTCGTTATTAAAGGTTGCGAGGAAAAAGATAAAGATGAGACTCTCGATGAGGATGGATGTCAGAAATTTGTTAAAAATCACATAAATGACTATGAATCCATTCTTAGTCGGCTGGAAGAGGTTCATTTGACGTTGTCTGCAAAGAAATGAGTATTTGGAGTGCAAGAGGTTCTCATTGTAGGGAGCCTGTATGGTCCTAAAGAAAGGATGACGTGCCCAAAGAAAGTAGATGTCATTCAACACATGAAAGAGGCCTCCTCAATTACTGAGGTGAGAAGATTTCTTAGGGCATGTGTTTTCTATGTCGTGTGGATTCCTCATTTTGCCCATGTTGCAGACCCACTCTATCAATTGCTTCGAAAAGGGCAAAGATTTCAATGGAAGGACATCCATACTCAAGCTGTGAGGAAATTAAAGAATGCACTTGCAGAAGCACCGCTGCTTACCATAGATACGAGTCCGACAGGTATAGGCTGAGCCATTGGCCAAGAGGATGATGAAGGAAAAAGGTATACGATTCGATTTGGAGCTAAAGTACTAAATTTTTGCCAGAGAGACTATCCTCGGATTAAGCAAGAGCTTTGGGGAATAGTGACCGCATTAAAGAATGATAAAGAGTACTTGATCAGGATGAATGTAGTAGTGGAAACAGACTGCTTACCATTGTTGGGAATAATCGTGAACTGTTCCACTGCAGATATTGCCATGTTAAGGTGGATAGCATAAATCAGGTCGCTAAACCCCGAGTTTGTTCATATAGCCAGGAGGAATAATGTGGTGGCCGATATGCTATCGTGAGCTATATATGAAAATGAAGACTCGATGATCTCTAATGATGAAGAGATAGGTTTGGATTTTTATGCTTCGCATGTACATACTTCAAGCTTAGACGAAGCATCTACAAAACTGAATAGGAAAGAGCCTACTCATCGAACTGAAAAGCTTGAGGTTAGTGTTTAGTCTTCAAGAGGACGAACTCCAAAGAGCTTAGGAAGCGGGAAAGGAGATTATAAAAAAGAAGAGAAAACTTATGAAGCTCGAATAGGGATAATAGAAAGATTCAATGAAGATGAATATGAAAATGAGTGGAAGGAAATCGGAAGATACTTAAGCATAAAGTCTCTTGATCCTAGTTGAAGCAAAGAAAAGTTCCGTACCATTTGGAGAAAGTCAAACAATTATTTTCTAAAAGATGGATTACTTTGGAAACAAAAGATGGGAATAAGCAATGAAGAGCGAGACAAGATTATGTGTGAAATGCATAGTTCCCTATGGGCCGGACATAAAGGCTTTCAAGAGACTTATGAAAAGATAAAGGAAAGATATTGGTGGCCCAGGATGTATGTAGATGTCCAGAAATATGTGGCCACTTGTAAAACTTGCGAGGTGTACTCGAATGTTAGACACAAAGATGAGTTGCATCCGACATATCCTCTTAATATCCACTATAAGTGGGTTGTCGATCTGGTTACAATGCCATTAGGGGTGCAACAGATGAGATATATTGTGTTGGCAAGAGAGGACCTAACAAATCATGTTGAAGGAAGAGCTTTGAGGACAAAAACTACGAGCAATGTATGTAGGTTTCTACTAGAAGATGTGTTTAGTAGTTTTGGCTATGTTGACAAAATAGTCGCTGACAAAGGTGAGCTCGATGCTCATGAAGCCAAAGACTTCTTTGAAAAATATGGCATTCGGTTATCGCTCACCACTGCTTACAATCGTGAAGCCAACGGGAAAATTGAGCGCGGACATCCCCCGATTATGAAAGCTTTGGCTAAGGCTTGTGAAGGAAAAATAATGAACTAGCCAAAATTTCTTTGGGCAGACAAGATGACTTTTACTAGGACTACTGGATACATTCCAGCAAAACTAATATATTGTCAAAAAACTATATTATCGACAGAGTCCCATGCTTTAGCATGGACTTCTTTGCCTTGGGAGAATGAGATGTCGAGAGAAGATCTTCAAGCGGTACAGATTCTTCAAATGGAGAAGGGAAGAGATCTCATAGAAGAAGCTGCAGTTAAGCTAAGAGCATCTAGAGAAAGAAAATAAGATTGCATTTGACAAGTGCCATTGGTTAAGACCCAAAAAGTTGAATGAAGGAGATTGGGTACTTGTCTATGATAGCTCACTAGATACACAATACGAAGCCCGAAGAAAATTGGTGAAGAGATGGTTCGGACCCTATGTGATATGTGAAGTGTTCGACAATGGTACATACTCGCTCAGGGAACTGGATGGAACCAAGTTAAAGGAATTGATTGTTGGAAAAAGAGTTAAGCTCTTTAAAAGGAGAGAGAATGAGGATTATGAAACTGTGATAGATGAAGAGGAAGAAGAAGACGAAGAAAATGACGAGCTTGTTGAAGAGATTCAAGACGGAGAACAGGGATAAATAAGAATGGAAATCAAAGAATATAAATATACGCGTATGTAAATATTTTAAAAGTGTAAATAAATAAGAAGAATAACTAAATATGAAATAATGTGTGCATCCAAAGGTATGATTGTATATTGAATAATTAAGGTTTGTAAACATGAATGCATGTTAGTATACATAAATAAAGATTACATGCATGATCATTTCTATTATGTCTTTCCTTGCAGGTGCAGCTATAGAAACATGTAAAGAATTGTGATTCAATCATGGAGAGGAATTTTTCTAATGAGGCGGAGACATCATCTCAGAGGAATTCAGTTCGAGATAGGAATGCAAATTTAAATTCAGCTAGAAATAGAGCTTCGACTCAAATTAGAAATACATCTTTAAGTACGATCTCCGAACGATGCCTTTATTTATGAGTACTTACTCCTCGCACCTGTAAATCCCTTGGCACATAGAACAGTGATTGAGGAAGGACCATCAACTAGAATAGCTTCAAACCAAACCAGGGATGTACGTCCAATTCGGTCAGGGCTAGACCTTTAGATAAAGCCAGAAATAGGGAGATGGCTCGAGCAAGGAATGTGCCTTTAGACCCATCCACGTACTACGTTTTCTTGTCCACCTATCTGTTCCCTATGCCTGCGCATATTCGAGAAGAAGAAGAAAGAGTTCCAACAAGAATATATCGTGAAATGCTTTGAGAACAAAGTGAAGATGATCCGTTAAGTAAGAAGAAATTGATGCCTTTATTCGTGAGTACTTATTTTCCCAATCGGAGGACCAAACAAGGGCATTGATATATAGGCGTCCATAAGAGTTAAATTGAATAAGACTGAAAGATTATGAGTTAAGAGTCACAGTTTGTTACTATACATAAATAAAGGTGAATAATGTCTTCTAAACTTGTGATCTGAAGTGTGTATATATGTGTGTTTCATGATCATGTTTTGTTTCAGCATTCAACTCCTAAAAACAGGTCTAAAAGAGAATTGAGCAAAGAAAGTAAGTTGTACATAATGAAATAAAGTGTCTAATGGTTTTCATCGAGTTTCTCATAAGAAACAAGAATCGGATCAATAAATGAAAGATGGAAACTTAGAATGAAGAAAGAAGAAGTGATTGAAGGCGTTGAGTTCAAGTGGCTTCTAACTTTATACTAGTGAGATGTTACTGCTTTAGTTTTCTTTTCTCTTGTATATGTGTATATGTGTATATACGTCTATATAAAAAGACTGCATGACTTGAGCATATGACACATAAAGAAATGCATAAATAAGAAAATTAAGTAGATCAAAGATCTCGTACGACTATTGACATTACATGTGATGTATAAGGACCAGGATTATGTGAGTAGGATTAGAAAGCGGACTAGAATTTTCAGGAACAAGACCAAGGGAGGTGAAGGGAAGACCTAAACTGAGTGCCTGTATATACTAGTGTTTATGAACACTTGATGAGTGAGACGCTTTGATTTCTACGTTCGATCTCTCATTTGATTCGACCTTCAGACAAATTATGTCTCAGGAAAAGACTTCATACACCAGCCAGCTATCTATGTGTATGCGTATGTGCTGTTGGGCGCTGCGATGAGCTAGTAGGTGTCATATGGATCATATGGAGTATCATATATGAATAGGGATATGAGGTGAGAACCTCCCCTTATTCATAATGAGTATGATATTCACATGAGTGCCAAGTGGCACTCATGTGAGGAGCTTTGACCATTGACCCATTTTGGGTATGTTTGAGAGAGAGGGTAGTCATAGAAGACCACGCGGCTGGGCGGCTAGAGGATATCATCGTTCTCCGTGCGCGCGAAGAGCTCTGAGGGTCGGTTATCGAGACTGAGAACCATTTTTGGAAGGTCTGATAGAGAGAGAGCAATAATAGAACTACCACTCCCACTAGATCCCCATGTATAGAAATACATATTCCTGTCTCCGTGTTGTTTCCTCATATCCTTCCCCTTAAGAAAATTCTTGGGAAGATAATCTAAAACTGGGAAACCGTCTCTGAAGGGTGCTAACCCTCTCCCATGTGGCACTATCTTCTGAACTATCTTTCCACTTTACTAGACACTCTTTATACAAGTGACTTCTCGTCCTTTCTCTCTAGTGCGTAGTATGCTCTCAGGCTCATGTGGAATAGATTGAACAAAAATAGGCTCTATTACCTCACTATCTGGAATGAGGTTGTCAGATTCATCCAGCCTTTTCTTAAGCCGGCTAATATGAAAAACTTGATGGATTTGACTACTCTCTAGAAGTTGGAGCTGGTAAGCCATCTTTCCTATTCTCTTAAGTATTTGGAATGGTCCACAATACCTAGGAGATAGTTTTGGACAAGGTCCCGTCTTCATGGTTTCAGACCTAGATGGAACTCTAAGATAGACCTGCTCTCCTACCTCAAAGTTGATATCTCTCCTTTGAGGGTCAACATAGGCTCTAGCTCTATCCTGAGCTCTCCTAATGCTGTCCTTAGCAAGTCTAAGCATATCGTTCATCTCTTCCAAGAAGTCCTTTGCAGCTTGAACTTTCTCATTCTGCAAGTCTACTCCATAAGGAGCTCTTGGCTGAAACCCGTACATAAGCATAAATGGACTATGCCCAGTGGAAGAGTGCTTGGCACTATTATATGCAAACTCTACTATAGGTAAGTACTCTTCCCAATTAGTTTGCCTTTCATTCACATATGCTCGAAGTATATCCTCTAAGATTTGGTTAACCCTTTCTGTTTGCCCATCCGACTGTGGATGCGCGGCCGTACTCATGCTAAGTTTTGTATCCAACCTTTTGAAGACCGCTCTCCAAAAGTGGCTAGTAAACTTCCTATCCCGATTGGAAACTATGTCTAAAGGAAGACCATATAACCGGTATAGGTTCTCCACAAAAAGTCTAGCCAACTCTGGTGTCTTCACTGTAGTACATGTCGGAATAAACCTAGCCATTTTGGTTAACCTATCCAAGATTACCGAGACTGAGTCGTGCCCTCTCTGTGTCTTAGGTAATCTGACTATAAAGTCCATGGAGATACTCTCCCACTTCCCATTAGGAATATCCAATGGGTGGAGTAGTCCTCCAATCCTCAACCTCTCAGCTTTATTGACCTGGCATTTGTTGCACTTAAGCACATACTTTAGGACGTCCTTATGAAGTCCAGGCCAATAAAACTGCCTCTTAACAAGATCATAAGTCTTGTTAACTCCTGGGTGTCCCGCACTAGGTGTGTCATGATACTCATACAAAATATGCCGTCTCATCTCAGTATCTCTAGAGTCTAGGGACACACACCTTTCCTTTATATAACAAATATCCATCATGGACACTGTAATTCTTCCACTTGAATCCTTCTTGAGTACCCGTCGATACTCCATCCTCATTGGAGACCCGTATATCACGATCCCCATTCTCTATGGCTTCCCAAATGTCGGAATATGCAGGATCAAGCCTACATTTCTCTCTAATGGACTCAAGTAGCTCACTAGTGATCTGAGTAAAACTCAATCCATTGAGCATAGGCATGCGGCTAAGTGAATCAGCCACTATATTAAACTTTCCCTTCCTATACCTAAGCTCATAATCAAACTCCTGAAGGGTCTTTGCCCATCGGGCCTTACGACCTTTAAGGTCTGTTTGATTAGAGAGCCACTTAATGCTCTCTTGATCAAACACTATCGTGACTTTGGCACCATATAAGTAATGACGCCACTTCTTCAAAGCATGGACAATTGCATACAACTCCTTCTCATAGACGGAGTAATTCTTCTGAGCCGGTTCTAGTTTCTTGCTCTCAAAAGCTACTAGTCGACCATCCTGTACTAGAACCGCTCCTATGGCAAAGTCACTCGCGTCAGTCTCAACCACAAATGGTTTGTTGGGATCTGCTATATGCAAAAGTGGAGCTGTAGCAATTGCTACTTTCAACTTTTCCATACTTTGCTTCTGTTCGTCTCCCCAATGAAAGGCTTTCCCTTTCTCTTTAAGTTGTTCCGTCATCGGGACAGCAATTTTGGGATAGTTCTTAATGAATCTTCGATAGAAACCTAATAAACCTAGGAAGATCTGTAGCTCTTCGAGGTTCCTTGGATGTGGCCATTCCATAATAGCCCTTACTTTTTCAGGATCCATCTGGATTCAATCCTGGGAGACTATATGCCCAAGGTATCTAACCTCTGTCTTGAAAAATTCACACTTTGACTCCTTAGCAAAGAGTGAATTTTCCCTTAGCACTTGAAATACCTTCCTCAAGTGTTCCAAGTGCTCCTCTTCCGATGCACTATAGATCAGAATGTCATCCAGAAAGTCTACTACAAAATGTCCTAGATAAGGCCGTAAAACACTATTCATGAGATTCATGAAAGTGGCAGGAGCATTGGTGAGACCAAAAGGCATCACCAAAAACTCATAGTGCCCATATCTAGTCCTAAATGCGGTCTTAGGGACATCCTCTGCCCTAATCCTGATCTGATGATATCCTGATCTAAGATCAAGCTTGGTAAAATACCTAGCTTGATGTAACTGATCAAATAGATCTTCCAACCTAGGCATTGGAAATCTATTTTTGATAGTTATCTTATTAAGTGCTCTATAGTCTATGCATAGTCTCATAGAGCCATCTTTCTTTTTAACTCGGAGCATTGGTGATGCCCAAGGTGAGTTACTAGGTTTAATGAAGCCTTTATCTAAATAATCCTGCAACTGCTTCTCAACCTCCTCATGCTGAGAAACACTAAGCCTATAAGATGGTCTACAAATAGGGTTAGTGTTAGTAACAACCTCTATGGCATGGTCAATGTCCCCTCTCTCAGGTGGTAGCCCTCTAGGTAAGTTAGTTGGGAAAAACATCTCTATACTCAAACATAAGATCCTTAAAACTTTTAACCACACACTCTTGCAAAAAAGAATAGTAGAAAGTCTTGTTCATATTTACATTCCTAGCATGAAAATATACATCAGATGAGCTGTCTGTACAATGCTCCATATCATGACTATACAATAAAAACATGTCATGTACATGCTGAGAATAACAAAGACTATACAACTCTAGTGATGAAATGAGAGGTGTGTTAGACATGGTCAATGCTCCACCCTCATGGAAGACTTGGCATCATGCCAAGAAAGTGGTTCACCTTTGGGTGGACATTGAGGGGGGTGTTAGATATGCTCAATGCCTCACCCTTATGTAGCACCACCATTGTTTGTAACACTCTATTTTGTAAGGCCCCCATTATGAGGAGAAGCCATGTGAGAGTGTTGGACATTGGTAGGTTCCTGACTTTGAGGTCAGATGAGGTCTAGTGTAGACCGTAGATGGATAGTTAGGAAGGTTACTTCTAAGCCATTGGATTTGGGATTGATCCGATGTGAGGATCAACCTAAATCAAGGGCTAGAAACAAAAGTAGTTTTCTTAACTTGGGGAAGGGTCTATTTAATATGGGCCATTGGATCTAGACTTGATCCTAAGTGTGGATTAAACAAGATCAAGGGTTGCAAACAAATGGTTGTTGATCCTACCTTTCTACCATTGGATTTATCCCATAAATCAATGGTGGAGATTATTTTGGGCATGGATCAAGCTACCACGACCCTAGAACATGGGTAGGCTGACTTAGGCTTGGAGGACCTTATAAGGATGGTTCTCTTCCCATGTAGGATGATCAGTTTGTCTGTTTGGAACCATTAGGGTGTCCATCTTAGTACCCATTGTGTTGGCCTATAGCCCTTCACCTAGGTTCTATCTAGATCACCATCTAAGCTCCATATAGGGAGTGCATGGGTGGATAGAACCATCTATATGTTGTTTAGTGTTTGAGTTCCATTGTATTTGAGTTATGATTTTGAGTTGAATTGAGTTGAGTTCATGTTCTACTCATCTTGAGTCCACTTTCCATTACCACCATATCTCTTGTGTTATTCCCATAACTATATCTCTCTTTCTCTCTAACCTTGATCCTATATATGTGTTGTGGTAACTTCTACATGGTTTTAGAGTTACACCACTAGCCCACCACTCAATCATTATTCATTCATTTTCCTTTTTCTTACATGGTATCAGAGCATAGGAAGGTATAGAAGATTGCAGAGATCGTGGAGGCCAAGGAATCAGCTCTAGCATTTGTGGAAGGATAGCTTCAATATTCAAGCTTTTGAGAGGTAAATGCTTCAACTCGAAAGGTTGTGATAGGTAAAGACTTCAACATTGGAGTTCTTGGGAGGCAAAGGCTTCAACACTATAGCTTGTGGGAGGCAAAGGCTTCAACGCTAGAGTTCTTGGGAGGCAAAGGCTTCAAGACTTCAAGTTCATGGGACACAAAGGCTTCAACACTATGGAGGTGTTGGCATCTAGGAGTGGAAGTGGAAGTGGAGTTGGTGCAATGGATTTGGAAATGCAAACACTATGGGTTTATCCACCAACCTTCAATGAAGGCAAGTTAGATGGTACAAATTATTTTCTTTGGAAGTTCAAGATTACAGTTATCCTTGATTCTTATGGTCTTTTGGAGATGGTGATGGGAAGTGAGCAAGAGCCAGAACCTACCTTTGACCCATTGGATCCGAGTAAGGTGATTCTCCCAAATGCAAAGCTTCTACAAGCTTGGAAGATAAGGAATGCAAATGCACTATATTATATAGTGAACAATTGTGTGGAGTCTATTCTACCTCTTATTCAACATACATCCAAGGCAAGTGAGGCATGGAGTATATTGAAGAGTCACTATGAGGTAAGAAACCAAACATGCATTCAAAATTTAGAAAATCAATTGGAAGCAAAGATGTTTGCAGAAGGAGAGAAGGTGAACGCATCCATTACTCCGATCAAGAAGCCATGTGATAGAATGGCTTGTGAAGGGATAGAGAAGACTACCAAGGGACTAGCTCAAAGGTGTCTCCAAAATTCTCCACCAAAGTATGATGGAAGGGTAACTACTCTCAACACTCAGGTGAGACCTCAAGCTTTGACACTTGAAAAGTTTTATCCAATACCAATGGAGGATTTGGAGCTTAAAGCCCAAGCAAGAAGTAGTCAGGGAGATGCTATATTCTCCACCAATGCATCAAGTAAAGGTGATTCCTCAACCAAAGGTAAGAATGCAAAGAGGAGGAGTAGCAAGAAGAAGATTCAAGGACAATGCTTCCATTGCAAAAGGAAGGGACATGCAATTGCAGATTTTCATGTCAAGAGGATAGATGAAGTGAAGGAGGAGACAATACATGGAGCCAAAGCAAAGGTGGTATGCTCCTCAACACAAGAAGAATCAATTATGGATTCATGGGTACTAGACAATGGTGCATCTCATCAAATAACCAATGATATAGGTCAATCTAGTTCTATGCAGCCTCAGCAAGAACCCATCATGGTGACAGGGACCGTATGGAAGGAGATGCAAAAGCAAGGTAATGTTATTCATCACTTACCTACAGTGAATGGAATGAAGGAACCTTATAGAGCTTGTATGATGGGCAAGCCACATAGAGAGACATTCCCACAAGAAAGCAAGAGTAGGTCAAAGGCTCCTCTAGTGTTGGTATATGCTAACTTGTGTGATAAGATGTCTATACAGGCCTTGGGAGGATCTTCCTACATTGTGATCGTTGACGACTATAGTAGGAAGATGTGGATGTACTTTCTTCGTGATAAAGCTCAAGCTTTTGGTAAGATTAAACGACAACCAGAACTTGTTGAAAATGAACGAGGGAAAAGTGTGAAGAAGCTTGGAATGGGAGGTGGTGGTGAGCTCAACTCAGAGGAGTTGGAAGGCTTTTGCAAGTGCAAAGGGATAAAGTGTCAATCAGTGACACCTCACACATCACAACATGATGGTATTATGGAATACAAGAGTCACACCATTGTTGAGATAACAATGTGTATGAGAGAAGGCATGGGCTTTCCTTATCAAATCACAAATGCTCATCATGAAGTTTACATTGGTAAGAATCCATCAGTCTCACACTTTAGAATTTTTGAGAGTGTATGTTATGCTCTTGTCCTAGGTCAAAGAAAGAACAAGTTGGAACCAAAAAGCAAGAGATGCATCTTCCTAGGTCATAATGAAAAGCAAAGGGCTTTCATATTGTATGACCATGAGGCAAAGAAGATCAAAGGGAGCCGTGATGTGGTGTCTGTGGAGCAGCCACATGCAGTGGAGGACAAGAAAAGAGCTTCCACTTTATCATCAAGCGAAGGAGTAATTCATTATGTACCTAGCCCAAGAGTCATCCCTACCTATGAACAGGAGGAAGCATCATCATCAGATGGTGAGAAGAGAGTCTACCAACCTAAAATCACCCAAACAGATTGGTTGTCACTGGAATGGGTGAAGGAAAAGCTCTATGGTCAGAGTAATCCTATGCCAACAACTATTGAAGAGAAGGCAGAAGGACCAAGCAGATCACAGAGAATAGAGGAGCGCAAGTGGGCTTCTACTCGCATAGTCAGTATAGCCATGATGGTTGCGATTATGAAGGAAGTAATGAAGCCAATAATTGAAGATGAAGCATATGTAGATCCAACATGGAAGGAGGTTATGCAAGCCAATTGTGTCAGCTTAATGAAGAATGAAGCATGGGAGGTCACTAGCACCAAGTGGGTCTGGCAAGTCAAGGACATGATAGAAGGAATCTTGGAATGCTATCAAGAGACATTGGTAGCACAAGGACTTTCACTAGTGAAGGGTTTTGATTTTCAAGACTCGTTTGCTCTAATGATCACTATTTGCATCAAACTAATGGTAGCAACTCAGAGGAAGTGGGAAGTTTTCATGTTACATGTCAAATCGGAATGTTTGAATGTTGACCTCAAGGAGGAGGTACATGTGTCTCAACCATCAAGGTTTGAGGCTCCACATTCAAAGGACATACTATGTAAGCTAAAGAAGGCATCATATGTGATGAAACAAGCCCTAAGATCATTGTATGAGCAGATAGACATTGGGAGCTACATGAAGGTCTTTGGTAGTCTTATCTACTTATGGAGTACCATACAAGATATCAGTTTTCTAGTCAGACTTTTGAGAAGGCTTGGGAATAGACCTCATGAAGGAAATTCAAGAGTTGGCAAGCAAGTACACTTGAGAAGGATGGTGGAAACAGGCTACTATGCAACCATGAATAATGCAACAGGTACCCTCACCAAAGTGCTTACAAAGGATCTACTTCAAATACATCTTCGAAGACTTGGCATTGGGCCAAGAAGGTAGTTCACCTTTGGGTGGACATTGAGGGGGGGTGTTAGACATGGTCAATGCTCCACCCTCATGGAAGACTTGGCATCATGCCAAGAAATTGGTTCACCTTTGGGTGGACATTGAGGGGGGTGTTAGATATGCTCAATACCTCACCCTTATGTAGCACCACCATTGTTTGTAACACTCTATTTTGTAAGGCCCCCATTATGAGGAGAAGCCATGTGAGAGTGTTGGACATTGGTAGGTTCCTGACTTTGAGGTCAGATGAGGTCTAGTGTAGACCGTAGATGGATAGTTAGGAAGTTTACTTCTAAGCCATTGGATTTGGGATTGATCCGATGTGAGGATCAACCTAAATCAAGGGCTAGAAACAAAAGTAGTTTTCTTAACTTAGGGAAGGGTCTATTTAATATGGGCCATTGGATCTAGACTTGATCCTAAGTGTGGATTAAGCAAGATCAAGGGTTGCAAACAAATGGTTGTTGATCCTACCTTTCTACCATTGGATTTATCCCATAGATCAATGGTGGAGATTATTTTGGGCATGGATCAAGCTACCACGACCCTAGAACATGGGTAGGCTGACTTAGGCTTGGAGGACCTTATAAGGATGGTCCCCTTCCCATGTAGGATGATCAGTTTGTCTGTTTGGAACCATTAGGGTGTCCATCTTAGTACCCATTGTGTTGGCCTATAGCCCTTCACCTAGGTTCTATCTAGATCACCATCTAAGCTCCATATAGGGAGTGCATGGGTGGATAGAACCATCTATATGTTGTTTAGTGTTTGAGTCCCATTGTATTTGAGTTATGATTTTGAGTTGAATTGAGTTGAGTTCATGTTCTACTGATCTTGAGTCCACTTTCCATTACCACCATATCTCTTGTGTTATTCCCATAACTATATCTCTCTTTCTCTCTAACCTTGATCCTATATATGTGTTGTGGTAACTTCTACATGGTTTTAGAGTTACACCACTAGCCCACCACTCAATCATTATTCATTCATTTTCCTTTTTCTTACAAGGTGCACTAGGTACATCTCTCTCTCCCTGAATACAAACTTTACTTCCATTCTTTTCAAATTCGAGTGTGTTGTTTTGATAACTGCGTTTAAGTGTGTCTCCCAACCACCATAGCCACTCTCTTCCTAAGACTAGATCTGTCCTCTCCATATTCATAATTTGGAAGTCCATATGATCTGTATAGTCCTGCATCTTGACTTCCAAATTGGATACCATAGTATCCCATATTCTTTTATCTTGCCCTTGCATCATAGATACAATGTATTTATGTGCACTAGGCTACTCGGGAATCTTTAATTTCTTGACCAAAGCATAGTTTATAAAATTATGAGTAGCAGAGTCATCTATCATGACCTACACCTTGGTCCTGTATACACTACCATGGAGTTTAACTAGGTCATGTGGTCCAAACTGCGGTGACCACAATGACTGAGTCAAACAACAGGTGTGCTCTATATCCTCATGCATCACTTCCACTCCCTTGCAGCTAGAGCTTCCATGAATAGGAAGGGTCTGCACTAGGTGGACCGCCTTTTTACCCTTTTCAAGGGCCGTACTAGACTCTGGTCCCTTCTTCTTTTTTTCCCCCTTCTTGAGTGGACAGTTCCACTTGTGAATGGCTAGGAGATAGGCACCTAAAACACAGGTTCTCTCTTTTGGCCCTCTCAAATTGATCTGTGGACAATCTAGGCCCTTGTGATCTTTGCTTCTTTATAAAAACTTTATTTTTCCCAAAAGGCAACTTCTTCTTGAATTTAGTCGTACTAAGAGGCTTGAGAGGCTGATCCGTCTCCATAGGAGTATACTAAGGACGATTATGGTCCTCATATATATGTGCATACTTGATCGCCTCCTCAAACGTCTTAGGTGCCTTCCTTCTGACTTCCCTCTTTATGGCTTTATCAAAGCCCCTAACAAACCCTTTGGTCTTCTGAAAATCATCTAAGCCCTTAAGTTTCAAAATGATCTCTCTATAGTGGGATAGGTAGACTGAAAGAGGCCTACCTCTCTATGTAAATAAAAGTAAAAACAAAAATATAAAGACTGAGTTCGGATGAAGAATTAAAATAAAGAAAAACAAAATTAAAGTAAAAGAAAAATAAGAAAAGGTTTGATGGGGGTATGATAAAATGCAACCGTCCGAGGATCAAATTGCTATGCCGTTGGAAGACTATCACGGTAAGCCTAAACACCCCTAATTGCATGCGCTTCAGTGTTCAAATAGCGATGAGGAATTTATTCATCCGAGAAACAAACCTCCATGCATGTATTTAAAGGTGAGGTCACTCGATTGTAAGAAAAGATAACCTTCCAATCCTTAGAAGAGAAAGAAAGGTGGTAGGCGTGCAGAAAAGTTTCACCTTGGCTAGGAAAGAAGAAGAAGATGACTATAGGAGCTCGCAAGCTAAGGGTTGTATTGATTATTTCCTGATACTGTGACCGCTATGTATTGCAAGCCATGGATTGTATACATTACTGTTCCTCTAGCCCAGAGATAAGTAATCTACATTGACCATGAAAGTCTATTATATTCAGCTAATGTTTAATGACTACAGTGCATATATTCCCTCTAATATTTTAATGAGTTATTTATGTACTTTTACCAAGGAATGCATTATAGAATTACGAAACCTTTGAACGAATTCATTTGAATGGGTACATGGAGTTGATTTAAATCAAGATGTGCATGGATGTGGAAACATGCGTTATCTTTAGCTTTTGTGGATGAAGGCAAATAACAGAAGAATCTGAATCATCTACTGTTGAAAACTTTCTTGTTGTGACATTTTAAGCCATCTCCTTTTTATATTAATTTTGTTCCCCGGAAGAACGATGGGTCATTTGTGTGAACATACTAACTCCTGAAACGAGATCGATGTGCCATTTCAGCATCTGCTTCCTGAAAGAAACTTAGTTTTTGTGATGAAAATTAAACTTGGCATGAGCGAATTCATGCAAGCTGAATACTACAGCTTGTTCCTGCTATCTTAATTAAGGACTTGCTCTGCAATTGTTCTTGAGAACTTGTGACATTCCAAATTTTGGACATGTATTTATGCTCTTGTGCTGCAGCCGCTGCTAAAAAGGCAAATGTTTATGCCTATTGTTGGTGCAAAGTACTATGAGACATCCGAGGTCTTTGCGTTTTTAGCATGTCTATCTTCAGGTTGAAAATCTCCTATGGCTGCTAGACTGCTACATTGAAACATAATTCATAGTCATCAACAAACTCAAGTCTTCCAGTTGCCATTATGTGTATGCCTATTGACAGACGGACTGTATGCCTGCCATAGGTAATGCGTTCACACACAACATGATTGGAATAAATTTCTCGCCACTCGCACTAATGTACAAGTTCTGCAAAGTGCCCACAGCTATGAAAAGTACAACAATATTTACAGACAAAGAACCAAAGCTCGTGCATTGAAGACATGTTGTACTGAATTCGACCAAGTCATCCCTATAGATTAATTTGTTACAATCTCAATATGTCTCAAACTGCGAGCCTGGAGACTATATAAACACGTAAATGAAGACTACTCTCTCTTGAAAAGAAGAAGCTGAATTCTATAGTATAAAACCTTGACGAATAGGAAGAAGAAACCTCTTGGAACAATTCCTTACATTGTAGTCTGCACACAAGCATCCATGAATCAAGGGACAGTTGTACTTAAGAGGAATTAAAACCTTTGTATATCTCAAGAATCAGCCCGTTTTCTTTTCTCTCTTTCCCCTTTAGAAAGCCTATTGTGAATAAGGCAATGAATCAACTCATAATTTAGAAAAGTTTCGTTACTTTAGTAATTATGACATAAGGAGACCAATGGAGTTAAGACACTTGGGCGACAAGTGACCGTGGATACATTTCATCCTCAAAGAAGATCTAAAGACTTCTTGGGTCTTTAAGTTACTATAGATGTCTCGTGTAAAGTACTCCTTCCTTTGAATGCATGACACTGTATGGAGAGCCAAAGAGCATGATACACACAAGTATCCATATACCTTCTATTTCTCCCTTCTTTTCATGAAACCCGCGACAACGGGCTCCTCGGTTCTTCGCATTCCTAAGCATATTCAACTTGATGGGAGCCTCGCACATCAGATTGCAGCGATTTGGTCTAAGCTTCCTTGGAAGGTGGGCTCTCAAGCTCTGTCCTTGGCGACTTGCCTTCAGTAGGTTAGCTTGTATCTACATGAGGAGAGCACCTGAGGAGAGCACCTAAGGAGAGCAGCTTGCAGCCGATTTGTCTTCGGGAGATCGAGCGGAGTCTCCACGAGGGCATCGCCTCCTTCGAGCGACTCCTGGAGCATCGTCCCGACTGCGAATGAAGTGACTCACAGCTTGTCTATGCACAACAAGAGTTACCAGAGGTTGAGGATAGGTGCTTCGCCTTTTTCCACCACAAACAGGCTTTTCACTAACTTCATGTTGGTGATCGTGTGTCTAGTGATTTTTTCTCTGTGGTCCGATCTCGGCATGGGCGTAGTGGAATTAGACAGCTTTGCCGGTTGGATAGCATTATGGCTATAGAGCCTGGGGAGCTGAGAGAGATTGCCACTCAATTCTATTGCTCCTTGTTATCTGCGAAGACTCCATCTCAGACCTGGCAGGAGAGAAGATGTTGCGTCCTTCACCATGTGCAGTGTTTTGTGACTAATGAAATGCAAGCTTTGCTTCTTGCCCCGTTTACTGACAGTGAGCTTATTGATGCCTTGCGTGGTTTGGCTAGGGACAATTGCCCGGGTGAGAATGGTCTCTCGCCTAGTTTCTTTCTCCACTACCGAGGGATCATTGGTGATGGGATCAAACTTGCCTTCAAGGAGGTCATGGAGAGAGGTCACCTTCCCCCGTCTCTTGTCCAAGGTCTGATTTTTCTCATTCCCAAGGAGAGGGAGTACCTGGATGATATCAGCCACTACCGATCGATTATGCTTCTCAACTCAGCCTACAAAATTCTAACAAAGGCTCTGAGTTTGAGACTGTAGCCATTGCTTGAGACATTGATTCGCTCCACTCATATCATGTTTGTCAAGGGTCGTAGTATCCTTGACAACATCTTCGCTTTCTGGGAGGTTGTCTCCCTTGCCCGGATGTGCGATGAGCCACTTGCTATTCTGCTATTGAACTTTGAGAAAGCCTGTGATCGGGTTGATTGGGCTTTTCTTGAGGACACTATGTTGCGTATGGGCTTCCCCGCTCGCTCGATCTGGGGTGTGGCTTCCCTCTACTGCTCTGCCCATAGTCAGGTTCTTGTGGCCAGGGGCCGGGGGAAGAGATTCAGCATTTCAAGATGGGTTAGGCAAGGCAGCCCTATGAGGTTCTTGTTGGAAACAATGTCAAAAGAGAACAAAAACCCTAATTTCCAGCAACCCTAATTTTTGGTACTTGACCAATTTCTGGTCACAGAAGGTCAAAAATTTCTATTAGCTCATCAGATAGTACTTAAAGAGAGGTTTCATTTGGTATATACCATCATGTCATCGGAGGTCCATAAATGCAAGAAAACCCTAACCCTAATTCCGCTCAAAAAGATTTTTTGCATATTATGATTCCTCAAGTCATGAGCATCGAGGAAAGCTAACTCTCTTGCCTACCTGATGGCTAGATCAGGAGATCATTGGAGATTTTTTTTCTGCAAAAGCAATTTTTAGCCACCAAAAGCTGATAGCTTTTTTAAGTTTAATGCAAACTTTTTTTGTAACCCTAATTTCTATTCAAAAAGTTTTTTTTGCATATTATGATTCCTCAAGTCATGAGCATCAAGGAAAGCTAACTCTCTTGCCTAGCTGATGGCTAGATTAGGAGATCATTACTGATTTTTGCTCCAAAAAAAGTTTTTTGCCACCAAAAGCTGATAGCTTTTTTAAGTTCAATGCAAGATTTTTTTGTGCTTTTCGCAAGTTTTTCACCAAATTTTCGCCACAACAGACATTGTGTGAGCTAGGAAGACGACATCATCTCATTATATATAACAGGAAGCACCATTGGCCATGCTCGGTGGACTTACTTGCATAAGAAGGCCAAGGGCTTCTAGAAGATCTTCTTTTGTCTATTCGAAGACAATCGATTGCAACAAACACATATGATCCATCATCTTGCTTCATCATCGCTTGACATGGATCTTGATTCCTGTCTACCATGAAACATCTATCTTGGAATATTCGTGTGTTGGGATATAAATGATAAGAACAAACTGTGATAGAAAACAGTAGTGCAATTCATCTTCAGCACCTCAAACTCGTTTATCATTCATCATATTCATTAGCCAAGTCAGAGTCGAAGGGAGTAATAAACCTTTATGCTACATTTTCTGAGCCTTGACGATTGTGAGAACGGTTTATTGAAACTTGTCAAAAAAGAAAGAAAATTGTGCACTACATCTTTCAAGCCTTGATGTTTGTGAGAATCATGTGAAAAAGTTTATTAATGGAATTATCATTCCCCCAATTCTTATCCTTTGATAACTCTTTGAGAGAAGCCCAATTCATCACCTGAACGATGCCTTATTCTACTTGCTCTCTGGAGTAGACGCACAAGAGATTGCACCACCTCATACATTTGAGGATGGAACTCTGGGTTTGGCTGCACACAGAGAGCCATGATATCCGCTAATGACGAGCACTTTGACCAGAAGAGGGAGGTTGTAGCCATATGCTAAGCTTGAACCGTATATGCCGAAGTCATGAGGATTATGGTTACATAGTTTGGTGAAATAGACTGTCCATGCTCGCTCGAGAGACACTCGAGGACCATGTTTCCAGCTGCTATGGAAGCCACAAAGTCACCAAGCTCTACTCTGAGATATGCGAATGAACCATTGGCAACAAGGATCTCCACTGCGAACTCAGTATCGTAGAAGACAGCAAGCATTGCCGCAAATCCCACCCTGACAAAGGATAAAATAATGGCATGGCATGTATCTTTATGAGCCTCCACCCTAGACAACACAAAAATGCCTGCTGTGATGACGGTTCTGACCGCAAGCCATCCAAAGTCCCACCAATTCAAGGTTCGCTTCATGTCGTTCTGACTCCATGCCCGAGCACCCGTGCTCCCCCGAGTGCCTTTGTGTAGGAGATCCCTATGCGAGCACTTGGAACCTCTTCTGCAATAGGCGGCAATGGCTCCCATCAGCAAGGACGACTCCTTTCCAGGTCATTCTTTCTGCAACCTCTATGAATACACAGACACATCGGTACATACATTGCCTTGGTTCTCGAACATGACATTCACTCGAGCTTTGTTGCTTCTCTCCACCATCTCTACTCCTCAATCTTGTTCCCATCTTACTCTTCGTTGAGAATTGCATAAGGATTTCCCTCCATCACTCTGACACCACATGTTACACCTTCTGGCGATGCAAAGCAGAAGCTTAGCCATTCTTTCATTCACGCCATTTGCGATTGCTGAGAGAGAGATAAGGTAGAGAGAGAGAGAGAGAGGAATATTTCTTCGTAAACAAATCTGCACACTTATAAAGTGAAAGTGTGCCTTGCTTTTTCATTGGAAATGATGTCCATTATACAACAAGGAGAGAGGCTTTTAGCCAATCAAAAAGAGATAAGGGTTTAGCTAAGATTTCCTCTTTCTTGGAGAGGGTTCACATAGAAAATAAAAGCTCATAGCCAACACTAGATGCATAAGAACTCCTGCTGGTGATGCATGTTGTTGAGGAGATGCATTGTCTAAGCAAGAGCTGAAAAGAAAAGCACTTGGACAATAGGGAAGGAGGCAGAGAAGAAGAAACAAGTATAGAGGATATACTGAACGTGATATACTATAGTTTGCACATGTTATTACAGCACTAAGCTCACTTCTAGGCTAAGTTCCCATCCCTCAAGAGACCCGAGGTGAAGTTGGAGGAAGAAGAAAGATCTTGTTTAAACCTCAAAATGCAACTAGCCATCGCAGTCATTTTTGTAACTCCATTTTGGTCAAAAATTTTCCATGTTCATGTTGATGCAAACCTACATGTGGTGATTGTGAATACCATCTTGACCAATCAATTCACCATGCCAATAGTCTCTTCACAAAAGCAAAACAAAATTGGCAGAATATAAGGGGAGGCATTGCCTATTCTATTTGTTTTGCATGGATATTCAAAAACAAGATTTGTTAAGTTTCGTCTCAACAATATTAAAAAACCATTAGGCACTTAATTTCTTGCTTGATAAGCCTTGGGTATTGAGATGAGTACGGTGGTGGTCTTTACTCTTTCAAGAATTTAAACTTGAACAGGTACTTGATAAAAAGCATGTCATTATAAACCACCTACCTAGAATTCAAGCCAAAGGAACAAAATCAAATGCAATACAAGATGACTTCTAGAAGAGCTCCTTCTATGTAGGAACTAAAACTTTCATGGTATGGAGAGGTTTACCATTCATTGTCGATCAATAACTCTCCTATTCATATGTAACCTTGAGAGAAAAGAAGAATTCTTGTGAAGAGAAGTTACATACAACTAGTATGGATGAAACTCTAACATGTAATTTTCCTCATGAAATAGAGTGGGTTTCAAAAAATGCAAATGGTGATCATTTTAGAGGGCCCCTACATGGACACATTGCCCCTAATTGAATTGTTCGAAGTTCACAGCAATAGCCTTGCCTATTTTGAGATGTAGTGACTGATTCAAAAACTTATGACCCTATTAGAAAATATGCGTATTGGGGCAGCCTTCCACTATGGGCCCCATGTGTAATTTAAAATTGTGTGGTCAAAGCTTGGTCAAAAGGCTGATCAAACTGGTCAGAATTTGACTAAATTTTTTATTGCATATTGTGGTAGTACTCAATCAGAACTATACATTGACATATAACACTTGGGTATATGGCATGTGACGCAAAGTCAAAATCCAAACCCTAATTTTAGAAACAAGTATGAAAAGCACTTTCAAAAGTGAAAAGCATTATGCCACTTGTCAAAATCATATGGAACATGATATATTAAATCAACGGCTATTATTGATGCCACATAGGCACATCGAAAACAGAAGAAAAGCCTGAAAAGAAGGTGCCCAAGATTTACCCCATCACCATGTTATGAGACATAAAATCACTTATGGAGTGCTCTAATTGAGCTTGTGGAGGACGAGGTCTCTTCAACTTGGAGAAGTAGAGTTGTGTGTTCTTTATCATCTTCAAGGTGTGCAACAACTTGAAGCTTATCTATTTGGAGGAGATCATATTCATCTATGGAGATTGTGGAGTTATCGACAACTTGTATATCTTAAAGATTCTTTATTCCATCTTGTAAATTCATGTACTTCATCATGAAATGTAATGAACATATAGAGCATGGCTCCTTTTATCTTTCTCATTTTTGTCTATTTCACATCTTATCTCTATTTTCTCTTTGTCTCTATATTGATTGTGGGCCTAAAAGCCAACAATTGGTATTAAAGAAGAATAATTTAGAGTATATAGACAATTTGGCTACATGTAGAAGAGTTAAATTTTCATGGAAGATGCACATCAAACTCAATCTTTATTCAGGAAAAAAATACAAATGATCAGATTATATGAAGATGCTGAATAAATTATTGAAGACATATACACTCCAAGAGGCGTCACATCAGATTTGGTAGATTACAGCTAATATAGTAGCAAAAAACGGTCTGTATATGCTAGAATACTTGTTGGATTTGCAAATTGGAGAGCATTGCTTCCTTATTTACCTATAAAGTAATGTTCAAATTTCTAGTCAACTTTCATATGCTCCTTGGAGGTTTGTCACTCAACCATTTATGCGTGAGCAAGCATCTACAACTTGGTGGTCATGGAGGAAGAATTCTCTAAGGAGGAGGGGTTTTATCTCTAAATTCAAAACCTTATGGTGGACTTATAACACCTTCTCATATTTGTGTGTGTACAATAGGTGAAGTGAGAATATATGACCTTGGTTTGAAAAGGAATGGATAACCTTGATAATCTTGGGACTATGTTTGAGTCTATATCCTATATCAACATAACAACCTTTAATTGTCTCTATCCTTCCAAGTAGTACTTGGAGTCGGGGATGTTCGAGTTCTTTGTGTGATGTGTTGGAGGAGAGGTCTTCATGAAAAAGGTCCTTGTGCGTGCTTGTAGGATACTTTGCATGATATCTGAAAAAATAGAAGTACCTAAACTTAATGACCACAAAATTAACAAATATACCTACCTGGAATGGTACCTTAGTGTCAGGTTAAGAGGGGATTGCTAGAAAATATGCATATTGGGGCAGGCTTCCACTAAAAACCCCACCTTCAAGTTAAAATTTTGTGGTCAAAGCTTGGTCAAGGGATGGTCAAACTGGTCAAAACTGGTAAAACTAGTCAAAACGGTGAAAACTTGACTAAAAACTTTTATTACATATTGTGATAGTACTCAGCAAGAGCTATCCATTGATATATGACTGTTGACAATTGGGCATATGGCATGTGAAGCAAGGTCAAAATCCAACCCTAGTTTCAGAAATAAGTGTGAAACGCAATTTTAAAAGTGGAATGCAATATGCCACTTGTCAAAATCCTATGGAACATGATATATTAAATCAACGGCTACTATTGATGTCACATAGGCACATTAAAAACACTATCTTCATCCTATTTAATGAGGACATGCACATCTAGATATAGTATGGGCATATTATATTGCATTCAAGGATACTATTGGTTGTACCCCATTTTAGTTGGTCCTTCGATGGAGGCAGTTGCTCCATTTGAGTTCATATACAGATCTCTTTGTTTTGTTTCTCTTCAACAAAACAATGTAGCTAATGTTGGCACTGCTCACATGGCAAGAATGCACATCATAGAAGGACATGTTTTTCAACTAGTAAGATCTTTTGCTTTGAGTTACAAGGGTGAAAGGCCTAGGATGATTGCTCTTTCCAAGGAGGCTTTCTGGTACTTGTGTATCAACCCTAGCTTTTCAACAAGAAGAGAAAAGAGCTTCTAATAAAACAGAAACGGCGATGCAAGGCATTGCAGATCTTTCCTCAACGAGTTGGAATGCCAACACTTGACAGTGAACTGCTATCATTGATAAATGGCTCCGAACTGAAGCAATACGACCAATTTTAGCTACTTTCCTTCCATTTTCTCTCTTTCCTCTCTTTCTATTTTTTCATTCGGAATCCCCTAAATATGCATTTCACCTTTCTTCTTTTTGTCCAGATTTCGAATCTGCTTTTCATGTACTGTTCTCTTTTGTTCCTTTTTTTTTGGGCGATGTGCAACAATGACGTATCCAAGGGCCAAAATCAAAAAGGAAGGGGCATTTACCAAAATAAAACAAAACAAAATCATTCTCATCATTGATTTTATTTCAGCAATTCCCTTGATGTTGTATTTCAATTTGCCTTCTTTTCTTGAGGTCTTTCTTTCAAGAAGCTCTCGGTAATTCTTGTGGTTGTTGACAGAAATCCTTGTCAGGATAGCCTAAAGAAATCTGCAACATGCCTACCTCTGCTGCCTCTGAGTTTCCTCACCACATTGTACAATCATTCCTTACTATTCCCATGGTGTTTCTTCTTGCTGTCAAGTGCTTCTTTATATAACTGATTCTGGATCAACTGTGAATGGTATGAGAAGGGTAAGATTGTTGCTAAAGTGTCACTATGTGCTCATGACTGAAAGCATGTCAAATGTATGAATGGATGCCAAATGCACGAGTGACTTCCACTGCTAACCATTTTTCACCGAGCTTATTGCAGTGGCAAAACATTCTCTCAAATTCTCTGAGCTGCAGCTTCATGTGATCCATGTCAACTTTCAATGCATGATGGACCCTGAATGCATTATCCCAACCTTCTCTCCGCAAAGCTGTCAGATGCATAATAATCCTGCTGGTGATGCATGCTGTTAAGGAGATATATTGTCTAAGCAAGAGCTGAAAAGAAAAGCACTTGGACAATAGAACAGGAGGCAGAGATTTTTGCACTGATGCATAGGCAAGCCTTTCTTGGCACACCAAACAATAACGATGTTCCTTTTCATTCTCTTTCATTATTGATAAGCCTTTGAAAATATTTCATATGCCCAATAAAAGGCATCATATGAAATCCTAGCATAATCAAAAAGCGTCTTTGCAAGAGCATGGAACTCAGGCAGCTTGAAATTAGCAAAGGGGCAACTCCTCCCCAAGTGAAGCTCACATAAAGGTGAAAGCTGAAAAACTATCCTCTTTTCTTAGTAAAGAGAACACGGAAGGTTTGTCTCTGAGGTACCTTTACCCAAAGCATGAAGATATCTTCTATAATCTCTGGAAATGAGATATCTGACACATCAACAGCTTTGGAGAGATTTGTGGCCCTACTAGTTATGTGCTGATCTGTACACTTTTGTGACAATGTATTCATATTTGCTTGTTGTTAGTCCCGGCTAGAATAGCAATCACGATAAGAGTATGTGCAGAACGATAACTACACTTGGACATAACTTTCTTTGCAGTGGACCAGCTTGCTGAAAATATAAAGGACCTCTGCAATATGTTATTAATATGTCTCACTTTTCAGCAGCATTTCCCAGTTCTCGCCTTCAGAGCTCTTACCATCGATTTACCTGAACTAATCTTGACACTCGTTTCAGTTGAAGCATGCCCAAGAATCTTGAGGCCAAGATAATAATGGACCTTCGCCTCTAATCCTGGACCATTGATAGTCAGGCATAAGCAAAAAAAAAATTTACTCTTGCAACATCCT
Organism: Ceratopteris richardii; assembly: GCA_020310875.1. Lineage (NCBI taxonomy): Eukaryota > Viridiplantae > Streptophyta > Polypodiopsida > Polypodiales > Pteridaceae > Ceratopteris > Ceratopteris richardii. The sequence goes on from CM035433.1 coordinate 36,505,182, forward strand.
TAGATCAGACAAATCGATGTCACTAAGGTTATTGCAGCATTCACTGGTAAAGTCTTACCACTTCTGGCTTTATTGGCGTTGCGAAATTGGGCATTGACCTCAGATGTATATCATTACCTGCAACTGAGAGTTCATCATCATTCTCTTTTACAGCTTCATCTCGAAAGAGGTTGTGCAGCACTAACGACCACAGTTGACCTACTGATATTGGTGTATCTCTTGTGAGGAGAATGTATGCTGCAAACTGCAAAGACAACGAAGGAACCTGCAGTAGTGGAGATACTTTCAAAAATGGAAATCCGGAGTTCTTTCATTGTTTTCCCGTGAAATACGATTTGCATACCATGAGCACTTGAGTGCCATGAATGCATAAGCTTAATTCATCTTCTTCGACAAATATTGCTCGGGAACTCGCATATGCATCAAAAAGCTCCACATTTTTCCCTCAATGGTACAATCCCACCTTCTGCATTATGTTCCACAAATTCAGCCTCCAGAACTTCTACAACTCGCCAAAAATTTAACATGTCCTTCTCACAAAGGATATCAATTGTTGCCCTCAGCATCAACTATCTGTCACCGATTCCATTTGTCCTTGTGGTTGTTTAGTTCCACTCAGCCTGACCATCAACTGGGTGGCCGTTTGCAAGTCTTTTTCATCTACTGTCGTCCTGGTTGCCTCGACGCATGCTTGTCTTCTCCCTCAGATGCTGGTCCATCACTTGTGTGCCATGTCACATATTCATATTCTACTAATCTTTCGCTCCTTAATCCCCCAAAAATCTCAACCAAGAAGCAGCCATCATCTATTCTTCATGGAGAAGCCGATAGACACACCAATCAACGTATAGCTGTCTGCTCCACCCTATTCAACTTCCATAATTTTCTTGACACATCAATCTATTTTATGCACCCTCAAATTTTTGTCATCACATCATCTGATTTCAGTCTGGTAATTACCATTTCAGCTTTGTCCAATTCAATGCACAAATAACGTATGGACCCCATTCAACTTCGTCTAATTTTGTTGACAGAGCAATCTTTTTTATGCACACTTGAATTTTGGTAATTACATCATCTGATTTCAATCCAGTAATTACCATTTCAGCTCAATTCAGTGCACAAATCACATATAGCTGCTTTGTCTAATTCAACCCACCCCATAGTTGCCTTCTGGAATTCTAGTTGTCCTCTACAGATCTTATCACCCTTACTAGTTGTCGTTAAATACTAATCGCCCTTCAGTATAGCCATGAGAGACTCACCAACGTAGTTGATCCCAAAGCAAGTTTGACTCCTCTACTTCATGTTCTAGTCTATCTTGGTTAGGCCTGCAATCAAGTCGCGATCTTCACCTAATCATTGCCTCTTGATCCATCTTTCCTGTCATGCTGTCATCTCTCTCCACTCCCTAAATTTACCCACAATCCAACCCATGATCGAACTCGAAATTTTTTACCATGTTTCTCTTTGTCTATCTATGTCTTCATAGTTTGTGCGATGTACCCATTAACTTAGGACACATCTAGGCTCTCCTTAGCCTTCTCTCAAGGAACATAAATTAGTCTAACCCAAAATCCTTTATCTATAAAATAATCTACATAATAAAACAAAGAAATATAAGCAATAGTAAGCATTGAATTTGTAATGTAGAGAGTGGGAAGCACTCAACTAACCGTAGAAGGGTAAACATCTTTCGCTTATTTGTTAATCGTTGAGGGTATTTACATCGGACCTCATCCAAGATGTCTCTTGTATCGTTTTCTCTTTCCCATTCTCATCAATTGTCACGTGACTCATGTATCGTTTTCTCTTTCCCATTCTCATCAATTGTCACGCCAGGATGCCTTAAAACTAAAAATCTGTAAATATGCAAATTGGAAATGCATTCAACCGATTCTCTAAGAGAAGGAAGGATTCTAGTCTTTCCTTGAGCCTTTGCACCTTAGCTACCCATAAAGACATTGCTTCTTAGGGTCAACATAGTGTCCCTTTCACTCTTAGAGGCTTTCATATCCTCTATATAATGGGTTCCAAGGCTAAAGTCAAAATAATAAATAATTAAAGCATATAGAGATAGAGATAAGCAGACTATTATTTGCACATGGATCGTGGTGAAGATACACTATTATCTTCTTTCCCACTCTCACTTTTGCCACAAATGAGGATGGCTACTCTAGGAATTGGTATGCCATTGATTGTAGATGCATTCAACCATCCCTCTATTAAAAGGAAAGATTTTGATCTTTCCTTGGTTTTGCCAATCTTAGTTGCCCAATAGGACACTACTTTCCATGATCAAAAGAGTATTCTGCTCATTCTTCGAGGCCTTCATACCTTTTGCTCGATAGCTTCTAAGACTAAGGTCAAAGTACAAAAGAATTAAAATATGTACGGATAAACAAATAACTATATGCACATGAGACGTGGTGATATTCATCCTTTTTAAAAGAATCAACATTTCAAGTGTGTCCTAGGCTTGGGCTCCTAGTCAGTCGTTGATATTATATGGTTTTCAATACTTAGGGATAAGATTGATTTACTTTCCCAAGTATAGGAAACCTTTTTGTGCCCTAATCTTTATAAATATTTTGTCCCCAAAGAGAATTATTCTAATCTAAGGTGCCATTGATTCATTAAAGTTCATAGGGATTATATATTTATATCTATACAAATTAATGAATGGTTTCATCTTTGTTGGAGTTAGACGTCTGCGGAAGCACGCGAACAGCACAAAGAAGAAGAAGAAGCTTGGAGCACAACACTCAATACTGAATGTATTACCACTAGAATGTACAAAGATAAGTAGCCCGTTGGGGCAATAGGCGTATATTCAAGCCGGGGGAAAAAACCTCCTAAAGAGGGAAAAAAGTGCCCCGACGGTCCTAGTGTGCTCACACACATCACTACCTAAATATATCAACAAACCCCCCCTGGGAGTGATGCGGTGAACATGGATTTGGCACTCATGTATAAGGAAGTGCCAAGCTATGTGGAAATCACTCCACAAAAGGAAGTAAGCCCAAAGCTTTGTGGAAAGCTTCAAACTTCTCCCTCGGCACAACCTTCGTGAAAAGGTCTGCAATGTTTTCCTATGTGGGTACATATGCCAAGCTGATCTCCCCAACAGAGAACCTCTCCTTGAGATAATGATAATGCACCTCAATGTGCTTAGTGCGAGCATGGAACACAAGGTTCCTCACAATTGCCAATGCGCTCTTGCTCTCAATGAATATGGTCGTGGAAAAAGACTAACCAACACCCAAAATCAACCATAAGGAGTCTGAGCCACACACACTCAACAGTCGTTGTGAAAGCTGCCCTATACTCAGCCTCACAATTGGAAGTGGCCACAGTAGGCTGCTTCTTGCTCAGCCAGGATATGCATGAGCTACCAAGCATGAAGCAAAAACCACTAGTGGACACACAAGTATCATAGCAACCAGCCCAATCAGAGTCAGTGCAAATCTGGCGGTAGTGATCCCCCCTTGGGATAAAACAACCCAAGTAGTCGAGTACCACTCAAGTAGCGAAAGATGCGCTTAACTGCTTGCCAATGTTTGACTCCTGGGCAATGCATAAACCTACTCATCTGTGAGACAGCAAACTGAATATTTGGCCGACTAATGCATAAGTAAATCAAGCATCCAACAGCCTGCTGATAGAGAACAACATCAAATGCATCTCCAACATCATGAAGACTCGGTCGTAAATATGTCTCCATAGGAGTGGCAATAGGTTTACAGTCTTCAAGGCCAAAATGCTGCAATAATGTGTCAATATATTTCGTTTGAAACAAAGTCATTCCACCATCAACGTGCATAAACTGAATGCCCAAATAATGATGCAAATGCCCCAAATCAGACATCTCAAATGAGGCATGTAAATCAGCCTTGAAATCAGCAATATGCTTCTCCTGAGGACCAGTGAGCAACATGTCATCAACATACACTACAATGATCAGAAGTACATCATTAGCACGCTTGACATATAAGGTGCTCTCAATTGGAATGTTCTCAAAACCATGTCCAATGAGATAGGCATGTATCTTCTCATATGAAGCATGTGGTGCTTGCTTTAAACCATATAATGGCTTCTTTAACCTGCACACCTGGTTTTCATGCCATTTCTACACAAAGCCACAAGGCTGAAAAACATACACTTCTTCATGCAAGTCACCATTTAGAAATGCAGTTTTAATGTCCAACTGATATACATTCCAACTATGATGGGCTGCAAGTGCACAGATGCTACGAACAGTAGTCATTCGACAAGTAGGAGCAAATGTTTCATCAAAATTAATGCCTCTTTCTTGGGCATAACCCTTTGCAACAAGCCTAGCCTTATACCTGTCAACTGTACCATTAGGTTTATGCTTCAGCTTGTATACCCACTTAGTGCGAATGGTCTTCTTGTTGGGAGGCAAGTCACATAAAGACCAAGTACCATTCTTCATTATAGCATCATATTCAAATTGCATAGTAGCCATCCAATTTTCTGAATTTTGTGCTTCATCAAACGAAACAGGCTTAGTCTTATCACAGAGACTAGATGCAGCCATAACATAGCAATCTGATGCAAAAGAGGCACTATGAGAGCCTGATCGAGTATGATATGACAGAGGTGCATCTAATTTGTTGTCACGCAAAGTCTGCACCATCCATTTTGGCATACTTTTTGCCTCCTCAATATCAGCTCTCTCATCAACAGGTGCATCATGTAAATCTGCATCAGAAATGGGATGACCTACATCATCACATGAAACCTGCAAAGGCTGAAAAGTTGCTTCATTAGGACCAACACTAGACTGTCCACCTGTAAAAAGAGGCAGCAAAGTATCATACATGTCTTTGGAGCTAACAGATGTCTCCTTAGTACATGAAAGTAATGGCTGAATAGCATCTTCCACAAAAACAACATCACCGCTAACCAGAATGCGTTTAGTCTATGGATAATACAGACGATAGCCTTTACTTTCAGAACTGTACCCATCAAAAATACATTTTACTGCTTTATCATCCAATTTTTTGCGATGTTGTTCAGGCACTAATGCATATGCCAAACAACCAAAAACACGCATATGAGCAACAAATGGCTTGCGATCATGCCAAGCCTCATATGAAGTGATAGACTGCAGTGCTTTAGTGGGACACCTGTTAAGTACATGTGCTGCACACATGACAGCCTCAAGCCAGAAACTATGTGGTAAAGCCTGACTCTTGACCATACACCTCGCCATCTCCATGAGTGACCTGTTCTTTCGTTCAACAACTCCATTTTGTTGAGGTGTATATGACACTGTACATTGGTGTTTTATCCCACGTTCAACCAGAAATGCATTAAAATCAGAAGACATATATCCCCTCCCTGATCAGAATAGAGGGTGCCCAATTTATATGCTGACACATTTTCAGCCAAAACCAAAAACTGTTTGAAGCACATGAACACTTCGGACTTTACCTTCAATGGATATACCCATGCATGCCTGGAAAAATCATCGATCAAATTCACGAAGTAAAGATAATTTCCAAAAGAAGGTGTCTGCATAGGGCCATAGACATCACTATGTACAAGTTGCAATTTCTGAGTAGCCCCAACTGAACCATCTTTTGGAAATGAGGAACGCTTCATTTTTCCCAAAATACAGCCTTCACATACATGTTTACAAGGTGCCTCAAGACCTTTGGCACAAAAAGACAAAATAGCCTACACCAGCACTGCGATAGTGCGTTCGGAGGCCGAAATGAGCTCAGATCGCGATTTCAACACCACACAGCAAAGCTGTTTTGATCTCAGAAACACGTTGAGTATGCTCACCAAAATCGTGCAATTCTAAGACTGCAATCGAAGAGGAGTCGACAACGCCCTAGATGAAGCGGCGACTTGCTCTGATACCAATTGTTGGAGTTAGAGTCTACGGAAGCACGCGAACAACACAATGAAGAAGAAGAAGCTTGGAGCAGAACACTCAATACTGAATGTATTACCACTAGAATGTACAAAGATAAGTAGCCTGTTAGGGCAATATGCGTATATTCAAGCCGGGGGAAAAAACCTCCTAAAGAGAGAAAAAAGTGCCCCGCGATCCTAGTGTGTTCACACACATCAGTACCTAAATATATCAACAATCTTCATACTGCTATGATAAGAATATGTATAAGCATATTCGAGAAATGGTAAGATTTGGATCCATCATTTTCTTTTTGAGTTCATAGAATCTTGAAGTATATCATTGATTATGAAGTTCTACCATTTCATTTTCTTATACCTTTGATGGTGGTAAGATATGGAAAAAAGCCAAATTTCTTAAAATTAAAAATAGAACTAAACTTGGTATCTTGTTCTCCAATGATCCATCAAGGTAGTCTATGCATGCCTAATAATTTTTTGATAAATTTCATAGCTAGATCACATAAAGTTTAAGTCTTCTTTACTAGGATCAAGTTGCTATCTCTACAAGATCATAAATTAATACCACAATACTTTCATAAACCACTTGAACTAAAGGATTCTAGCGATTATAAACTTATGACTAATATGCTATTCATTTCGATCGAGGAATTTCTAAGGCTTGGAACTTCTAGGATGTAAGTCTTCTTTTACCTTTAAAATGTTGATAAGAAAGATATTGCCTCATGTAGTTCTTTGTATCCAAAGGACCTCCTTTCTGATAGTATTATCTTCTTGCATTCAATAAAGTCTTATGGTATATTGGATATCAT
>CM035433.1:36516903-36524403 GCA_020310875.1 Ceratopteris richardii
CCTCAATGATATAGAAGGAGCTAAAACCTGGGAATCAAAATCTATGATTCCAAATTGATAGTAGAGTGTGCTAGGTGTCTAAAATACTAGATGCTCAAAAAGTAGAAAACTAGTCTCTGTGCTTCCTATCTAGCATTTACACCAATAAATTGTAGTCCTTGCCTTGGGCATACTATAGGAATCCCTCTGAGGCCCAATGAGTCCAGATGTGTGCAACATAAGTACTCGGAATATCCTCAGACTCCCTATGCCTAGACCTTGACCACTAACTTGTGACGACTTGTCACCTGTAAAGACCTTGCGAGCTTGCTCTTGTCTCCCTAAAATAACCACTTATAGCTTGTCACATGGTATAATCGTGCAAAATCACTTACTCCACTAGAGTAACAAAAATAATATGCTCATCCAAAACAATTGGACTATGTCCCACTCTCTATGGAAGAATACTAAAAAGAAATGGAAATCTTTTCCAAATAGTGTTTAATTAAAAAGTCTCATCATGATCCAAATTATAAATCCAAGATAACAATTTGTCAATGATCTAGACTATGGACGAAGATGTCAATCTATCAATGATTCAAATTATGCATCAAAATCTCAATCCGTCACATCCAAACTATGGAACAAAATCTCTATATTATATCATATATAATAATCCAAACTATGGATCAAAATATCTCGCATACAAAGTAAATCCCAATATAATTTGTGGAACAAATTCCACCATGCTAAGTGAAGACGTGCTAAGAAAGTATAGAAGCTAGTGGAACTACCATTGCCTTCTCAATAATAACTTGCAAGATGTTCCAAGTGGATGAAACTTACTTTTCCTCTGACCACCATCTGATCACCACCATGATCAAATCATTCCCAACTAGGAGTGAGGTGTCTTAAGTAAACTACTATAATCTGGCACTCCCATATATAATGAGGACCATAACATGAGTCCACCAAATACATTGAAAAAAAAATGGTAAGTAGATGTATGCACACTTATAGCCCACTAGGCTAAGCATCTAGCTCACCTCATACACACTATGTATGAAACATGGCCTATCCTCAGGCATACCAAATAAAGTAGTACGTACTCTATGAATTTTTTCTTAATGCAATTGCCTATTCACAGTTCTTTTGTGCAAACCTTGCCTTTCTGCTTCTAGGTTAATTGCTTGCGGACTTGCCTTGTTTGCAATCACATACATAGTGACTGTCTCAACTGCCTCTCCATTGTCTAATAATAAGAATATCATATGAATGAATTACAAATCATATTAAAAATACAATCTCAGAGACTTCTCCCATACCATCTGTCTTACATCTAGGTAGATTAAGGTCGAACACTTCGCTCAAAACAATAAGAATAAATCGATGAGGACTCATAATCATAAATAATAATAAATGAAATCATGAAGTGTTTATGAAGTGTTTCCTTCCCTCTATGGAAAGAATATTCATTCCTATGACTCTATCACTCATAACTATTTGTAACATCAACTCCTCTTGAGTCGAGAAATGAGAAACTATATAATAAATCAACTCAACTAGAGTTGTGAAGGATGCAGCTTGCATCAAATATCAAATCAAGTGACTTGAGTCAAATATTAACTCACAAGAAATGGGAATTTATACAACTTCTATCAATCCAAAATAATGAAATGAGAAAAACTACTAAAGTTCTCCTGTTTCATGCTTTGATGGCACTATATATATTCTTGAAAATTTTGACAGAGTCTCCTCTGTCCTACTAAGAGTGGTCACCATAAATCAATGATCAATAAACAAGTATCTAGGCATGGCTAGCCCATTGTGATCACACCTTATACAAAAAAAAATAAAATCATAGAAACCTGTGGAAAATCTTTTCCTTTCAACAATAGCATATTAAAGCTTAACTTTAACTTACTTTTACTAGTTGAAAACTTATGAAATTTTCTAGCTTTATATAGCTTCTCTCAAGCTTTAATTAGGATAAAAAATCACTTGATTTGGACATCTACTCAGATTTTTATCACCATTTCATTGGAAGGGTCAAACACTTGATAACTAACTCTAGAAATGTATAGGGTCATCTTCTTGAAGCCTTTAAATTGGTCAAACAAACTCCAAATTTCATTTTCTTTGTTCCCGAATCAACTTATCTAGTTTGCTAACAAAAAATTCAGCTTAAAATTCAATCAAATACTCATTCAAATGTACCATTTTATCTCTGCTAGACCTGTGCTTAGGTGAGCCTAAAAATAGTACAACTATACTATTAGAATATCTTCTAACTATGAAGATAAATTCTAAAATCTTTGAATTTTAGGTATACTATAGGATCTATATTGGAGTAGCTTCTCCAAGAAAATTTTTTGAGATTGGACCTTCCAATATAAAACAACCATTTATTCATCAAACACATGTAGAAATCTTTGGCAAATCCTTGCCAGAGATTCTTTTGAGAAGAATAGGCCATTTGATCTATCAATTGTGAAAGAACTTGGAGAAGCTTGTAGGAGGTAGAACAGTGAGTTGTGAAGCAACAAAGTTTGGTCCAGCCAACTGGCACAAGACCAGCCCTTGAGCTTATGGAGACTCAAATAGACCTTATAGGCATGCGATAAGTGCAATAAAATGCACTATGTACTTTAGAGCATCAAGGAGAAAGAGTCGATACAAAACAAATAGGTTTGCACATCAACTAGCTCAAAAAACTTACTATCTTTGGAAGAGATAATGAACTTCAAATGCTCATAGCGACTAGCGTGATTAGAAGTGGAAAAAAAACTTTTTATGGGAGTGATACACATAGGGTCGAGTGTATATAATGCACAAGAGTATAAGGAATAAGCAAAATATGCTATAGGAATGAATCAAACACTCAACGGTGGTACTTCCTATTTTCCAAGAATATGCAGAGATTGACCCCGAGACAAAGAAACTCAAATTCTCCCAACCTACTAAATCAAATGCTATGAAAATTTAAAGGCATAAACTAGACTTTAACATCTTTCCAATGAGCCATCTTGCATCTAGTTTCAAGCTTTGTAGAGAGAGCAAAAGCCTCTGCAAGATTACTATTGGCGAAGAAGATGATGCAGAGAAATGAAGGAGCAAGACAATGATGGTCACAAGTGTATGTATATTGCTTCCGGTACAAGTGATTTTAAGTCTTTATATAGATTCTAGAAGTGATCCACGACTTCTACAAGTGGATTTTAGTTCAAATGAAGACAGTAAGAGTTGTTGGAGGGAATCAATTCACTTTCCTACAATCTAGGAAAAATGAAGATCTAATTTGATCTACTTTTAAGTGATTGATTGATTGATTGAATGCAACTCAACCACCATAAATTCATGGTATTTGGGCTCTCTTTTTATCCTTTTACATGTCTAAAGCTCTATGCTTTTACAATGGTAAATGAACCATCAAAAATCTCTCAAAAAAATTACAATAAATGAGCATAAGTAAAAGAACTCTCAACCGGATGTTTTCTCGATGTAATTCAAGCGATAGCTTTTGATGTAGATCAAATCCACCTCAAGCATAGTGTAAGCTTGATGTTCTAACAGTTCCCCCTCAACCTAAAGTATGCTTCAGTCTTCATTCTCTTATAGGTTGAATACCTACCATAGCTTTGAATCTACAAAGGTTTATTCCATCAAGTGCCTTCGTCATCATATCTACTTCTTGCTTTTCATTAGGAATAAAAGAAATGCCAGTCTCCCTTGCAATGAGCTTCTCCCTGATGAAGTGGTAATGAACCTCTACGTGTTTGGTTCTTGCATGGAAAATAGGGTTTGCTGCTAGATGTATGGAACTTACATTATCTCCAAATATGTGAAGTCCCAAATCTATATACAATGCTTTTAACCATATTGCCTCTTGAGTTGCTATGGCCAAACCTTTGTATTCTACTTCAGTTGAGGATAAAGCAACTATTGGTTGCTTCTTAGAACTCCATGACACTAGCTTTGAACCTGCGAATGCTAAGTAACTAGAAGTGCTTCTTCTATCATCCTTAGCTCCTGCCCAATCTACATTTGAATAGATTTTTATATCCAAATCTGAAGAGTAAGGATAGAATATACCTTCATTGATTGTACCTTTGCGATACTTAAGTACTCTCTTAGCTGCATCCATGTGTGGTCTTCTTGGAGAGTGCATGAATTGTCCTAGCACTTCGACACTATATGAGATGTCTGCCCTTATATGAGTAGCATATATCAAGCTACCTACCAAGCTTTGATACTCTTTAATGTCTTCAATTTTCTCACCTTCATGAACACTAAGTTTATGATTCATCTCCAAAGGTGTACCTGCAGGTTTTGTGTTGTTGGTTTTGAACTTGAGAAGAAGATCCTTAATGTATCTCCTCTGAGCCAAATGCATTCCTTCATCTGTGTATATGACCTGCATACCTAGGAAATATGTGAGCTCACCTAAGTCACTGATTTTGAACTCCTCTTGCATGTGTCTCTTGATCCTTTGAATGCCATTCAAATCATCATCTATCACAATAATATCATCTACATATACACATAGATAGATAACCTCATTTTGATCCCTTTTGATGAATAGAGAAGGATATGAGCTGGTAGCTTTGAACCCTTGATCTTTAAGATATGTAACCAACCTATAATTCCAAGCTTTATGAGCTTGTTTCAATCCATGCAATGCTTTCTTAAGTTTGCAAACATAAGTTGCATGATTAGGGTTTTCAAAACCTGGTGGTTGTGACATGTATACCTCTTCACTTATCCAACTATTTCAAAATGCATTTTTCATACCAAGTTGGAGGAGTCTCCAATTCCTTGCAGCAGCTACACTTATCAATGTCCTGATTGTAGCCATCTTTGCAATTGGTGAGAATGTTTCCTCATAGTCTATACCATGAGTTTGTGAGCATCCTTTGGCAACTAATCTTTCCTTGTACCTGCAAACTGATCCATCTGAATTTCTTTTAACTTTATATGTCCATCTGCAACCAATTAGCTTTTGATTTGGAGACATTGGAACCAAATCCCAAGTATCCATCTCCTTCAATGCATCTATTTCTTTTTTCAAGGCCTTTTCCCAATTACAGTTTTCCTTTGCCTCTTCATAGGTTGATGGTTCTTTTGAAATTGAATCTTTTTCCAAGTAGATTGAATGCTTTGTAACAAATATGGAATCATATCTATACCTTCCTGGTTGTTTCTTCTCTCTTGTTGATCTTCTTGGTGCTTGTTTGGAGCATTCTCCAACCTCTTACATCTTTGCTTTGCCTCTTGACTTGCATAGTTTGTAACCCTTTTCTCTTTCATCTTGGTCATCATCTGTATCACTTCTTGGATCCTAGACCTGTGTATCTTGCTTGCTTCATAATTGATGCGAATCAGAATCAAGATCATATGGTAGAGTTATCTTTTGTTTGGCTTCATCATACCAAGACCTGTGTTCTTCAAGCAAAACATCTCTACTTGTAGTGAATTGCTTGGTTGAAGGATTATAGAACCTGTAACCCATGTGAGTTGAATCATATCCAATAAACATTGCCTTTGTTGCCCTTTCATCTAGCTTAACTCTTATTACATGAACATAAGCTAAAAAACCAAACACCTTGCAATGTCCAAGACTAGGTCTTCTTCCATGCCATGCTTCATAAGGAGTCATACCTTGAAGTGATTTGGATGGTAGTCTATTGACAAAGTACACAACAGTTGAAATAGCCTCTACCCATAGATAATGTGGCAACTTCTTCTCTTCAAGCATTGTTTTGGCTGATCCAATCAATGTCTTGTTTCTCCTCTCTACAATTCCATTCAGTTGAGAAGAGTACCTGGTAGTCACTTCCCTTTTGATACCTTTATCCTCCAAGAACTCATCAAACTCTTTGGAGAAGTATTCCTCCCCTCCATCAGATTTAAGCTTCTTGAGTGATCTACCTGTATGATTCTCCACATATGCTAGATAGCTTTTGAAGCAATCAAACACTTCATTCTTACTCTTGATAAAGTATAGAACAATCCATCTACTATGGTCGTCAATAAATGAGACATAAAACCTTGATCCTGCTTGGTCCCTATACATCTGTATATACTAAGTCCAATAAGTTGTTGTAGATGTAGCCTTTGTGGTTGAATGGTTGTCTTTGTGCCTTCCCAATCTGATATACATCATACCTATTGATCATGTGTTGCTTTGATATGTTCTGCAATCCTAGAACACTTTGATCCCTACATATATCCTCAAGGTTCTTTCATTCACATGAGCAAGTCTCTTATGCCACACTTCAAGCTCACTTAGGATTTGAGACCAAAAGTGAATGGAGCTATGTTCCTGGTTTCTCCTACTTCAAAAGTAAAGAGCCTACCATGCTTCTCACCTCTGGCTATCTTCTTGAAGCCTTGACATGGATCTTCCACAAAAGCTCCATGTTGGGTGAACCTAACTTGCAAGCCTTTTTCAACTATTTGGCCTACACTATTAGGTTTTTAGTGATAGTGGGTTCTCTATTACATAGAGAACCTTACTTAGAATGTTTATCCTGCCATTGGAAGCTTTGACATTACCAATCTTCTCCACATTGTGCTTTGTGTCATCCCCTGTTTGAACTTCATGTCTATGCTTTGGACTTTCCAAATCAGATAGAAGAGCAATGTTGCCTACAACATGATTTGAACATCCTGAATCTATGTAGAACAAATGATCATCTTTTTTACCTTCTTTGTGGCTTAGATTCATAAGAAGCAATGAGTCTTCATGTGGTTGATCTTCTGAATAATTGTTGAAATACCTTCTATTATAGCCTCTATTTTTATTGTTGACGTTGTGTCCACCTCTGCCTCTATTGCTACCATATCCACCTCTTCCACTTCCTTTCTGGGTCTTCCCATTGAACCATCAATTCGGAGTGGTGTGGTTGGTCTTATCAGAGATGGCACAAGGTTGAACATTCTAAACTTTGGCTTTGTCATGCTTTGGTCCTTTCTTCTTCCCTTTCCACTTGCTCTTACTTGCAAAGTTGGCTTGGGAAGTCTCTTCTTCATCTTCTTCCTTCTTCTTGCCTTTCAGCTGCTTATCCTTCTTATATGCATATAGAGCACTACTTGAATTACCATGATAGGAGTTACCTTCCTTTATTCTATTGTTGGCCTCTTGATTGAAGAGTTGTCCAAGAAAGATGTTGAAGTCTAGAGTTTGCACATCCATGATGAGATCATAAGCCGTGGCAAAGGATTGCCATTGCCTATCACTTTGAATGCTGTTGAGAATTTGCCTCATGATGAACTCTTCTTCAATCAGCTCTCCAATGGATGCTTATTGATCTGCAACATCCTTGACCTTGGTAAAAAACTCCGTGATGGTTTGTTTAGGTATCTTCTTCATTTGGTTGAACTCGTTCCAAAGATAATTCTTTCTTGCTTTGGTACTAGCAGAAAAGAAAGTCCTGAGGGCATCCCAAGTCTCTTGAGATGTCTCGCATACTCTAATATGTGGTAATAGAAAGTCAGAGATAGAGTTTAGTATGTACAACC
>CM035433.1:36534403-36569403 GCA_020310875.1 Ceratopteris richardii
ACGATGTACATTACGCTTTGACGACAACGATTCAAAAGAGGGACATACCTGTAAGTGATTTTTTTATTCTCGAGAGAAAGATAGAGAGAGAAAGAGAGAGAGAGAAAGAGAGAGAGAGAAAGAGAGAGAGAGATGAGACACACTTATACATGCATGCATACATACACACACATATACCCACACATATACACACATACACACACATATATACACACATACATACACACACATATACACACATGCATACTCACACACACATACATATATACACATGCATACATTCACACACACATACATACACACATGCACACATATACACACACATATACGATTTCAGTATAGATAAATAAATATGAAAACAGCTAGTGTTTTAATTAAATATATAAAATTACAATTTTAAGGTTTTTTTTTACATCAAATATATAAAAATAGGATTAGGGTTTTTAAGCTTTATACATGCATACACATATACTTACACACACACACACACACACACATATATATACATACACACACACACACATATATATATATATATATATACATATATATACACACACACACACACACACACACACACACACACACACACACACATATATATATATATATATATATATATATATATATATATATATATATATATATATATATATATATATATATATATATATATATATATATATATATATATATATATATATACATACACATATATATATACACATTCATACACATATATACATGTTTTAGGTCTAGGTCTTTACGATTAGAGTTTTAGGGTTTTTACACATGCATAACATATATACACACATACACATACACATATAATACATATATACACGTATATACACATGGACACACAAATATACATATTTTAGGTCTAGATCTTTAAGATTAGGGTTTAAGGGTTTTTACATACATATAACTCAATTAAATTTGTATAAAGAAAAAATAAAGAAAAATTAAGAAAAAATTTGAATATATAAATAAATATATATATAAAATAGCATAACTGTATAGATAAATAAATATGAAAAGAGGTAGTGTTTTAAATAAATAAATAAATTATATATAATTAAATATATAAAAATACGATTTTAAGGTTTTTCAGCAAAGTAAATATATATACACATACACATACACACATATATATATAAAAATACACATACACATATATATATACACATGCATACAAAAATATACATATTTTAGGTATAGACCTTTAGGATTAGGGTTTTAGGGTTTTTACATACATATAATTCAATTAAATTTATATAAAGAAAAAATAAAGAAAAAAGTAAGATAAAAATCTGAATATATAAATAAATAAATATACAAAATAGGATAATTGTATAGATGAATAAATATGAAAAGAGCTAGTGTTTTAAATAAATAAGTTAATTATATATAATTAAATCTATAAAAATAGGATTTTAATTATACAAGAAATAGACATATATATAATACATATAACACATATACACATAACACACACACACACATACACACACACACACACACACACACACACACACACACATATATATATATATATATATATATATATATATATATATATATATATATATATATATATATATATATATATATATATATATATATATATATATATATATATATATATATAGCATTAAGGTTTTAGGGTTTTAAGGCTTTTTATGATATATAGAAAATAGTCTTTAGGATTTTTAATATATATAAAAAATACGATTTTAGGATTAGGTTTTTAAGATTAGGGTTTTAGGTTTTTTTAGGTCTTTAGGTTTTAGTATTTCAGATTTAAGTCTTTAGGATTATGATTTTTAGGTTTAATAAAAAAAATCACACGTTCTAAAATGTCCATATTGTATCAGATCGCTAGTTTGGATCCGGAGGAGAGAATGGCATGTCCTTGCACTCAGTGCAAGTATCAAATTTTTTGGAAGCGACGGATTTGTACTGCACATGTTAGAGAGTATGGATCATTTGATAAAAGTCGACTACAAAACCTATGCTACCATTCGCATGGTCCCCCAGGTGAGCAGATGGACCCAAAAGACATTGCACTGGTAACCTCTCGTGGATAAAAAAGAAAAAAAAAGGAGTTAGAAGTACAAGCAAGTACTAATAGCATTACACGGAATGAACACATGGAAGAAATGCTCGAAGCATTTTATGAGATGGACAAAGATCATGATGGTGGAGAAGATGTCGAGAGTTTCATGGACACAACAAAATTTCTACGATCAGAAGGCGATGAAGAATACGAAAATATGCGAAGACTAGCTCGTTTACCACTATACAATGGAGCAAAGATATCTGTACTACGTGCGTCACTCACGATGCTCAATCTGCAATCCATTTATGGATGGTCAGATAGTAGTGTCTCTGAATTGTTCATGTAAGTGGATTTGAAATAAACTTTCTTTGCTGTATCAAAATAACTTTAGTTACTTATATTGTTCTAATTGCTTATTGCAGGCTTCTTAAAGATCGATTTTTGCGAGAGGACAATGACATGCATCCAACATGTGGAGATGCAGAAAAACTTTTACAATCCATTAGAATGGACTACACTAAGATTCATGCTTTTCTGAATGATTGCATCCTCTTTCGGAATGAGTATGAGCATCTCCACATATGTCAAAAGTGTGGAGCAAATAGATTTAGAGAAGATCTTGTAGGCGAAGCAATCCCCGCAAAGGTTCTTTGCCACTTTCCTATCATTCCACGAATTAAGAACATGTTTAGATGCAAATCTATAGCTGAGTTAATGTCATGGCATGCAAAGAGCAGGTCTATAGATGGTGTAATGCGAGTGCCTGCTGACTCTGATGCTTGGAAGCACATAGATAGTAAGTGGCCAGAGTTTGCTAGTGAGCCTCGGTCCATATGTCTAGGCCTAGCTATGGATGGAGTAAATCGCAGCTCTTCATGGAGCACATGGCCTCTATGTTTGGTCAATTATAACATCCCACCATGGCTAGCCACAAAGAAAGGTCATTTATTATTAGCTCTTATTGTGCCAGATAAGTATAAGGTAAAAAACATGGATGTATACCTTGCACCACTTGTGGAAGAACTATGCATTTTATGGGATGGGATTACTGTGCGTGACATATCTTAACCTATAAGAAGACAAGACATGTGAGTGCAAGGCATACTTATGTGGACGATGCATGATTTGTCTAGTTATGGTCAATGTTCAGGTTTATCGATTTTGGGTTACCATGCTTGTCCCTTATGCATACCACGACTTGAAGCACGCTATTCCAAAGCATTGCATAAAATTGTCTATGAACGACACCATAGATATTTGCCTGATGGACATGTTTTACGTGAAGGAGAAATTGATCGACAAGCACAATGCCAAATGAAAGCTAGCGATTGGAAACAACTATGGGATTCAAAAACTCCAATCGCTGGCATGAAATGGTTGTCGATTTTTCATGAACATCCTTATTGGAGTGAATTATTGATCAATCATTTGGTAGATCCGATGCATATTTTTAAGAATGTGTTAGAGATAGAAGAATTTGATCGGAAAGAAAGAAACCAAAGCACAAAGGGAGGACTTAGAAGAGCGAGGTCACATGCAAGATTTGTGGGCAATTACTAAGCCCAACGGAACAATATCATTACCAAGAGTTCCTTGGGTGCTTTGTAGGATGGAAGAGCAAGAAGTGAAGAAAATAATATCAGAGTTTCGGACACCCACTGGATGCATGAGGTGTCTAAAGACTGCTTTCACACCAAACGATGATCTTGGAGGGCTCAAGTCTCATGATTGGCACAAGTTTTTATAGTTTGTGCTCCTTGTAGCCTTAAAAGATTGTCTTTCGGAGGATGTGCAAACAACCATTTATAAAATTAGTTCCTTAGTACGGTGGATCTCTTGTAAAGAGATAAATAGAGATAGCATAGAGAGTGTGAAACTCAATGCTATCGAGGTTGTTTGTATGGTAGAGAAATACTTTCCCACAAGTATTCTCACTATTCAGCTTCATTAACTGATTCATGTGGTAGATGAAGTTGCAATAGCAAGAACTGTCCATAGTTCATGGATGTTCTTCTTAGAGCTCTTTATGAGGACATTAAAAGGGTTTGTTCGACAGAGAGCATGTCTAGAGGGTAGCATGGCAGAGGGATGGCTCGTACAAGAGTCTCTTGTATTCATAACTAATTGTCTACATATGTCGGATCCAAAAATGACTCACTTATGGAGCGATGATGAAGATGTTCATCTTATAGGCGATGAACCACAAGGTAAAGGGTTGCAAAGAAAAATGGATGCAGCTTTCAGAGAGAAGGCAATGAAGTTTTGCATAGTTAACTTTGAGCCTATGCAAGAGTGGTTAGAAAAGTATGAGCTTGCCAATGAGACCAACGCAAAGGAAAGATCTCAATTTTGAAGGAATCGTTCCACTTGATTTTTGCCCCATCTAGAAAGTCTTTGACCTCTTCCACCTTTTTCAACGAGCAGATGGCTAGATATAGCGGTTTCACAAGCAAAGGTAGTGGGTGAAGATATATCTAAAGAAGAAGAAGAACTCGCAAAGGGATGTGATTGGGAGTATACTAAATACGGTGCACTATGGTCTCATGGACGATACTTTCGGATCGCACGAATCGATAAAAATATGTCTACTTTTGATAGTGGGGTAATGGTGAACTTTTTGCAAAAAAGTAGAGCGAGTGCAAGAGATGATAATGCTCAAGAAGGCCAGCTAGATTATTGTGGAGTGATTCAAGATATCTTGAAACTATCCTTTAGAAAGTTTGATTATTTTGTTTTTGATGTGAAATGCTTCAAAGTAGTCACCTTTGGAAGAAACGCAACAATGAGGTGGGATAAAAGTGGTTTGCTTCAAGTCGACTCCACAGAATTATGAACGGATGAAAGAGATACATTTATACTTCCCAAACACTGTGAGCAAAATGGTTTTATACCAGATTGGAAAGAACCAGAGTGGCTATTTGTTTTTACAAGTCGCTCCACGTAGTAGATAAATTTGTGAGAACATAGATGTAGAAGAAAGTCCATATGTAGGGGACTCTGAGATTCATTTGATAGTCGAGGAGGAAGAGATCATTGTTCAAGAAGAAGAGGTCCTTGAAGAAGACAAAATACAAGATGAAGCAATAGATGATGATCAAGAAGAGACTAGCATACCAAGTGATTTAGAAGTTGTCAATATAGAGATAGATATTCTCTGTGCATCGGATCTCCAAGAGGATGCTAGAATAGAGGAGTTTTGAAGAAAATGCTCTGATGTTGTTTCTATCCTTCCAAGTAGTACTTGGATGAGAAGAATGAGGGTATTATGAATAAAGCAATGATTACTAAAGAGGTTGAGGAAAAACTTCAATAATTTGAGTCTTCTTGAGAAGAAATTTCATGGTATTATTATGTATCAATGAGTTGTATTGTATGGAATGGATGCGATATTCAAGGATAGAAATCATTATGCACTATGTTTAATGGTGTTTTGGCACCATGTATCACTATGCATAATGGTAGCTTTGTATAAGAAGTAGGAGAACTTCGTTTTTGTTTTCCTCACAAAGAAAAAGAAAAAAAACAAATGTATATACAATCAAAGAAGAGATGAAGTGGACGCATGGGGAACATGCAAACAAAAAAAGAGGAATGTCTGCCAATTCTAAACGAGGAGGATAGGTATCTGTTGTGTGGACGTCATCTGAGGGGACAAGGGACCAATTTCATGCATTTTATGGCGCGATCTAACTGCTCCCGTCGGGGGGGAAAAAAACGGATTATCTGATACATATGTAGAGCTTGTGCTGTGTGATTGAGGACATATAATGAAAGAAACTCTACGGTCCTCAGGGGAAGAAGGAGGATATGGGCGCTGACGAGCGAGTACTAAAGGAGACCAATTGATAATCTTCCTGGCAATCTGATAGAAAAGGCTACAGAATTTGGAGATGATCGGCAATTGTTCGAGAAGGGAATTGTACGTCCGCACTTGGTAGCTGAAGAAGAAGTTCTGCGCAAGTCTGGGGAATCGAGTTTAACCTTCCAGTGCAGAGGGGTTGGCCGGTCTTCTGCTCCTCTTCCGATCAAGATAGATCATCAGTGTCGTGGATGAGAAGAGGGATCCAGAAGGAAGGCGTGGAGGAGCGTTGTTTGAGGGAGATGAAATTTTGAAGAGGAATCTACGGAGGAGCTGTAGTCTGCTATGTGGCACATATTTTTTACTATGCTCTCAATTCTCTAAGAATTAATTGATAACTGAATGATGATCTAATCACTGTTGTTATCCGATGGCGTCTTCACTATCTAGGGGTTGCAAGGAGTCTACAATTGATAAGCTGTTCCTTCATCCGTTCTTTGTTTTTAATCTATTATGCTCTAAATCTATGCACTTATGATCCGAAAGCACATGTTGAGAAAATGCAGTACATTGCTATCATTGACAGCGCTTTGATATCTTGAGAAAGCATGTGAAGAGTTAGGGAGACTCGGAAATTACCATTCTTTGAGGTACTGTTGCAACAGGAGACATATGCAGTTAGTTGCAATGAAGGAAGCTGGCGAAGGCTTGGATTTCTCCATGATGTGCGTGAGGATATGCAACGACTTTTGAAAAAGGGGAAAACAATGGCAGGAGTTAGTCCAAGGATTACTTAAGGAAAAAGGTAGATAGCATCTACCTGAGCTATCACGTGTTCATCCTCAGAGATTGACTCAAAAGCAAAAATTTGTTACAAGCTATGATGAAAGACATGAAGTACCAGGGAGTTATGCATGGTTGACAGGTGAATGCATATGGAATTTTGATTTTTATATATGCTCTTCATTGGGTGAATTATGAAAGAAACATTATTGCATGAAATTTGATCCAAATAGAGTAGATACTTCAAGTTTTCTTTTTTCTGTTTCTACAAAGATAAAATTTCCTTAGCATGTATAGATAGTTCAATCATCACTCATGTGGAGTAGATGCGATACCTTAATTGTGGGAATTTGCACCTATTTTTTTATGTACTTTGAAACGTAGACATAACAGAAAACCGAAAATAATTGAAGAATAAAGAAGTGATTTTGCCTCCTGTAGCTGCTACGATTTCCTGATCAGTGCATCATTTTTCACTCCAACTACTTACATCTTCGAATCGAGAATGGGACTATTGTGTCCAATTGTATTCACACCAGTTTTACTAGTTATACATTTAAATGTTTTAGACGTTTTTTCTTTGCACAATATCTGTAGCTCTTCGTGACCCTGCTGAGTTTTTGCTTCCATCAAGCATTTATTGGTACTCGAGAAAATATAAGTATGTTTTGATTTCAAACCTTTTTGGCTTGATCGCTTTAAAGTGGAAACCACAAACCGAAAAATCTAAGTAGTGAAGGTTTTATTTAGGAGCCAAAGACGCGGCCAATACTTGTTGAGAATGTTAAGCTTAATAATAAGAAGCATGATCTCACCATAAAGTTGAACGGACTCCATTTGTCAACACATCAAACGTACTAATCGATGAGAAATAAATTTATACCCATGAAAGAATTTAATTTCTTTGTCTTAGATGAAGCTCGTAAACATTTGCCACATTTATCCTTCTTCTTTATTCCATGGCAAATAATAGATGGTGGACGCTAGCCCATTTCAAGGGACAATGTGTGCTTCAAATCCATGCCTAGAATTGCTTGGAATTGATTATTAGTATTTGTCCTATAGATGTTATATCCTTGACATAATTGGAAATACGGAAAGCCTAAGCACATTGAAAAACCTGCTTTATCTTGTGACTCTCTATACATGAAATATTAGTTGAACAGAAGAATTTCTTCGAGAAAGCTCATGAATAGTTGAGATTCCATCATTGTAGCACACCTTCCTTTCCACAAAACCCCGCGACATACTTCTTTGTTTACTTGAATCGAATTTAACTATTGAAGTTCCAAGTGAAACATTTTGTTAATGCCAAAATAGATCGGCAAACTTCAAGTTTTTGATATAAAGAATTTTAAAGCTTTTAAGACAATTCTTTCAGTTTGATATGATCAATTTTCATGAGTATATATCATGATCAATTTGTATGTCGAACCTAAGTCTTCAATCATTGTATTGGCATTAAACTATTAAATTGCTCTTTGAGTTGAATTGGAATTCTTTAATACGAAAGTTGATCGAGCACAAAGTCTTAAGACATAAGAAAGAGATGTTATCCTATTTGAACAAGAATTTGGGTTTATCGGATTAATATTTTTCTGAATTTGAAATTGCTTCTTTGAATCTGAGCTTCACCTGAGCTTGCTCCAAGCACCCGGCCTGCGCCGTAATTCCAAGCGGTTGGCTTGTTCCTCCGATCGTTACTTTCGTGCCGACAACGTACTAATTTTTGTTTTTTTTGCTAGGTTCTTTTGTACACTACCATTTCTCTATATTACCTTTATTATCATATGCTAATTATTTGAGTTCTTTTGTTATAGAGCACGATGGGAGACAGTCCTCTAGTCACTCCACATTCCATGATAGAGGAGCAATTCTTAGAGTTCATATCTCAGGTACCTCCCAGGTATATGGCTGCTACATCAAAGTACTAGATTGCTCATGGTAGCACTCCCCCGGGCCTCACTCTTGCTGGTCTAGCTCCTACCGGCCTCACTCCCGTCGGTGTCACTCCTATCAGTGTCACTCCTACGGGTGGTGCTACTCCTAGCTTTATGACTCCACCACGACCATCTTTTCAGCCATCGCCTACTAGGTCTAGTAGTAGACATGTGCCTTTGACATCTCAGCGCTATACAGGTGCTGGCCCATCTCGTAGGTCGAGGTCATGCTCTAGAGTAGGAGGTTCTAGGAGTGGATCTACAGGTAGGCCTGGAGGAGGTGGCTGTTGTGGAGGCAATGCGACGAACGTTCTGTCGTCCACTTCTATTCCTAGAACGAGTACCTCAGATGTAGGTACGCCACATGGTACGCCATGTCGAACACCACGTACACCTTGGGATGATCATGATCATGATGACTCCAAGGTGTACAGTATCCAAGATGGAGCTTCGATGATGGATGCGGTCAGAAAAGCAATGCATGAGCGTATACAATAGCTTTGCTCCATATAGTTTGGACACTCTATCATGTTGAAATGGAGTGAACAAGATAAAGATCGGAAGAATTATATCACAGAGATGATTTATTAGGAGTTCTGACCAGCACATGGGCAACCTCTTGTCAGTTCAGAGTGGATTCTGCACACCGCACGTGAAGTTATGTCCCATCGATGATCCGAGGCTCGTGATGCTTTCAAAGCAGGCTTACCAAAGCCTATATGGTTAGATGCTGAGGAGTGGGATATGATTCGTGGCGAGCAGCAGCAGACTTCTGATCAATATCGCAAACCACACATTTAGATACGGTTGGACCATCACATTTGGGCAGTAGCGGATATGACATGATGCGTCACGAGTTTGTAGGTACCATTTGGTTTATTGAATTTGTTTGTGTTAAGATTTTCATGTATGTTCCTCTAATGTTTTGTATATTTGTTACAAGAGCTGGCAATGGGTCGTCCTCCAACATGAATGGAGGAGGCTTATGGATATTGTCATGGATTGATTACATTATTGGAGGACTTGGAGGGACGCAGTGCAATCGTTTCATGGGAGTGTTTGCAATGAGGTGATGAATTTATAAACTTGGTTTTTACTTGTTATTTGTAAATCTCATGTGAATTTATCTCATTTCATGAATGTTCTTTGTTGTAGGACTGTTGATATGGAATATTCTCTGCATGTGTATGGCAGTGGTGCACCAAAATTTTGTATTTGATTCTTATATGGCAATGCTTTGCCACATTTTGTAAAAGCCTCATACATGATAGTGGTTTGCCACACTCTTGTACATGCTTCATTTATGAAATATATAACTTTTTTTGTACATGGTTCATGGATCATGGTTCATTCTGATTATTTCTTTTGTGTCCAGTAATATTTTTCTTTATGAAATCATATTTCAGTTGCCATTAGAGTACACATCACATGTACTCGATTTTTTTTGGGCAGAGTGTATTGTCTTTTGCTGAACAACATCATGGTAATGTTGCTATAGCAGAAGACAACACACTCTGCCCAAAAAAAAATCTGCAGATATGGTCATCAGTATAAGCGATGGTCTCCCAGCAAGGTCATCAGAATAAGCGTTGGTACACCTAGCGGGCACCGCTATTTGCGATGGTACACCCAGCATAGGCACCGGTATGATCATTGGTATGAGCGTCAGTAATACCGACACTCATACTGATGATTATATCGATGCTCATATGGACGATTATACCAACGCTCATATCGACGTATATACCAATGCCTATACCAGTGCTTTAGTTCCAATGCACATCCTGACACTTACACCGATGTCGAGGCAAAAATGTGCCCGTTCAATTTCCTCAGTAAAAGCCTCTGTATACGGCCAATCTGTTGTAGTGAGAAGCTAAGGTTCACATGCATCATCAAATGATAGTTGCACATATTGTCTTCTAAGTCAAATGTGTAGGCTTGATCTTTTTTTCACCAATAGCTCCCCCTCAAGCCAAACATCTTAGCTTGCATTACTTCATCAATCTTCTTAAATATCCTGTAATCCAATCATGGTTTTAAACCTGCAAAGTTTAGTACCATCAAGTGCTTTGGTTAACAAATCAGCACACTGCATATTTGTAGATACATATGCTAGTTGAATCTCTTTGCTCAAGAGTTTCTCTCTAACATAGTGATAGTGAACTTCTATATGCTTGGTTCTTGCATAATAAATGGGATTGGCTGCAAGATGCAAAGAACTAGTGTTATCACCAAAGATCATTTGTGAATGAGTGTGAAGTCCCAAATCTGAGTAGAACAATCTAATCCAAATAGCTTCTTGTGCAGCATTTGCTAATCCCCTGTATTCAGCCTCTATTGAAGATAGAGCAATAGTTGACTGCTTCTTAGAAGACCATGAGATGGGTTTATCACTTGCAAAAGATACATAGCCATAAGTACTTCTTCTATCATCCTTACATCCTGCACAATCTCCATCAAAGTACAATTTTATATCCAAATCTGATGTGTATGGGAAGTAAAGACCTTGATTTTGAGTACCTTTGAGATACTTCAAAATTCTTTTAGCAGCTTCCAAGTGAGATGCTCTAGGTTTATGCATGAATTTGCTCAGAAAACTTACTCCATAACATATGTCAATCCTTATTAAGGTTGCATAGTTTAGACTCCCAACTATGCTTTGACAACCTACAATGTCTTCAAGCAAATCACCTTCATGAGCACTTAATTTATGATTTACCTCCATAGGGGTGCTAGCTACTTTTGCATTCTCCAAGTGGAACTTCTTCAACATGTCTTGCACATATTTCCTTTGAGTGATGTAGATTCCAGAGAGTGTATACTAACTCAAGTACAAGAAAATATTTCACAAACCCTAGATCACTGATCTTAAACACTTGCATCATTTGGTTTTTGATTTGTTTGATGCCATTGGCATCACTACCTATAAGAATGATGTCATCCACATATACACATAAATATATAATTTTTGAATTACTCTTCTTGACAAATAGAGAAGAATCTGCCTTGCTCATCAGAAATCCTTGGTTTTAAAGATAGGTTGTTAACCTATGATTCCATGCCCTAGGTGCCTGCTTCAAACCATAAAGAGCTTTGTTCAATTTGCACACATCATTTACCTTGTTTAGATCTTCATAGCCAGGAGGTTGAGCCATGTAAAACTCCTCTCAAATCCACCCATTGAGAAAGGTATTTTTCACATCTAGTTGATACATATTCCAATTTCTAGATGCAACTACACTTACCAATACTCTGATGGTTGGCATCTTAGCCACATGTGAAAAGGTTTCTTCATAATCTACTCCTTGGGTTTGTGCAAAACCCTTAGCCACAAGCCTAGCTTTATACCTATTTATGGATCCATCTGAGTTCCTTTTGATTTTGTAAATCCACCTAGAACCAATTACCTTCATTGATGCTCTCTTGGGTACTAGCTCCCAAGCATCATTCTCTTGGAGTGCTTCTATTTCTTCATCCATAGCCTCCTTCCATTCTGCTTTGGTACTTGCTTCTTCATATGAAGCAGGTTCTTCAAGTGATCAATCCTTAGCAAGATAAATAGAATGCTTAGTGACTAATGAAGTATCATACCCATATGTGATTGGCTTCTTACTCTCTGTTTGTGATCTCCTTAAGGCTTGGTTGGATGAATCAGGTATGTCCTCCAACCTCTTCATTTTGTCTTTTCCTTTTGATTTCCATGCTTTGAACTCTTCCAAGTTGATGATGTCCTCATCATCTGATTTTATGTCTTCAATTGTGCTTCTCATCAAACACATCTCTACTGACCATAAATCCTTTATTGGATGGGTTATAAAACCTGTATCCTTTTTTATTTATATCATACCTAATGAAGATGCATTTCTTTGCCTTAGGGTCTAACTTACCTCTGATTTGAGATGGAACATGCATATAAGAAACACAACCAAATATTTTGCAATGTTCAAGTGATGGTCTCCTACCATGCCATGCCTCATAGGGGGTCATTCCATCAAGGAACTTAGAAGGTAATGTGTTAATAAGATAAGTGGCAGTAGAAACACTCTCTGCCCACAAGTAATTAGGCAACTTCTTTTCATTTAGCATAGATCTAGTTGCTTCCACAATCAATCTGTTCCTCCTTTCTGCTACTCTATTTTGCTCATGAGTATATCTAGTAGTGATCTCTCTTTTGATACCTCTGTCCTACAAAAATGCATCAAACTCATTGGAGAAGTACTCACCTCATCCATTTGACCTTATTCTTTTTAAGCTTTTTCCTATTTGATTTTCCACAAGTGCAAGATACTTCTTGAAACAACTCATCACTTCATCCTTATGTTTCATGAAATATAACATAATCCACCTACGGAAATCATCAATAAATGACACATAGTACCTTGAGCCTGAAATTGAAGGATCCTTGCTTGGTCCCCATACATCTATATGGACAAGTTCCAAATAATCCTCATGCATGTAGCCTTTCTTTGTAAAGGGTAACCTGTGTGATTTACCAAACTGACATGCACCACATTTATAGATCATGTGTTGCTTGGATACATTAGGTATCCCAAGTACATATTGATCTCTACATATCTGCTTCAATGTTCTCTCACCAATGTGTCCTAATCGTTTGTGCCATATCTCTAACTCAGACAAGGTTTGATCCTTATAATTATAAAGTGCAATGTTTCTAGTGTCCTCAAGCTCAAATGTAAACAATCTACCTGTTTTCTCTCCCTTGGATATTCTCCTGAATCCATGTTGGGGGTCCTCCACAAAGGCTCCAAATTTATTGAACCTAACTGTAGCTCAGTGATGAGTAGCACCTCCTTTAATGTCAATCAGGGAAGACGTGAGGATGGTATGATGACCTCGAGCAAGTGAAGGCACAAGTGTGTGAGTGAGAAGCACACAAACATGCACACACATACACACACACGCGCACACACGGCAAGACAAAGAGGGAGACAATGGAATTATCTTAGATTACTTCAAAAGTGTTCATACAAGTTCAAATCTATTACAAGCTAAGCTAAAAAATGAGCTCTCTAGCTCTATTTATAGTTTTTGACTAGCTTTTGGCCCTGTCTAGACCTAGTGTCCGGCCTAGTTAAAAATTAGGTTCTAGGGCCTATTTGGAGGCTCAAACAAAGTCTAAAAATTATGAAAATTGGTACGATGTTACTTCTAATACTCCTCAAGCTTGAGGACTCCTCGACTTGCACAAAATGGAGTTACAAAAAGGTGAAATGGTATTTACAATGATTTGTAGTGATGAGAATCACTGTTATGAAGATATTGTTTTGGAAAAATTTGAATGGCCTACTTGCCAGATCTTCGTTGACTGCTTAGTCTACTTGTGCCTTCTCTCCGCTCTGGCTCCCTTCTTTGGCTTCCTTGTCGTGTGAGTCCTTCGGTGCCTTGACTGCTGCCATTGGACATAGTATTACCACATCTGAAGCAAGGTGGTGTTCTTCTAGTCGCATCCCTCGTGCTAGGTCTGTTAACAATGCATCCCAATTCACTAGACCTCGGACGTCTGGATGTGGCACCCGCAATTGATCTGAGTGGATGGTCCTCTCCACAGCGAATAGTTGGAGGAGATGTGAGGGCTTGGGTACAAATATTTCTGAGTGATATTCCCAGAACCCTGTGATGAACATCTCCTCGAAGGTCTACTTGAAGCATGCTGGGAGGTATTTTATTCTTGCGTGCCAGGCATATACTACCTTTATTGAGGGGGTAGTGCTCATGTCATATACCAGGTCTTGGTTGCCTGCAGTGAAGCCAACTCCTGAGAAATGGGGGTCTTTGATGTTCTTGAATGTTCTGAATGTGATCAACATTAATTCAAAAATCTTCATACACATCTGTGCCATCACATCAGGGGTATTCCATAGGCGAATGCTCCAGTGACGGATTGTAGAAATCATGTAAGCCACGGTGGGAGGTCCTTGAGGAGGTGCTAGATAGACATAATTTAACCACTTTGCACAGCCTTTGACGTTCTTTACAGCAATGGTAAACTCGGGCCACGTGTGTCTTCGCAGGATTGGAACATAACAAGGGTTGTATTTGATAAATAGCGGCATGTTGTTCCAGGTACGAACCATTTCAGGGTAAGTTTCTAAGAGTCGTATCCGCCAGGTGGGTTGATGAATGGATCCTCTTTTAGCACTCTCCGAGATATCATCAGGGCCGAATTGTGTGGCGAAGGTTGGAGCCTTGCCACATCGTTGTTTAATCTCTGCGTTGTAGTCTGCCAAGAGTACACAATATGGCACATACTGATCATCGTTGGTGCCTATCCATATGTGATGAGACATACTTCGGAAATATTCTGACTTTATGATAGTGTCTTCCAATTTAGCCATTGATTGGATTTGGACTGCCACTCGATCTTCATGGGTTTTAGCTGTCTTTTCGAGTGTCTGAAGCCATTTGGGTGCTTCGACTTCCAGGGTGTCCATTCCTTCCGAGGTTTGCTGAACTCCTGGCATCGGCATAGGAACATATGGTTCCTCATACGACTCATCCACCTCAATGGGTACCAATTCATCTGGCTCTGGTTCTATAACTAGAGAGGGTTGTCTTTCATATTCCAATAACTTCTTCTGCAATTCTGCCACCTTCTCCGTTAATGCCTTTACCTCCTCTAAAGTCGAGGTTGTCTCTATGACCTTGGGTTGTTCCTCCTGTTCCCTGAGCTGGCAGCGTAGTGCATCTCTTTCCTTTTCCAAATCATCATGTGCTCCTAATAGATCGGCATAGCTTTCCAGGATTGTCTTCATTGTATCTGAGGGGACTGCTTTAAACTGTTCTGGGTCGATCTCGTGGGGGGAGCCTTCCATTGCGGCTTCTAGGTTTTCTTTGTTTTGCTTCTATAGACGCTTGTTCTCTTCAAGGGCGGTAGCCATGTGTTTTCTGAGTAGGGTCAAATTACATCGGACTCTTAGATTATCTGCTTGATAGACTTCAAGTAAAGCCTCTAGTTGTTTGACGCCTGACAATTGTGATGGTTGGGGTGTCTCTAGTAGGGTTTGATGGGCCTGCTCGAGTGTGGTATAGCGTTGATTGAGGTCTACGTTTTCGTCTTCTATAGTTGTAAGCCGCCTCTGTAATTGTTGGTGATTCATAGTTAGTTGGCGATGACGGTCCTTGAGGGCCTGATACTCACTCTGTAGTTGGTACACACATTGATGTAACCTCGAAAACACATTATTTACATTAAAGAATGCAGGGAAAGGAGAGGATGCAGGGGGAATGGGGAAGGGAATCGTGAATTATGTGGAGTCAAGTGGTGAGGTGGGTGGAGGGGGTATGGGAGATTGAGGCTGCGTGGGGGGAGGGAGTGGTGCTGTGGCTGGTGATGTTTCCATGGTGTCAAACGTGTGTGTGACTGTGTAGATGGGAATAGTGGGTGGGGTGGATGTGATGTTCATGAATAGTGTTGTGAAACTAGGCATGGTAACTCCTTCGAATTGGATGCCGGGAGAGAGAGGAATTCCCATGACATATGTGGTAATGGTGGAAGTGGGGGTGGTAGTGCCATGTGGTGAAGTGAGTTGTGTAGTGAGAGGTGAGGGGTGTGGTGAGAGTAGTTCCGCCTGATGTTCTTCTGTTTGTGTGTTATCTCCTGGTTCTGATACATTGATGTGAATTTGCTTGCCGGATCGCATGGGGCAGGTAGGCACTCGTTTCTCAAAGCCACGAATATAAGCCATGGCTGCATGAACGGCTTCATCTAAGCCTATCGCGTCTGCATCCAGGTTCATTGATTCAATAAACATGTCATCCACGCCTTCCTCGGCTAACATTTGGCTCATGAGCGCCTTTCCTGTCTCAAGTGACAGTTTGTGTTGTTCTTGGACTCGCTTCATGGTTTCATATAATCTTTTTATTTGGGCCGAGTATGCTGGGGCACTTGCTAGTTCTGAAAGTTCGTCATATTCTTGATCATACTCCTCGTTTGCTTCTTCTTCTTCTGTCTCTTCTTCATCCTCTTCTACCCGGTTGGGTCGGGGCTGAAGTTGTAGTAGTGGGTTGTGGTCCTTGGGTCTGCTCTGCTTCTGTCTCCAGGTTAGACTCATTAATCATGCGGGCGATTTCTTCATCTGTCAAATTGGCTAGGGTGTAGCCTTGTGGGAACTCCAAGTCCGATGGAATCAGAGGGAACACCAGATTGGGTCCTTCTGCACTTGGTTTGGGTAGGCGAATGGTAAATGGTCGGACACGTCGCGTTTGTGGAGGGGTCACTTCTGGTGTGGTGGTGGCTCCCCTTGCTTGGGCACACGGTAATTGCACTCCCCCTCTCATTTTCTTCGATGGAGGACCCGCCGTTGATAGCCGTCTTTGGAATTCTTGGGCCCTAGACCATACTAGTGCTCTTTGAATGGGCACGTCGTAAGCTAAGCACTTGTAAATTATTTTTGTCAGAGCACAGCATCCATGAAGCACATTCTTCTGTTTCTTATTCCATCGTTGATGGGCTAGGTGGATTTGATCGATGATCCAGTGTGGCATATTGATGGTGAGATTCTCTGTCTCTGCCAAGTACAAGCTGAACCAGATCTTTTTTGGTGGCATTGTGAAGCATTCTTGGGAGGGGAAATCGAAGTGCTGCATGATTGTTCGTAGGTGGAGAGCGATGGTTGGTGTCATTGCTACCATGTCCTTCAATTTGTTGAGATCCTTGTGCTTCATCCTGCCTGGAATCATTGTTTCTTTCTCAGTGGGAATATGCATACCTTGCATGTTCAATGCTTCTCGTATGAGGTTGAGGGTCAGTTTGAATCTTTTGAGCTCGTGGCCTGGTGTCAATGAGGGTAGCACAAAGGTACTATCGCCTCCTTTAGCCCTGCTAGGGGTGATGGTACTGATAAAGTAGGAACAGTGCAGGAAATCTGGCTTAGGTAAATGTCCCCGGAAATGGCCATCCAAGCCCGCTTTGGTCCATACTGATCGCATTACTTCTGCATTCTGATACTGCTCAAATTTGAGGGTAAAGAAATGATATCATCCCCATTTTCCATTGAACTCAAGTTCTGCCTCCCAAAAGTAGGTGTCGTCTCCCAATGGCCCTGCGACATCACTAAACCAATGTGCATGTTTCCCTACTTGAGAAGTGTGCCCTTGAGGCGGGTCCTGAATAGGAAGCACATGCACAGCTCTAAGTTCTTGAGGTCTCTCAATGAGTTGTGGTTCCAGAAGGAGGGTTTCAATGTCCACTATCTGGCCGCTATACCCTGCCTGGGAACTGGTGCCTCCGGTTTCTGCCATGTTACAGCTTGCTTGCTAGTTCTGTGAGAATATAGAAGCATGCGTTAACATTGTAAAGGACAAGGTAGAACAATTTTTTTCCCCATTACAACATCAACATGAGGTGAATGATGAGTTAGTCGATCAGTGAGTGCTCGATGATTGTGTGTGTTGTTAGTCCTATGAGCTAAGTGAAAAGATGCAGTGTGAGAATGATGCAGTTAGTAGGTGGAGATGAATGTACAAATGGGATCGGGGGGTTTATTACAAGCTTTGGGCTGCCAAACACAGTGAATGACTTTATGTTTTGGTTTTGTGGAGACTCTGGAGGACTTTATGAGGGTGTCTGCTTGGAAATGAGGCTTTATAGGGGCCCATTTGCAAGTGATTCCGCTCATGCTCATGTGTAAATGTGTGTTTGTGTGTATTGAATGAGAGTGGGCATCGGCTCTTTGAGTGAGTGAACCCTGTTGTACATGGTGCGATTTGTATGTGACTAGTTGAGCCTGCAAGCAAGCCTTAGGCACCCAAATTTGTCTTGATTGTGGACCAACCTTCATCGACTTCTTGGGTACCCAGATAGATTTCACTTTCACAGAAGAATTTTTGGAAGGCTTCTTAGTAGTATCCTGTCATTGATCGCTAATAGGAAGTTGAGCTAGTTGTTGTGGCTTGACCGCAATAGGACGCTCGCCTTTCCGCACCCACACTTGTTTCGATGGCTGAGACACCTTGCTTCGCAAGTTCTTTTGGCTTCCATTATAGGTCATCTGCTTCTTCTGTTTTTGATCCACCTTTGGTTGCCGCCTCCCGATGGCCTTTGGAAAAGAAGGGAGTTCTGTCGTATCCTTGCCGTCTTTTTTGAGATAATCATCCCTCTGCATCACATAGTTTTGGACAAGAATAGCATGGTCATCTTCATGTGTACTCTTGGAAGGACCAGGAGCTTGTGCCTTTCGTAGTTCCTTGAGTGCACCCTTGTCTAATTCAACTTTAATTCGACTCTGATTTACCCACACCTGAAGAAGTCCACTTCTTAGGTTTAGGTTGATTGCATGATCATAGATCCAATCTTGACCCAAAATAAGAGGCTCAGTGAGATCCTCATTTTGACACACTAGTACTTTAACTGTTAGTAAAACATCTTGAATGTAGAGGGGAAGTTCCACCTCGCCCATGCAAGGGGTTTCCACGCCTCCCTATCCTCTGAGATATGCTTCCACATGATTGACATTTAAGTTCAATTCTCGACAGTGAGAAAGTTTAACAGCACTAGTGGCTGCACCTGAGTCAATCAAGGCCCTTACAGTCCTTGCACTCTTTCCTTGTCCTATCTCTAAGGTCACAAAAGGACGTCGATCCACTATTCTATGGGAACTTATAGCTGGGACTTCGCACATAGCCATATGATATTCTTGAGCTGCATAGTCCTATGTCCTAGGCTGATCTCTACCCTGTCTTCTCAACTTCATCCTTCGGATGCGTTCCAAAGCTTCTGCCTGAGCTTCTTCTCAAATTCATTTTTCTTCTTCCTTGCGTTTCTTGGCAGTGTTGAGTCTATTTAGCATCTCTTCAGTCAGGGGTTCTTGATATACTTGACTCTGCATCTGCTTATGTAATTAGGGAGAATATCCCCTTCTAAAGTGGCTAGTTGTACTGCTCCACTAGTTGAAATCCTATTGATGATCATAGGTCCATAGCCTCTCTTCTCTAATTTTCTCGCATGTTGTTTCAGGGTATACGCCAAAACTAAGTCTCCGGCCTTCAATCCTTTATCCTTAACATGGGCATCAAAGTACGCCTTCTGTCGCTTTTTAGCTGCATATATTCTTGCGGCAGCCCTCAGTCTTGTTTCTCTTAATCGATCAAGGTCAAAGATCCTAGAGGAGAGCTTATGGCCCATCCACTCATGCTCCTGTGCTACCTTTAGTGTAGGTATCAAGAAGTCCAATGGTAGCACTGCATTTTGGCCAAACACCATCTGAAAAGGAGTGGCTTGGAGTACCGTTTTATAGGCAACTCGGTATGCCCAGACAGCATGGTGTAGCTATTTGTCCCAATCAGAGCGTTTATTATTCACCAATTTAGTCAACACATTGCATAGAATCTTATTTGTGCTTTCTGCTTGCCCATTAGCTTGTGGATGGTAGGGGGCAGACTTCTTGTGTATAACCAAGAACTCTTGGAGAAGATTTTCGATAACTTCATTCAAGAAGTGAGTCCCTCTATCACTAACTAGCTCTCTAGGTAGCCCGTATCTTGTGAATACATTCTCAAATAAGAACTTAGCCATCGTTTGAGCATCGTTCTTCGTGGTAGCTTTCACTTCTACCCACTTGGTTAGATAGTCTGTGGCCACAATGATATATTCAGCATGTGAACCCTTAGCTGGGGGATTAATCGGACCAACAAAGTCTATTCCCCACTTAGAGAATGCACGTCCACCCATCATAGGTTTCAAAGGTTTCTCATCTTTGCGTATAGGATACTGAGTTCGTTGACAGACATCACACCGCTTCACATAGGTATGTGCATCCATGTGAAGGTCGGCCACCAAATTCTTGCAAATAGGATTGCCTTGATCACCCAATCTGGTCCAAAGTGTCCTCCTGCTACACCTTGGTGAGCAGTTTCCAAGATCTTAAGATATTCACTCTCATGGACACATAATCTGAGATAACCATCTTTACCACGCTTGTATAGACTATCACCAATGAGTGAGTAATCTAGGGCTTCTTGTTCTAGACTTCTTTGTCTGGCCAATGTCATATCTTGTGGGAATGTTTTCATCCTCAGGAAGGGTACTAGTGGTTCACTCCAATCTGGCACTATGGACACTTGATAAAGAGTGGCATGCTCCATGGGTGGTTTAGTGCAACAGATTGGGCATTCTTTACACATCTTATGTACATTAGCTTCCATAGTAGGCCAATGCACTCCGAATCTCCTTAGTGTCTATAAAGTTCTTTGCCTCGAATGGTGTTGCTCTAATGCACCTACATGTGCTGATTGCAACCATTTTGCGTACTCGTCCTCTTCCACACAACAAGCCAATATCCCTTGATCGGTATGCTTATACATACTTCCTGCCATGATATGGTACTTTTGGGCTTTTACTACCTCCCTATCTTGAGTGTTTATGACTGGGTGGTTAGGCCCGTATGTCAACACTGACACTAGTGGCTTAGCCCACTGAGGTACAACTTGCAAATTAAACAAGTAAGCATCAGGAAGGTCATCTAATACTCCTTGTGGGGCTTCTCCAGATGTGAGCCTAGAGAGATGGTTTGCTCTCAAGTGAGTCTTGCCTTTCCTCACCACAACCTCAAAGTCGTATTCCATTAGCAAGAGAAACCATCTTATTAATCTACCTGTATTGCATGGCTTGTTTACCAAGTACAACAATGCTTGATGATCAGTAAAAAATTTAAACTTATTTGCAAGCAAATAGTGTCTAAACTTTTTAACTGCATATACCATGCCTAACCCTTCTCGTTCAGTAATGGTATAATTTCGTTCAGCTGCATTCAATTGTCTACTAGCATAGGCAATTGGAAGGTCCATATTAACTTCGCCCGTAGGTTGTGCAAGCACACATCCAATAGCATAATTGGATGCATCCACATGAACATGGAAGGGCTTATTCCAATCTGGTGTCGTCAAGATTGGTGCTGAACACAATCTTATTTTGAGCTCATTGAAGGAGTCCTCACATTCATTAGTCCACTCAAAGTTGGTCAAAAGCCCGTACAGTGGCTTGGCAATGATGGCGTACATGTGTATAAAGCGTCGATAATAACCACAATGCCCCATGAAAGCTTGTACTTCCTTGACATTCTTTGGCCTAGGTAGCTCTGCGATGGCTCTTACTTTCTCTTCATCAATGGATATGCCGTTCTTTGACACTATGTGCCCTAGAATTTTGCCCTACCTAACCATGAAAACACACTTTTCTGGGTTCAGGCAGACTTGATATTCTCTACATTTGTCAAAGATTTGTCTGAGTTCAGGTATATGTGTCTATCTAATGTTGGAATGAGCACAGAGGTCATCAACATAGACTTCCAAATACTTCCTCAAGAACTCTTTAAACACGTGGCACATCAATCTTTGGAAGGTTGCAGGAGCATTGGTAAGCCCGAATGGCATTACCCAAAAAGCAAATATGCCCCACTCTGTGGCGAAAGCCATTTTATGTTGATCTTCTGGAGCAATGGCTACCTGATTGTAGCCAGAGAACCCATCAAGGAAGCTGTACACTTCCTTTCCTGCTACTCTTTCTAGTAGATGCTCAGTGATAGGAAACGGATAATTATCTCTATTGGTGGCTGCATTAACCTTCTTCAAGTTAATGCACACACGTAATTTGACATTCTTTTTGGGCACCACTACAATGGGGGATACCCACTCAGTGTGCTCAATTTCATAAATAAATCCAGCTTCCACCAGACTATCTCTTCTTTGATCTTGGCAGCATAATTATCATTGTATGTGTATGGCTTTTGCTTAGAGGGTTTGGCATCTGAGGTCATGGGGATAGTGTGTGAGCATATGTCAGGATCGACACCTTTTGAATCCTTGTACCTCCAAGCGAATACATCTCTGTATTCTCTCAGCAAGGCTATTAGCTCATGCTCTTCTTCCTCTGTCAGGTCATGGCCTATGTAAGTGCACCTCTCCTCTCCTTCCTCTATGGCTACAACTATTTTCTTGGTGGTTTCTTTGTTATCATAGGCCTTCCTTGATTGCGCCTCACGTTTTGGCATCCTTACCATGACTCTTCTATCGTCTATCTCATACTTTTTAAAGTTTTCAGGGACCTCAAACAAAGATTCTTCCTCTTCTGGTGTGACTTCTCTCTTCTTTCTTTTCTTTCCTTCATCCTTAGGGGTCACTTGTGTGGCTAACCTTACATCATTTGTAAACTCTCCGTGTCTCTGAGGATAAGCTTCTACTTCATAGAAGTATTCTTCATCTGATGCAAAAGGTGGGTCCATAATGATTGACTCTAGATCGGAGTCACTTGTATCCTCAAATGCATCAGGGCTAGGTTCGCATTCTTCTAAAACTGCATCTCCCATAATTGGCTCTATTGAGAAGACTGAAATGTCATAGCCATCCTCATCACAGTGGGGTGTCCATTGTTCTTCATTGATGGCTACATCCATTGTTGCTAAAATTTCTGCCCAACCATGAGGCTCAAATTCTTCGTCAGGAAATACTACCGGTGCATAGGCTGGATCTTGAATTAATCTATGTGGTTCCTTCGCACCTACCTCTCTGGCTTTTTCTCTCTTCTCTTCTTCTACTGCTACTTTACACATCCATAAGTGAGTGTCTTCATGCATCCATGAGGATCCTGATCCTATGGAATGCAGTGACTCGGTATCATCTTTAGCTCTATGGATGGGATTCCATTGGATAGGAGGGACATCTCTATGAGAGTAATCTTTGAGATTCACTTTGGTAGTAACACCTAAGTGTTGCAAATACAAGGAATTGGTTCCCCAATCCTGTACCACTTGCAACTGTCGCATAAATGGTCTTCCCAAAATCATCTCATAGGCATGGTTCTTGCTAAAATCACATATGATGAAAGTATGCTCAAACTCAACACCGCATGTAGTGAGAGTTATTCCTTCCAGCAATCCTAAGGGTCTTTCTATGTGAGCATCGGCCATCTGCAATTTCATCCTCGTGGGCCTAAGTGCTGGCTTGCCCCAACGCTTCCATAGGGAAGTGGTAGCAATTGCAACTCCTTCACCTGAGTCCAGAATTGCCTTGGTTGTGTATCCTTGATGAGTGATGGGAAGATAGGTGTTTCCTTCTTCGCCTTCACTCATATCTCCTATCTTGTCTAGAGGAATTTTTGGCACTGTTCTATGAGAACCTTCCTGGGAACGAGGTTTTGCTACTTCATGCACTTGATTGGCTACATGCTTCCACAGTTCTGGCCTAACCTTGAGTAACTCTTCTAAAGTGAGATTGCACTGCACTTTAGTGTTCTTCGTGACCTCTGTGTTCCTAGGTATGACTGAGTCTTCGTTTCTTACCATTACCGTGGGTGCTCTCATACAAGTAGACTTAGCTTCCCATGGGCCTGTGAAGTGGGGTAATTCGTGTAAAGAATTAGACTCAAAGTCTAATCTCTCCTGAGATTGTGCACTCTCCTGCTCCTCATAAATGGAAGGAATGTCTTGTGGGAATTGATCATGCTCGTCATCCACAAGTTCAATGGGAGGAGGGACTTCACTCTCTTTTGCCCATTTCTCTTGTTGAATCTCTCGCAAGAACTCTGGTGTGTACCGATTCATAGAAGAAGATGTGTCTGGCTCTGTAGAGTTAGGGACATAAGCTTCCTGGGGGGGAATGCTTATTCTTTCACTTGGCTTGCCCTTATTTTGAGAGGCGGGTTCCTTTTCTGATTGTGCTATTAGCCTCTCCAATCTTTCTAGCAGTCCATCAAAGTGCAACTGCATCTTAGCTGAACTAGAGATGTTAAAGAGGCGACTGGCTTCAAACATGGTTTGAGCCAATTCCACCATCTTAGCACAAATTTTGGTTCGTTCAAGCTCTAGTTCCGCTCTAGGGTAACCCTTTTCATGATCGGTTATGTTTGGCCGTTCTTGGATTTTGGCCTGATATGCCTTAAGCATCATATTTAGGTCCTCAGGAGTGGGATCTGCTAATACTGATCCTACTCTAGGGGGTGGTGGGGTCGTACGAGGCGGGTTAGAAGGTGGTGGATCGGATGGAGATGGGAATGGTGGTGGTGGGGTAGTGAGAGAGGGAGTTTGAGATGTGAGTTCAGTTATCTTGGCTCTCTGAGACTTTCCTCAAGTTCACTCATCTTCTTGGTCCATTGCCTTTTCATTCTCTCTTGGCTATCCTTCCAGGCTCTCGATCGTTTCTTGGCTATGCTCTCAGTTTCACTAACCTCTGCAATCTTTTATTGAACTAAACCTTGGTTCTGCTGCAAAGCTTGAGCTCTAGTGACCACCTGGACTGGTGCAGTGGAAGTTACACTTCCTATAGCGTCTACTACTAACCCAATAACATTAATTGGAGTGATTTTTGGCATATTATTGGGATTCTTTGGGCAATCTCGTAAGAGATGCTCCTTTCCGCAATCTTGACAAAAGCTCTGTATTGTTATTGACTGGGGTTGTGTAGGTGCAGGCATTGGGCAATCACAAATGAGGTGATCTCCTTGACATCTATAGCATGGTCCTCTAGGGAATGAGGGTCTTACCTGCCTAGGTTGAGGTCTAGTGTTGGGATTTGTGTACATGATGTTTGCATACTCTGGATCCCAACTAGGTTCACTCGGTTCTTCACTATAGTAGGATTCACCATGTTCAGGAGACTGCATGTAGTAAGCCTGGGGGCTATCAATATGTGTAGAATCAAAGCTATGGTCATTGGGATCACTTTCTGAAAGCAATGGTGTTACTGGCACTATGGCTCTATTCAGGTTCTCTTCTGCAGCTGCATACTTCACTGGGATCACATTGGTTGGAGCAGGAGGTTGTTGGGCTACCACTGGTTGAGGTCTCTGTTGGGCCTGATATTGTGATTGGTAGTTTTGTTGAGGCCTAGCAGTGGGTACTGGTTCTGGTATCTACCCTGTTGTGGATATGGTTGAGGGTAGGGTTGCCTAACCGCTTGCTTATTGTATGGGCAATCTTGTGCTGTGTGATTAGTGTATCTCCGTTCTATGGTGCAGTATTGGCTAGTGGGATTCACTTGGGGTTGAGCCATGATGGGACATACGTTCACCATATGGTCACCTCCAGAAGTATAACACCGTTTAACTGGGGCAAATCTTGGGATTTGTTTGCTAGAGACACCTAGTTTTTGAGCTACTTTCTCAGCGAGTTCCTCAATTGATGTGGATTGCAAGGAAGAGATGCTAGTAGAACTATCTGAATCTTTGTAGATTTTTGAAAGTTCCAATTCCTCCCCTAGGTTATCCTCGTTGTCGATGCACATGTGTACACACTCTTCTATGGTCCTCGGGTCCTTTAAGTACACGTATGATCTCAACTTTGTACTTAGCAGTCCATCTAGGAATAAAGCCACTTGTTTGGCTGGAGTGGGTAGCTCAAGAATCGGACATCTCTCTAGATATTGCCTAAACCTTCTTCCTGCAAGTCAGACCGTCTCTTGGGGGGTTTGCTTGAAGCTATGAATCAGTGAGGAAGTGTTATGCCTTATGCCACTCTTAGAGAATTCAATAATGAAAGCCTCTGGAAGTTGGTCTATATTTCTGAAGTGCCTCTCATTTAGTGGTTGAAACCACGTAAGAGCGGTGTTCCTAAGTGTTAGACCAAAGGCATTGTACTGCGTGAATAGATCCTCCACTTGTTCAGCTCTCAAGACTTGCCTAAATTCGGCCACATGATCATAAGGGTCTCTAGTGCCATCGAAGTAATTCTTCATGGACTTAACGAGCTGTGTAGGTCTCAAAGTCCTCATGTGCTCTTTAGGTCTTTGCAACGGAAAATCATCAGCATTTCTTAGGTTTCTTGGGCCCCTAGTTCTCTGTGTTTCTTCTCTATCCATCTCTGTTCGCGTTCGTTCTCTTCCTATTGGGTTGGCAAAGCTTACCTCAGGTCTATCTCTATTCCTGTCTCTTTGAGCTCCATGAGCTTGGGATGTTCCGGCTCTTGGGTGGCCATAAGAGACATTTGATCTCAGTTGGGGAAAAATAAATTCACCCTTCCAAGTGTAGGCATGCCTACCATGTTCTGTGACCACGAAGATCCTCTTTGAAGTACTGTCTAGATAGGTCACTTTGCCTGGGCTATCCGGATCTTTGAACTCATAAATAGTGATCTTTCCTATCTCATTAGGTTGTTCAGACTTATACCTCCAAAAGGCTTCGTCAGTTTCTCGGTCCAAGAGTAGATCTATGCTCTTGTTGTCCTCGGGAATCCACTCTGGTGTGAGGATTCTAGTAAGAATAGATTTGCCTCGGGGGGTTTTAGGCTCTTCACCCATGTTCCCTTGCTCTAGGTCACCTATATCCATTTCTGGGATCACATTACAAAATTCATCTGTCCTATCTGGGTGGCTAGTGCCTATGTATATGGTTCCTTCTTTGTCCAGGTATGCTCCATTTTCAAATTTGACTGCTGGACGTTCTAGTCCAATAGGTTGATCTGGGTTTTTTATCTGGACCACAGATCTTCCTAGGCCGTCCTCATAGATGCTAGCACCTAATCGGTTGGTCCTAAGGTATTCCAACTACACCTTGTAGGGGCCTTCTACCCTATGTAAGTATGGCACACCTGAACTTCTTGTGGGTCTCTCCATACCGTGGGACATCTCTGACTCACTAGTTTCAGAGCTAGGGTAGTACGAATGATGGCTCAACTGCTGGGCCCAAGACCTAGCAGTATGATTGACACTAGCCTCTGAAGACCTAAGACTCTGTCTATCTCTCCCTAGGTGTTGTCATGATCTAAGGTTCATATGCTTAGCTGAGCAATCCCAATTTTTACCCAAGGTACAGCCTCGTTGCCGATCAATTTGTATCAGTCACTTGGTTCTTTTTAGTTGATTATCGTGTTTATGATCTTGTCTGATATCACGTCGTCAGGAATACTTAAGTTAATTTCCGCTGTTTCAGTTGATCATTCCATGTTAAGTTCCTTTCCTTTAAAGTTACCGATCACACAGAGATTATGTTTTTAGCTTGAACTTGAGTACTTAGGTAGTCTTCCACTTGATGGATGCCTATCATCGCCCTGACTTACTTCTAGCACTATTCGCACTTAGCCTAAGCTAGGAATTGACAGAGGGATCCCTTAGTTTTTCTTCCCCCTGGGTATGGTCACTTAAAAATAGTATATCTAATAATCCTAATATTAATTTTACCGTAACTAATATTAATTTTACCACGAGCTTTCCAACAAAACAAAAATCACAGCAAACGGATTTCGTATGAGAAAGTTATGACTGTTCAGGGTTCTAGGGTTAAAACAGGGTCCAAACAGGCTGACAGCTCATAGGATTTTTCTCAAAAATACAAGTGTAGGGACCTTGCAAATCACTAATGGCTTGATAAGTATGACCTATCAATCGCGATCGACAGGCCTGTCAATCGCGATTGACAGAGGTGTCCGTCGGGCCTGTCGATCGCGATCAACACGTCAGTCGTGATCGATAGAGTCGGTCGTGAGTCTTGTCAATCGCGATCGACGGTGTCAATCGCGATCGACACTTTTTCCGGGATTTTCACCGTAATTTCAGTTGATCGGGGTCCTATCCTTCGCGAGGGACACGTGTATGCGCGAATCTTTCTGTCAATCGTCAAATTTCAGTCGGTCACGATCGACGGTGTCAATCGCGACTGACAGAAGTGTCGGTTGTGGCTGTCGATCGCGATCAACGATGTCGGTCGCGATTGACAGGGTCAGTCGGTCGTGGGGTCTGTCGGTCGTGGGGTCTGTCATTCGCGATCGACAGAGGTGTCAGTCGCGATTGACAGAGTCTGTCGATCGTGGCTGTCTATCACGATCGACGGTGTCAATCACGATCGACGGTGTCAATCACGATCGACGGTGTCAATCACGATTGACAGAGAAACTCGGAATTTTTTTACTGTTTTTAGTGATTTGGAATGTGCTCATCTTGTGTATTAAGGTGGTGTACTTTGTTTTACCAAAAGATCAAATTTTCTGTCGATCGCGATCGACAGAAGTCTATGACACAGAGATATGACCGAGCTTTTCCATACCTGCGTAGCGTGCTAGAGATGATGGGACTGCCAGATCGTGCAAGAAAACTCAAGAAACATACAAAAATAGTGCACACAAAGCGCTCTCTCGCTCTCTCTCACAAGTGAAATGAGTGAAATGGAAGGGGAAAGGAGATATGATAAAAAAACTGAAGTTTTCGTGATGATGGAGATGGAGATCGGATATGGTGAGGATGATGATGGTGATGATGAAGATGAAGTAAGAAAGAGGAAAATAAGGAAAGTAAAGAAATTACCTACAACGCCAACGTCATAACTCTACATCTTACCATCACACGCTCGTCCTCAAAGCTCGATCCTCGGCAACGGTGCCAAAATTTGGTGTAGCTCAGTGATGAGTAGCACCTCCTTTAATGTCAATCCGGGAAGACGTGAGGATGGTATGATGAACTCGAGCAAGTGAAGGCACAAGTGCGTGAGTGAGAATCACACAAACATGCACACACATACACACACACGCGCACACACGGCAAGACAAAGAGGGAGACAATGGAATTATCTTAGATTACTTCAAAAGTGTTCATAGAAGTTCAAATCTATTACAAGCTAAGCTCAAAAATGAGCTCTCTAGCTCTATTTATAGTTTTTGACTAGCTTTTGGCCCTATCCAGAC
The DNA here is from genome assembly GCA_020310875.1 of Ceratopteris richardii. Taxonomy (NCBI): domain Eukaryota; kingdom Viridiplantae; phylum Streptophyta; class Polypodiopsida; order Polypodiales; family Pteridaceae; genus Ceratopteris; species Ceratopteris richardii. The sequence goes on from CM035433.1 coordinate 36,563,609, forward strand.
CTAATGTCCGGCCTACTTAAAAATTAGGTTCTAGGGCCTATTTGGAGGCTCAAACAAAGTCTAAAAATTATGAAAATTGGTACGATGCTACTTCTAATACTCCTCAAGCTTGAGGACTCATCGGCTTGCACAAAATGGAGTTACAAAAAGGTGAAATGGTATTTACAATGATTTGTAGTGATGAGAATCACTGTTATGAAGATGTTTTGGAAAAATTTGAATGGCCTACTTGCCAGATCTTCGTTGACTGCTTAGTCTGCTTGTGCCTTCTCTCCGCTCTGGCTCCCTTCTTTGGCTTCCTTGTCGTGTGAGTCCTTCGATGCCTTGACTACTACCAACACTAACCTACAAACCCTCTTCCACTATCTGTCCAGCACTCATCAAATTCTTTGTGATAGTAGGTACATAAAGAACTCTCCTCAACAGCTTCCTATTCCCATCAGAAGTTTTGACATTTCCTACCTTGACAACTGAATGCTTGGTATCATCACTTGTCTGCACTTGGTGCTTTCCCTTGGACTCCTCAAGATCAGAAAGGAGAGCTACATGTCTTGCTACATGGTTTGAACACCCTCAGTCAATATAGAAGAGGTGCTCATCATTCATACCTTGTTTTGAAGTCATGTTCATAATGAGAAGAGAATCCTCTTGATCCTCTGTATAGTTGTTGAAGTCTTTTCTTGATTTGTATCCTCCTTGATAATTGTTTTTGTAGTTGTTGTTGTAGCCATGGTTGTATCCTTGATTATGGTTGAATCTTCCTCTTGATTGTGAGTAGCCACCTCTTTGAAATCCTCTTCCTCTCTGGTTCTTGAAGTTCCTATTCACTCATCTGTTGTGTGATTAGATGGTCCACATATATTGCATAGGGAAGAGTTGAAAGGTCTCCCCCTACCTTGCTTACCTCCTCTGCTCCTTCCTCTTGAATTCCTACTTCTCCCTGCATAGTTAGCTTGAGAAGTAGCAGCGTATCCATAGAGACTCCTTCCTTGTAGATAGGTCTTCATCCTCAAGGAACATGCTGGATAATTATGTCTGTCCAATTTATCAATGAAAGAAGGGAAACGATCTCCCATTTTACCTCAACTTGCTCTGATACCATAGTTGGAGGAGATGGATTGATACCTCAAGGAATTGAGGTGGTATTGCTAAAACCTGCTTTGTACCTACCCTAATGCACTTTAGAGTTATATAGTAGGCTCTTTTAGCTTGCAATTGCTACCAAGAAAGTACCTATGTACTTTGGAGTTGATGCATGAAACAATTGAATCAAAACAGACTACTTCAATAATAGCTAATGTCCCAAAACTTGCTATTTAGTCTATACACCTTCTGGGTCTTTTGCTCAAAGCTCAAAGTACAGTAACAATTGATGAAATTACTTTTGAGGGAATTCAATTAGCTTAGATCGTTAATGATTGAAAGTGGAATCATCTAAAATGATGAACTAAACTCTAAGAAATAAGTTTAGTAAACCAAAGCTTACCCTCGATTTTTTAGGGACTAACTAGTACATGACTAGTGAGCACTTCGAAGGTGATTTCTCCCAGATGGCTGAACCAAATGCCTTGAGATTTTGATAGCACAAATTAGGCTTCAAGACGGTTCCAAAATGCCAAGGATTATGAAAAATGGTTGAGTATTCACTGATATATAACCAGAGAAACGTGGCTATTTTGAGTAGTCATAGCAGAGAAGTAGACAGAGATGTTCAATGAACTATATGTATTATAACACATGATTGTACAAGATCATTGGCATTGTAATGATGCTCAATAATGATGGACTGAGTGAGCTATGGTGTTAGCCACTCAACTTCTACAAATGATCAAGGAGAGAGCTCTGAATGAGGCCACACGTCTGTGAGATTTACAAGGACCCTTTTAAAGAGCTTTTCTTCTAAGTTTGAATTTGAATTCAAACTTGGCTCCAACTAAAAGGGACTCCTTTGATTTAGGAGTTATTCCATCATTTGAAACTTGTAACTAATATTCCTGCTAACTCCACAAGATATAGTCTCTTGAAAGATTCTTCAAGGTTTTACTCTTTTACAATTGGTAAATGATCAAGTGTTTACAAGCTAAGGTTTTGACATGCATCATCAAAGGATAGTTGCACATATTGTCTTCTAAGCTAAATGTGTAGCCTTGATCATTTTTCCACCAACAGTATCATCTCCTGTTTGTACCTCATGCTTGTTCCTTGGATCTTCTAAATCTGATAGGACGGCCACATTTCTTGCCAAATGATTGGAACAACCTGAATCTATGTAGAAAACATGCTCATCAGATTTACCTTGTGGCATGGCCATATTCATGATTAGCAATGAGTCCTCTTGATTTGAGACTTCTATGGAGTTACTGAAGTCTCTTCTTCCCCTATTTCCTCCTGGATAGTTTGAATGTTTGTAATTGTTGTGGTTGCCATGGTAATTGTTGAACCTTCCTCTTGAGTAGCCATAACTTCCTCTATTGTAGCCTCTGCCTATTTGATTCCTAGAATTCCTAAAGAAATTTTCAGTTGTATGATTAGTTAATCCATAAATAGAGCATGAACTAGAGACTTGGGATCTCCCCCTGCCTTGCCTTCCTCCTCTGCCTCTACCTCTACCATGTCTTTCTCTACTTGCATAGTTAACTTGATGTGTACTTGCTTCATCATCCACTTTCTTTCCTCTTCCTTTGTTTTCTTTGGACTTTCCTTTATTAGTATACAAGGTAGAAGATTGATTAGCTTTGGAGCTTTCTTTATTCTTGATAAGCTTGGCCTCTTGAGTAAGTACTTGTCCTATGAGTGTATTGAAATCTGGTACATGCATATCCATGTATAGATCCATAGCTGTGGTGAATGCTTCCCACTTGTCATCCGGCTTTCAGCCATTGATGACTTGTCTTACAATTTGTTCTTCATGTATTACCTCACCATGCTTCCCAATTGATCTGCTATGTCCTTGAGTTTTGTGACAAAATCATTCACATTTTGTTTGGGTGCTTTCTTGAGAGTTGTGAAGTCTAGCCATAGTTGATGCTTCCTGGCCTTTGTACTTGAAGAGAAGAAGGCTTCAAGTGCATTCCACACTTCGTGAGATGTTTTAAAACTTCTAATGTGAGGCAACAAAAAATCTGAGATAGAGTTGAGGAGATAAGACCTTGCAAGTGCATCCTTGGAACTCCATGTGCTCAATTTTTCTTACTCTTCTTGTGTTGGTTGACCTTTGTTCTTGAAACTTGGCATAACTTCATCTCAAGCTATACAACCATATAAATTCCTACCTTGAAGATAAGCTTCCATCCTTAATGACCAGGCTGAGTAGTTACCTCTATCCAATTTTTCAATTGATGAAGGAAATCCATCTGCCATGTTGTCCATCCTTGCTGTGATACCACTGTGAAGAGATGGATTTGAACTTGGAGAAGATCAAGTGGTGTTGCAAAAACTTTGCACTACATGAGTCAAATAAACTCCAAGGACATGTAGTGGGCCCTTTTAGCTTACCAAAGGATGTATTAGATAGCCTATGTACCTTGGAAGATCACCCTAGAAAAGATGAATCAAAACAGATAAGTTGGACTAGATTCAAGAACAAAAAACTTGCTATTTATGTTCTACACCTGTCCAATGTTTTGAACAATTCTCTAATCACAGTAGCAATTGACTTGATTCCTTTTGAGGAACTCTTAGTAACTTGAAAAGCTAACAGTTAAGAGTTACTTCATAAAAAATGATGGAATACATAAAGAGAAAAATGTTTAGCAAGTTGTAGCATCACCCCGATTTTCACGGGCTGTAGCAGTACTCTGATCCATGAGCAGAGAAATGTTAATATCTCGAGATTGCAAGACACAATGCTTATGAAATTTTCTAGGCATATATTAGAGAGTATGCTAATTATACCAAGCTTTGAAACATGGAAAATGATGAAGTACAAATTGAGAATAAGCTCTGAGAAAGTGACTATTCTGATGGAGTGCTCATAGAGAAGTAGAGAATGAAGAGGTATAGTTGAATTCAAATGAATATATCTCAAGATTGAAAAACCCAATTTCAATGAAATTTTATGAGCATGTAGTAGACATAAGGAGAAAACTTTAACAACATAAATAATTGAAAATGATACAACAAGCTTAGAGAAATCATCTCTGCAATCTCACTGAGAAAATTGAGAGATATGGCAGTGAACAATATACTCACAAAAGCATGAAGATTTGAACTCAAATGATCATAAAAATGAAAGTACATTGATTGTGAAGTACAATGGACTTACTGATGCATATATGTGCCTTTAACCCACACTTTGATATTGCATAAAGCTCAGCTCATGGAGGTCTAAGACCGTGACTAAAATGCCATGTATTTATAGTGATCTTTGGAGCCCAAATTTGAATTTGAATCTTGCTCAACTAAAACAAATCTCCTATCTTTTTGTGATTGATTGATTTTCCAACCACTTCTATCACAAATTCCTGGCTTCTCTTTCCTTTTTTCATCAAGTGGACTCAAACACTTTAGATTCCTTTAACTTTTACATCAAGTAAAGACTTTATAAATTATAAGAGGTAGTTTAGAAGTGAACTTAACAAAGACTAGACATTCACTACAAGAAATAGGGCGGCATAGCGACGCCCCCGAACTGAAAAAAAATGAGAATCATCGCTTATGCGATGCTAGCGTTGCATAAGCGACGGTCTTGGTTTTGGATTTTTTTTTATGGGCCTTCGTCACATAAGCAATGGTAGCGTCACTTAGGGATGCTAAAAGTGTGCATTGCAAGTAGCGGTGCTAACTAGCGACGTTATTTGCGACATTGGCAAATTGGCTGTGACGTTTATGCATCGCATAAGCGATGTCTTGTATTCCAGAGCGTTGCATAGGCGATGCTCTGGAATGTAAAAAGAAAATTTTGATCTCTCCCAGCACATTTGTGCCGGGATTTGGACGCGAGAGAGAGACAGAGAGAGAGAGAGAGAGAGAGAGAGAGAGAGAGAGAGAGAGAGAGAGAGAGAGAGAGAGAGAGAGAGAGAGAGAGAGAGAGAGAGAGAGAGAGAGAGAGAGAGAGAGAGAGAGAGAGAGAGAGAGAGAGAGAGAGAGAGAGAGAGAGAGAGAGAGAGAGAGAGAGAGAGAGAGAGAGAGAGAGAGAGAGAGAGAGAGAGAGAGAGAGAGAGAGAGAGAGAGAGAGAGAGAGAGAGAGAGAGAGAGAGCGAGAGAGACACACACATATCATTGTTGAAGCCAAGTATGCATGCACACACACACTTACACACACATACATATGCATACACACACACATATACACATATAGACACACATACACATACACATAGACACACACACATACACACACATATACACACACATATACACACATACACACATAATGTTGCATACACACACATATACATGCATACACACACACATATACATGCACACACACATATATGCATACACACATATGCATACATAATGCACATGCAGACATACACATACATAATGCATACACACACATATGCATGCATAATGCATACACACACATACACACACATATGCATATATACATGCATACACATACAGACATGGACACATACACACACAGACACATACACATACACATACACACACATAAACACATACACACTCATAGAGGCACACACACATACACACACACATACACACACACATATACACACACTCACATACACACATAGACACATACACACATAATGATGCATACACACACATACACACACACATACACACACACATACACACACATACACACATACACACATACACACATA